>BEHA01001761.1:389083-401977 GCA_002897215.1 Eschscholzia californica subsp. californica
GAGAGAGAGAGAGGGGTGAGGGGGAAATAATGTTTTTTAAATGTTTTAAATTTAAAATTAAGAAGGGTAGTAATGACATTTACTTGAAAATAGGGGGTCATATTTGAATTTACGAAAAAAAGGGGGCCATAAAGGAAGCTGGTCACAAAGTAGGGGGCCATATAGGAATTAACTCAATATATTTTATGGGGAAATTTTCCACCTCACCTCTCTCTCTTCTCCTACAAGGTCGCCGGCCGGAAAATTTTTCCGGCCGGCGTCTTTTAAACCTTAAAAAAAAAACTTTTTTCTCTCTCTCTCTCTAAAACTCTTTTTTTTCCTCCCTCTCTCTCTAGATCTAGAGAGAGATGAACAGACCTTGAACGGATCTGTTCAGACCTAGATCTAGAGAGAGAGAGAGGAAGAAAAAAAAAAAGTAAAAAGTAAAAAAAGAGTTCTTGAGTGAGAGAGGAGAGAGATTTTTTTTTAGTTTGAAGGTTGTCGGCCGGAATTTTTCCGGCCGGCGAATTTTGTCGGAGAAGACAATGAGGTGGCGAGAAGGTGAGGTGGCAGAGAGAGTGAGGTGGTGAGAGAAAGGTGAGGTGGTGAGAGAAAGGTGAGGTGGAGAGAGAGAGATGAGGTGGAGAGAGAGTGAGGTGAGGTGGAGAGAGAGTGAGGTGAGGTGGAGGTTTTTATTTCCCTCTAACAACTTACAAAATAAAATTGTGACCAATTTTTGACCAAGTCTTCACACCTCGGAAACTAATTTGCTTTCCCCAAAGCGCTGGCCTAATTTTTTTGTGCGTTTTGAGCAGGGTTAATTTGCGTTTTGACCCTAAATTTATAACAAATTCCTGATTGAACCCCCAATTTGAAACCAACTGTCGTTTTCTTATTTGTGTCTAGGATTCTTTTTTGGCCCATATTTTTCTTTTTGAAATTTGTATGGTGTTGTATTTTAATTTTGCATCCTTCTATTTTTTTTCCTCACTTTCACTTTATCTTTCTCTCATCTATACTATATTATTTTCTCCTCTGTTTTCGTATTTCTCCACTTCTATTTTTCCCTTATTTGTTGTAGCGAAGGGGAAGGTCCTCCTTGTTGAAACCTTTTGTTTCGTAGACAGCTAGCTCAATATGTCAATCACATTTTGGTTTGGTAAGTCGAAGAAATTTATGTCATTTTTTGTGTTTGCAGATAGCTGAGTTGATGCTCATTTGTCAATTGATTGTTATGATTTACGAATTATGATTCTTAATTTATTATGAGTTGTGAATCTTAGATAATTTTAATTTAATTAATTAGTTGACATCTAATTGCCAATTGGCATTGTTTATTGATTTATACTTAGTGTATTTGATTGTTGACGGATACAAGTTGATGTTTGATGCATGAATGTTTGAAAAAACAAAATTCAAAAAATTTACGTAGATGTGAAATGCATCGTTAATAATGTATTGTCGTCAATAGAAATTACCTTTGAATAACACTTTAACATGTATTGTGGTCAATAGAAATTACCTTGGAATAACACTTTAACATGTATTACATGCATCATAGGTAAAAACTTGTTTCTAGTGACTAAGCGTTAAATTTTTTGGTTACAACGAAGTTAAAGCTTAGCCTGCTTAAGTTATGATCCTGACCATTCCGTGAAAATATTATTTGCAATTTGAAAACAAAAGTTTTAGAGAGAAAATAAAGGGAAGGAAAAGAGAAAGAAATGATGAGAGAGAGAAAGATAGTTGATTACGTGAAAGAATAAAAATATTATTGTTGGAAAGTCCTAAAAATGTTAACATTCAATGTACGGGAAAGTATAGAAGGGGGTCATCCGGGTATCTTCGATAAGTTAAGTAGCTAAGCAGGAGAGTAATCATAAATTAGGGGGTCATTCGAGAAATAACCCAAGTATTTCTTTTTTGGAAAGTGCTTAGGATACTCATTAGTCATTACAATGCATTGGTAAACGAATGAGATGTGATAAAAACGATAACTGTCAAATTTAAACTCTTACAGAAACATACCTAAATTCCAACTAAACTGCTTTATTTATACATTTACTAATCCAAGTTTCGTAAACTATGGATTCAACAACTTCTGGAGTCGAACATGAATCTTTCAGAATTTTAGAATTTATGTCAAAACTATCGACCAATCAAATGTTGACAAATAACCCAAGTAGTAAATATAAGAAAAGCTAGATTTTGTAGAAGAAATATATGTTTTTAACCTATGGTACAAGTAATAACTAGATAGATATACCTTGTGGTGAAAAATACTTTTTTTTTTTTTTTGTTGAACTAGTGAAAAGTACTTTCTTGGAAAGAGGATTAAGATAAAGCCGAACTTGAGAAAACTCAGTAGATTTAAGTAACTATTGGACGGTCATAAAAACCCTAGCTAGATTACCCGTGAAATCAACGGCTAATAGGGCAAAGCAAGTTGGCATTCAGTGTTTCAAACCCTTACGATCATGAAAACAAAATCACAGTTACTAGTTCAACTGGAGAAGACCTAGATTTTTTCGTTGATTCCTGAACAAGAAAGAGGAAAAATTAAAAGTTGTCCAATTAGGTTTTCAACCTGAATTTGGATTTCTAGAGGTTCTCTATATAAACAAAATGAGTAAATGAAGGCATCAGTGTAAAATCTATCTATTCTTTTGCTTTCCTCTATCAAGAAGAAGATTAGCCAAAAGAAAAGAAGAAGAAGAAGAAGTTTTTTTGAAGCATGGGTTCTGTATCGATTATGGGTTCTGATGTAAGTAAGGGTTCTAAGGTTTCTGGTGCAGTTAAGGGTTCTTATGCAATTAAGGTTTCTAATGCACTCAAGGGTTCTGATTATATAAATGCTGAAATTGTTGCTTCAAAGGTTTATCATGAACAAGTAAGAATTGCAAAGTTAGTGTATGGATATATGAGTATTGCAGAATTGGAAATAAGAAGACCCCAAATCGAAAAAATTCCTGTTGATGTTAACTTCATTAAAAGCATTAACGTTGAAGAAATTAAAATACGTACAACAATCATCTCTGAAATTACAGAGTGGGAAGAACTTGGAACGGTTAGAGGTATTAAAAAAAGACATAGACCTCATGTTTCCATTCACTATACTCAAGTCGGCCAACCTGCAAGTAAGGGAACCACTCAACGGAATAAAAGAAGTAGGTCTAATTTCGAACGTATTCGCGTGATTCCTCGAAGACCAAGATCCAAGCGGAGAAGAACTACACCACCACCACCACTACTAGCACCAAAATCTGCTGCACTACCACTACAAGTAGCAGCACCACCACTAGGATTAGCAGAACTACCACCACCACTACGAGTAGCACCACCACCAGGTCCACCACCACAACCACATCCAAGAAAGATGCCTACTATAACAGCACCACGACCAATTCGAATAAAAGCACCACGACAAATTCGAATAAAAGCACCACTACAACCACAACAACGACCAGTGCCTCCTACCCTCCAAAAGTTAATCACTGCAAACAACGGCACCAACCTAATGTGGCTAACAGAGAAGAAACTTGAGCATAGCGATGTAAAACGACAACAGGGGAGATTATTTATCCCATCTACTGAAGCATGGGAAGACTACTTAACCAGTACAGAGAAGAATGATATTGTGGTTACAGAGACAAACAAGAAAGGAGTGGATGTCAAGGTGGTCGATTCAGAAGGAGAAACATCTCAACTCAAATTTAAATTTTGGCAAAGTCTGAATCAACATGTATTGACTGGTCCAAACTATAAAGTCATGGTTGATAGATTGGGACTCAAAGACAAAATCCATAAAGTTCATATCTGGTGCTTCAGGTCACCTTCTGAGAATGGCTCCAAACTTTGCTTCGCCATCGAGAAATCAGAAATCGCACAACTCTGATTGATCTTATTTTTATGTTTTGGTGTCTAACTTTGTTAATTGATCGTCATAACTTTGTGTAAAAACATATTAAAACTCTAAAGCTTACTAACAAATATTGGATCATATTCATGTAAACAATGTCTCGTACTTAATCGGAGTTCTTTAGTTCATGGAATCCTTTTCAGCGGTAATCTCAACTCAATTTTATACTTTTCATCCTTGATTGCTTGGTTCAGATTGAGTATCTGTTTACTCTGTTTGCTCTGTTTTTGATAAAGAAAGGTTTTTGTGGACAAGAGAAAAGTAGGGATTTATCTCTATCTTTGAAGTACAACATCAAAGTCATTGTTAGAGAGATACTTTAGCTCTATTAGGTACGACCTTGAAATTTAAAAATAGGGGAGTAAGACCAAGAGGTCATAGGTTCGACCAGTTCATTAGGAACATCTCAACTCCAATTCAAATTGTGGCGGAAGTTCGAAGAAATATGTATTGACTAGAAAGAGAAAATCCATAAAACTCATATATGGTGCTTCAGATCACCTTCTAAAAGTGGCACCAAGCTTTGATTCGCCATCGAGAAATCACCACGCATAATTCCACTCTCTCAATCTGAGAGCAGAGATCATCTAAATTTTTATACTCCAACTCTGAATTGATTATATTATGATGTTTCAACCTGTATGCATATATCTGAACACTGAATTGAACCACAATTTTCTTGTTTCATTTTTCTGTCTCACTTATAGAAGGAATATTATAAGTTTCAATAAAGTCTCCTTATTTTTGTCCTTGATTATTAAAAGTATTTAAATAATTGTTGTTTCGACACGAAATAAATAAATGTTACCACTGACCACCTTCAGTTATCCTTCGATTTCCCAGTGAAGTGAATGATTTCAGAATCATCTCCGCTACTTGCGTCTTCTTCGGTGCTTGGTAAATCTTTGGCAGGTGATGAAGCTTGCTCAGGAGGTGATGAAGCTTGCTCAGGAGGTGATGAAGCTTGCTCAGGAGGAGACGAATTGTATTCAACCACATTCTCCGTGCTCTTCAGAACTGGATCCTCGTTTTCCTGGATGAAAGTTGAATCTGGGGAATGGTGTACGATCAGCTCCTCTATGATCTTCAGAACTGGCTCCACTTTATCCTGACCTGATTTCGAATCTGAAGAGTGATATTTGATAACCTCCTTCACGTTCTCTGGAACTGGCTCTGTTATGTCCTGAATCAGAGTTGAATCTGGCTCTTGTTCCTCCTCCTCAGCAACAGGAACAGGATCTAGCTCCTCGAGGTTTTGAACAAAATTTGAAGTTTCTACATCTGTTTTAACCTCATCAGACACAACAACTGCCACTATCATCTCCTGGTCTGAATTCGATAATCGTTCGTTAAATTTCTCCTCACTAGAAACAGCAATCTGCTCAATCATGTTGTCCTGATAGGCAGGTAAGTCATAATATGAATGTTCACAGTCCATGGATGAACTTTGGTCTGGTAAATCTTCAACCACACACTCCACGTCCTTCAGAACTTGCGCTACTTGGTCTAGAACTCCAGATGGATCTGGAGAGTAGTACACCACCTCCTTCACATTCTCCAGAATTGGCTCTGTTTTGTCCTCAATTAGAGTTGAATGTGGCTCTTTCTCTGTCTCTTTCTTCGTAACAGTAACGGGAACTAGCTCCTCGAGGTTGAAAGTTGAAGTTCCTAGATCTGTTTTAACCTCATCAGACACGGGAGCTACCACTACCATCTCCTGGTCTGAATTGAATAGAGGTTTGTCAACTTTCTCCTCACTAGAAGCTGCAATCTGCTCAATTACGTTATCCTGATAAGAACCTGAATCAGGATCTGATTTTTTACTGGATGAACTTGGGTCTGGTGAGTCTTCGACCACACCCTCCATGTTCTTCAGAACTTTCTGTAATTGATCTTGAACTCGAGTTGGATCCAGAGAGTAGTGCGGTAAAGCTTCGACCACATCTTGATCCTCCATGTTTTTCAAAACTTTCTCTAATTCATCTTTAACTCGAGTTGAAGAGTAGTACGGTAAATCACCGACCAAATCTTGATCCCCCATGTTCTTCAGAACTTTCTCTTCTTCATCTTGAACTCGAGGTGGATCTGAAGAGCAGTACGGTAAATCGTCAACCACATCCTCCATGTTCTTCAGAACTTTCTCTACTCGAGTTGGATCTGTGCAGTAGTACTCCACTACCTCCTTCATGTTCTCCAGAATTGGCTCTATTTTGTGTTCAACTACAGTTGAACCCTGCTCTTTGTCTGCCTCCTTAGCAACACAAACGGGAACTAGCTCTTTGAAATTCTGAACAGAAGTGGAAGTCTCTACATCTGTTTTAACCTCATAAGACACGGTGACTGCCACTAATATCTCCTGGTCTGCATTTGATACCAGCTCGTCAAGTTTCTCCTGATTAGAAGCAGCAACCCGCTCAATCATGTTATCCTGATAGGCAGCTGAATTGTGATATGAATTTTCACAGTCCATAGGTGAACTTTGGTCTAGTACATCTTCGACCACATCCTTACTGTTCTTCAGAACTTTCTCTACTTGATGGACTCGAGTTGGATCTCTGCAGTAGTACTCCACTACCTCCTTCATGTTCTCCATAATTGGCTCTATTTTGTCTTCAACTAGAGTTGAATCCAGCTCTTTGTCTGCCTCCTTAGCAACAGAAACGGGAACTAGCTTTTCGAGATTCTGAACAAAAGTAGAAGTTTCTACATCTGTTTTAACCTCATCGGATGCGAGAACTACCACTACCATCACCTCGTCTGAATTTGATAACGGTTCATCAACTTTCCTCTCACTAGAAGTTGCAATCTGCTCAATCATGTTCTCCTGAGAAGAAGCTGAATCAGGATATGAATTTTTACAGTCTATGGATGAACTTAGGTCTGGTAAATCTTCAACCACAACCTCCATGTTCTGCAGAACTTCTACTTTATCTTGACCTGGAGTTGGATCCGACGAGTAGTCCTCCACCTTCATAGCTGCCTCCCCTTCATCCTCAATTGGGGTATCTTTCTCTATCTCTTTCTTCTCAACAGGGACCTCGATAAGCTCCTCGAGGTTCTGACTAAAAGTTGAGGTTTCCACCTCTGCTTTATCCTCAACCACGGCTGTAAATGTTTCCTCTATTACCTTCAGATTAGAAAGAGGAAACGCCTCAACCAACTCCTGCTCTGCGTTTGATAAAGACTCCAAATTTTCTTCACTAGAAGCTAGAACCTGCTTTATAATCTTATCTTGATCAGAAACTGAAAGAGGGTAAAAACTCTCAGAATCCATAGCTGCAGTTGGCTCTGGAAGATGTTCATGGGTTGTCAGAACTCGCTCAGGTTTCTTCTCATTATGTAAACTCTCAAAATCCATGGCTGAACTTGGCTCTGGCATATGATCGTCACTTTTCGGAACTGGCTCAAGTTTCTTCTCTATAAATGAACTCTCAGAATCCACGGCTGAACTTGGCCCTGGTTCATCAGTTGTCGCAACTGGCTCAAGTTTCTTCTCTTCATTAGTTGGGAATTTATCCTGTTTTGCCTTAGGAAATTGTGGAGTGTACTTTTTGAATATCGTTTTGTTCGATTCCTTCTTGTAAAGAGATATCGCTCTCTGCAAATATAAAATAACCGAATAAGTGATGATGTCGTTATTTACAAAGTGGAATTTAGAAGCAGTCAAACAACTTAACAATCTTTACTTCTTGGACTTGACTCAAATTTTGAGAAAGATGAATGGTTTTTTCTTCTTCTGCATTTTCTGAGACTACTGAATTCTTTTCATTTCAACCAGGTAGATAATAAATTAACCACAGACAAGTTCACATGTGTGGAGCTTTTAATATGCCGTTGAAGTAATAATTATCAAACACGTGAAAAAAATATATTTATTGGAAAAATCCCCTTTCCCTGGAAAAAAGTAAATAAGAAAAGACCTAAATAAAATTCACAACACAAACATACCTCACAAAGAGTCTCCTTGATGGTGGGGAAAAGTGAAACACCGGCAGGGATATTGGAGAACTTCACTCCTGCTTCAGTGCGTTCCTAAAACAGGAATGGGAAGAGACGAAACAAATTAACTCAATATATATATAAAGAGAATCATGATTGTGAGGAAATAAAATATTTACTTATGATCTTTCTACCTTTATATAGTCATGCTTGACAACTTTTTCAACAGAAAAATGTTCATGTGCCGATAAGTTCTTGCAGTGATCATACAACTCGGGACGGGTAAGATCTTTCGAGATATCGAGATTAAAGAGATAAGCATGGGAAGATGGACAGACGTAATTTGCTTCCTTGCCAGTTCTTGATGGAGCTTCAGTAGAGTCTTCGGCAAGAGGTGCCTCGCTGGATTTCACAACCTCAATGCTTTCTTGCACAGAACGGGGACGACCACAATCAGTTCGAAGCTGCTGGGAAGGTTGCCCTGAGCGTGTGTCATCTAATGGAATCTGTTGAAGATTATCGTCTTTCTGAGTAGTCAAAGGCAACTGCCCTTGTTCGCCAGCATTTTGTCCCTGCCACATTTCTCTACTTGCCTCCCAACCATGGCTACTCATGAAGTGCCTATTCTGATTCCAATATTGTGTCCCATCCATTCGAGGATCATATCCTAAAAGCTCATTATTTCCCTGCCACCCATGCAAATGAGAAAGGTACGCTTCATCTGCCAAATTATACCCATAAGGACCATAGGTAGAATAAATATCCGCGCAAGGGATATGTCGGTAAGGATATCCTGTATAGTTTAAATCAAGGTAAGGGTTAAGACCACCGGGATATGCAGACAATTGCTGCATCGCTGGGTGAAATCCTCTGGGAGGTGGCCTATATGGAAAATGAATGAAGCCACTAGCTACTGGTGATGGCGATGCGAGGATACCCTTCCCTCCATCATTACCCAACCCCCGCACAGCATTGGCATCAGCAGCATACTTCCTGGCACGGTTGATGGACTTACCTCTGACATCTTCCGATACTGAAGAGCTGGCAACCCCTGGCCTGAGAGGAGCTGGTGGAGGAAGAAAGCATGAGTTTTCTGGCAAGTGAGTCATTCTACAATAACCTGATGAGACAGATGGTATCTCTCCTTCTGCTCGGGAAGAATTTTCTTCTGCTGACTTTTCTAAAGGAAGATACCGACTTCTTCTATCTTCAACAGCAGAGTTCTTTTTAGCATCCTCTGAACCACCTTTTCCACCTTCCATTTTCTCATCTCGAGAAGAATTTTTTTCTGTTGACTTTTCTGAAGGAAGATACCGACTTCTTCTATCTTCAATAGCAGAATTGTTTTTGGCATCCTCTGAACCACCTATTCCACCTTCCATTTTATGAACTCGAGAAGAAATTTTTTCTGCCGACTTTTCTGAAGGAAGATACCGACTTCTTCTATCTTCAATAGCAGAATTCTTTTTAGCATCCTCTGAACCACCTTTTCCGCCTTCCATTTTATCAAAGCTCTGCCTCGGGGTAGATCTGTTTGATTATTTTTCGATAACAGCAATAAGAAGAAAAGGTTAAAAGTTAAAACTGTATATATAAATAAAATTGAGTTCACTATGTAGGCACAACTCCCTAGGCAACATAAACTACCCACTGTTCATAACGTGTAGCACATTTTTCAACGAAGACATGAATTTCGTACTAATAGTACAAAAACCCAAATTACATGCAACCTAATAACACAAATAACGGTTAGAGACGCAAGATGTGGTCGTTTCGACTTGCTGCATATCCCCATTAGTAAAACCATGAGATCATTAAAGAACATTTAAGTGTCATACATTTATATGCAAATGTAGCATGCCGACATATGGAGCGGGAGATATATTAATCACTTCCGTCTACACCGAGCAAACATATGTTCCAACTATTTCATCTTTGGTACAAGCTTTAGGTGAAGTTGAGCTACATGAAAAGTGTCAGACACACAGATGTTATCGAGCAAACTAACGGGTCAAATAAATCATAAGGGCAGGATTCAGATGCTCCACTAGATGTAATAAAAAAAATTGAATTATTGGAAGATCCTAATCAATGAAGGTGTAGATGTGTCACGCTTTAGATAATTCATTCTGGGGAATTGGAAATGATCAAGCTTTTCCCAGTAGAAAGCTACTTATAGGCAGAAGAGAAGAACAATGAATACCTGCGTCGGTCGTTGGAAGCATCAGCACTGGATGTTTTCCATTCGTTACTCTTTATTGTAGAACCATCACGTGATTGGGGAATTCGCTGGAGAGCATGAGACGCTACTTTTCCAGTGCTCTCTGCTTTTTTCTCTACCTCAGAACGGCGCACAGGGGTGTTCATAGATGTGAAATCACTATGCCCCTCTTCATCCTTGGAGGACCACTTACGGTCCTTATCACCTTTATATCTGGTGACGCGGCCATCAATATGGGTACTTTCATCACAATCACTTTTAGGTGGCCTCTTCTGTTGGTTTTCTTTAACCTCATTCTCATCCCGAAAATGCTTAGGAGCAGGTGTTTCACTTCTGCGATCCTTTGAGGAGCGCACGCCTCTCAATTTATCTTCTCGGTTTCTGTAATCCATGTTCACATCTTCTCGGTACATATCTCTATAACCATCATTCCTATATTGATCTCCGCCAGATCTTTCACCCTTAAGTTTTTTTAAGCTGGGCCGATCTTCCCTCAAAGACATTTCTCTATAGTTACCATCACTTAGGTTATCTTGATACTTGTGCTTTTCACCCATGTCATCTCTCCTTCTCCTCCTCCAATTCTCAGGTTCCTTATCTTTACGAGGATTGCGCAGATTATCTTGTCGGGGCCACTCTGTGAACAGAAAAAGAGATGTAAGCATGCAAAGTATAATTCAATAAGAAAATGTATAGATCTAAAACGTATCATCAACATCTGCTCTGCGTTAACGGCAGCCCTTAGAACTGTAAAAGAAAACTTTCAGGTTTAACAATACTTTGCTTAAAAAAACAAATTTGGAAATAGGTAAAAATTCAACATATTTAACTATGACACTTCATAAACAGGAGTTTCACTTAATGCAGTCCTAAGATAGAGGATGCTACTGGAGTTAGCATAATTGGTAGTGTCACTGAATTCAACATATTTTGGATCTTTTATTTACTTGAGAAAGTAAATAAAAGGATGTAACAGTTTACATTAAACATTGGACAAAAATGGAAGAAATGGGGAAAAGAAACTGTAAGAAGAAAGATAACTCGTACTCAAGTCCCTTTCCACCTCAGTAGAGATGGTAAGGAACATCGCAAAAAAAAAAAAAACTTAACCAATAAAAGAAGATCCAAAATGTTTATAAGGTAGTTTCTCATCTCAAGTATTCTTGCTGTCCAACTGATAGTGAATACTGGACAGTCCATTAGACCTGAATTTAGAACTAATGTCCACAACCCGCAGGCACCAAACAATGTTTTGTAACACAACTGTTTCCTGACAGGAACTCTAGATGAGTTACTAGTAGTGGTTCAGGTCAATGTTAGTAGACATCGCAGATATGTCGTTCATTAACAACTAACAGATAAGAAAAAGTATCCAATATATCACCGATATATTGTGTGTCACCACCCCCTAACCAGTATGCGGATATTTAAACACTGACTACTTAGATTCTGGTGATGACTGAAAACAAGCCCTTCTCTCCTTCAATAATTAGCATCAACACTCATTCTAGTTTTAATTCTCCAAACAACAACCATCTCTTTAATTCATTAATTGTCTAGAACAAAATAGTGTCCTGGTACAGAAGGAGCTTCGATGTTTTAATGAATAAACACAATTTTCTGAAAACCCCGATTCTGTAGATGATTACTTTTGGGAAGAAAAAGGCATGTAGCTTGATGCAAGTCCTACGCGAAGTGACTTTGTTTGGATGATTCACCCATAAAAGCTCCACGAACTACCAACTTATAGACAAGGTCTACATTTTTCTCTGAAAATTTGAATTATATAAATAGCTGTAGACAAGTTTTTGAATACAAAAGATCTATGTTACGACATTAAAGCCTCCCAATTGTAAACGAAGTCAATGAACGGCTTTGTTATAGCCCATTTCAGATTTCTGCTCCAGGTAAACAGAATTTCTTTAACATCCTCTACAACTAAATTCAATAATAGATATTCTCCTTCACGACCTTGTTATTTTTATCTTTCCATATGCACCAGAGGATGGCTAGCCCATTTCAGATTTCTGCTCCAGGTAAACAGAATTTCTTTAACATCCTCTACAACTAAATTCAATAATAGATATTCTCCTTCACGACCTTGTTATTTTTATCTTTCCATATGCACCAGAGGATGGCTTTTGGAATCAAATTCCAAATAACTATTCCTTGCTTCGGTTTTTTCAGCGCCTAATTGTTCTATGGCTTGGTAGATCGATTCTGGAAGGCACTAGTGATCTTAAGGGAGTTAGCAAAATAGTTCCATATGTCTTACGCAATTCTGCAATGTATAAAGAGATGGTCTGTTGATTCTTCCGCCTCTTCACACATATACATCTATTGACCAATTGGATACCCCTGCAATTCAGTTGATCGACATTATATGCTTCACATATCGAAACAAACGAATTGGTTATGTATGTACTGCCGTTCAGAGGGTTTCCATGAAAGATGTATAATAATATTCTTGCTCGCAAGTATTTATGTCTTTTAGCACGTATTTCAACAATCTACATTTTCTTATTAGATAAAGTCCTGCCTTCAATGCCTCATGACTATATGATCATAGTAGGTACACATCATTGTTTGAACTTAATTTGTCTATCCAGTTCATATATTTTCTTTTTCTTTTTTGAGAATTCGACTACGATCTACGTTAGTCGTTACAAGGCATTGATACATCATGAAGATGTGATAAGCACGATTACCGCCTAATTTAAACCACGAATAAAAGAGGCCTAAAGCCCAACAACATGAAAGAGGCCTAAAGCCCGACAAATTATTACATTATTTACTTTATTTATAGCCTAAATTACATGGGATAAATCTTGATGGA
>BEHA01001761.1:402264-430977 GCA_002897215.1 Eschscholzia californica subsp. californica
AGCATAGCTCTAAATACTGCACTTGTCATACATTGATAATGATTATACAAGACTACCACATTTTCAGAAATCGATCTCTCGCATATTCTCAAAAAATTGCTTCAGAAACATTTGCACAATATCACATAGTTGCTATATGCGATAAAAATATTAGATTAAGAGTAAAACTAAGAAAAAAACCTACAAAATAAACAAAGAAATCACATCTGTAGAGAAAAAACCAATCTGAGATCCGATTAGAATTTTCTTAAAAGTAAGGAAAAATATACAGGCTACAAAAGAAATACGGCAAATCCCTAAAAATTATAAGGAATGAAATCCACTTTAAAAGAGTAAGAAATCTGTGATTGAACAAACACTAATAGTAGAGAGTGAGATAGAGAAGGAAGAGAGAGATACCCATCACCGGCGGCTCCGCGCGATCTCTTCCGAGCACTTAAAAAGTTCACAATCTAACAGATCCCCAACCTCGGCTTGTCAGTCTTCTCTACTGTTTTGGAGAAAACCCCTTTCTTTGGCCCATTCTATTTTCTTGACCCCTTATATATGCCTGTCTTGAGAGAAGAAAACGTTAGGTAACTATTGGCTTGATGTTTGACCTAAACCTCGGTGGTTTCTCACTGGATTAGGCCCAAGTATTGCTTTTCATTCAGGGTCACCCGGAACTACCCTTGATACTCGCACCAACCAAAATCTTTATTAATAAATGAATAAATAATTAAAATGGGAAGTAATATACATAAATATTTGAAATGTGTTCTATCTATTTAATCTTACGTTAAGCTTATCATATATTTGAAGTTGTGATACAAAGTACAGCACAATCGTTTTTCCTTTTTGAGCAAAAGTACAACTCACATTTTCAATAGCTATAAATCTAGGATAACTTACATTATACTAGTACTACTAACAAGAAATTTATTCTAAATTGAAGAAGAACAAAAACTAGTTCATATACATTATCAGTTATTAACTGACAATAATCTGTCTCTCCGAACAAATAAACATATAATATATGTACAGACATATAGCACACACAGACACGCACACCATGTCATCTCAAGAACAAGGAGACCAGCGAGATGATCGTAGAGCGGTGTGATCTGCACTGGAGTGGGAGAAAGGAATAGGCTAACCTCTTATCTTATAGGGATTTTACGTATGGGTTGAAAGCCAAGGTTAAGGCATTCTAGTTTTCTTTTCTTTTTTTCATGGATTACCCTTTCGTAAGAATTGGATTCCTTCAATATAAGGAATTCCATCCTCCTCATCTAACTGGTTTGCTTCTTTTAAAATATCCATTAAAAATTCAAAGAGAATCACACAAACACGTGACATGCTCCCAAAAATGAAAAAATGTCATGTGGTCTACCTATCTTTCCATATATTCCTTCCCGAAACACATTAGGATTTTTGCACAAGATTAAAGCTAAATCCTTCAATACAAATTCATCCAGTAAGCAGATGAGAAAACATAAGAAACCCAACTATTTTACAAGACATAAAGAATATTAGCATACCCTCATTTAGCAAAATGTAAGCATGAGCACCTAACAAGCAATAAATTGCAACCATAACTCCTTGAGTACCTAAACCATCTTGCAAGAGCTACTTAAGCACATTCTTAACTAAATCTAGAAAAGACCCTGTGTTGTTCATCTCGGAGCATATCCATATTACCATCATGGGTTTGTTAGAGGTATCAGTTCTACCTGATTTCTCCCTGCGCGAATGGGTTATGATGGACTAACCTCATAAGAAATATCCAAAGGGATTAAACCTTGCACTTATCTTAGCAATTCTACATTTGATTTCAATATTATAATTTCCTGAATTCGTCACTCAATATAAGTTCACACAATATTTAATTTTACATAGAGACATATATGAGAAACAAAAATCAAATAATTTGAAACCTAAAAACTTTGTTTTCTACGCTCGCACAAATTTCACATGGAGAAGGTTAAAACAAATCGAATTTTCTATAACCCCTTGGTATAACATCTAAATGCATAAATTTGATGATCAAACCGAAACAGAGTAATGGGATTAATAATTAAAAACATTAGTTGTACGAAAATAGTATTTCATAAGGAACTGTAAAACTGTTACTATTGAATGCATAAGCATGCCAAGGTAAACATGAAAGCAGGAATAGGGCAAGATGATCAATTTAACTTACCATTATTTCCAAGATCTCGATTCCGATAGAGTTGATCTCCAATGTGTCCCGACTGAGCTCCTTGTGCTACCCAAGTCAGTATCCTCGCTGCCTCTTCCTGACACTGTATCAACTGATCTTCCACACTTCAAATATCGAACTTTCTTATCCCTACGTTCACCATGTTCTATCTCTTTCGAATCGTTATACCCGATGAACTTCTTTCTCACTCCAATCAGTCTCATAGTCAGATTTTCAACCTTCCTACCACCAAGTTGTGCCATTTCACCACTCTCAAGTTCTAGTCGTGCATTCTTCTGTTTCATTGAACTCTCAGTCCTCCTACTAGACTTCTTACCCTTTAAATCAACTAAAACCTTCATTTTTCGACTAATTTTAGGCTAGTTTTATTCTAAATCATCCCAAGAAACCCTGAGGCTTCTCTCTTTTACAGTTTTACGGTTTTACCTCGATCATCCTCAAAGCCTTTCCATCGAACACTTACACAGTTACATCCTTTCCCTCTTCCTGTCTCCTAGAAACCAACTAATTTTCAAAAATATCACCATTACCATCTCCAAGCTAATAAAACTACTTTCCCCTCTCTCCCAAAACAGAAACCCTAACAATGGTTTCTTCCCCACCAATTGTTTACCCTTCAACCCCTCATTTTCGAAATCAGAACGTTCTCTAAGTTCCTTTGAACTGTGTTTCTGATGGTTATGTAGCTTAGAGCTAGCCAGCATGATTAAAATTCAACAAAATGAAGCAGAATTCTTTCTTTTCGAGAAAGAACGAAACCCTAGATAACCTTCGATACTGAAATTGAAGGAAGAAAATCCACTGCAAATATCAACTTACCGTAAATCTAAGTCGAAGGAAAAATTGTAAGCGGAAAGGTGATCCAAAAATTTGCGGGAGAAAATTCTGAATCTGGATCTTCAATTAATGCAAATTTTGCTGAAATTTTTACGATCTCGACCCGAGGACCCGGATAACTTCCTTCCTTTTCCGAAAATTGAAAGTTATTTCCTTTTCGCCCCCTATTTTTGTCCTCCCATTTTCATAAATTCTAAAATAATTGTCTTTTTTAACTGTAGTTAATTTTGGTCGTGGCTTCGGAGAATAATGAAAAAACTATGGGATCCACTAGCTTTTGGTGCAGTGGTTGGACACCCCTCTTAAATCCAACAAGTTGTAGAATCGAGTCTCGATGGAAGCAGTTTGTCATCAAAATTTATCTCATGTAATTTAGGAGTAAATACTGTAATAATTTGTAGGGCTTTAGACCTCTTTGATGTTGTTGGGTTTTAGGGCTCTGTCATTCATGGTTTAAATTAGGCGGTTATCGTGCTTATACATCTTCATGATGTATCAATGCCTTGTAACGACTAGCGTAGATCGTAGTCGATTTCTCAACAAACAAAAAAAACTCTGGGACATAAAGACTTTGTCAATAAAATTTGACTTACATGTCATCTTTATTTGGGTCCAAAATTTGACGTTGTTATTGTTTGCTCCATAACCTTCATCTTCTCCTTTTTTTTTATCCCATTTTCTCTTCCTCTCTCTCTCTCAAGCTGCTCCCTCCTTCACTTTTGAGATTCAAAATGAGTAAACTTTACAATGAACATATTAACCGTTCATAAGTCCACTCTAATCATTATTCCCACTAATCTAATAAGTTATTTCCCGAATTTCTTAAACCCTAATCAGTTTTACATAGGTAATTGAGAATCATAGGAATAGATAAACGTAGGGTAAATAAAACGAACCGCTTCAAGAATAAAAGAAGCAAAAGCAGTAAAGCTAACCCATCTATCATTAGCAATCAATTCCCATATTTGATGAAGAACACTAAACACAGTTGCATGTTATGCATATTGAATAATTGTTTACCAATTAGTCTCCACCAATCTCCACCTAGTAAAATCGATTGAAGAGACAAAACTCATTTATGTATTCTATGTTCTTGTTGATTTTCAAAGGAAAATCCATTGATTGAAGCTAATGATTAAGATTTTGGAGTAATTTGTGAGAATGAATTGAGGGTTCTTTTAATTGGGGTTCGGGTTATAGGTGGGAAAAAATAGCTAGTGGTGGTGAGAAATGGGAGGGAAGAGGAAATATGTTTTTCAGGAAAGACAGAGAGGACATATGAGAAAAAAATGGTGGTGGTGAATGACGACGGTGTCCGCGGTCGGAAGTTGCGATGGTAGGAAATTCTAGGGTGGAGGTGAGGTGAGGTAAAGATGATTAAGGGTTGAAATACAATCATGTCCATGTTTGGGTCAAAAGTAAATATGTCCCCTAAGGCAATTTTGATTGACAAAGTTTTTATTCCTCAGAGACTTTTCTCCAAGCCTCAAAGGATCCACCTTAGAGCATCTCCAATGCAACACTCAAATTGAAAAACTCAAAGTGCCACTTAGGATTTTTTAAGTTTTTGTGGAAAAACTTTCTCCAATGCAACACTTAATTTGGATCTCAAAATGGTGTGGCATCATTTAATATTGAGATATCTCAAGAAGAAACTCAATATTTGAGATTTCTTTTGAGGGTCTCAATTGGCCACTCAATATTAAAAACAAATCTACGCATTTAGAGCATCTCCAATGCAAAACTCAAAAAAATCTCTATTCGTCCTATTTGTCAAGTTTCAATTGAGATTCTCACTCCTAGGTATCGAAAATAGATATCCTCAATTCTTGTATGTCTCCAATGCAACACTCTAAACTCTTTTATTTTACTTACGTGTCATGGCTATTTTTGTAAAAAAATAATTTTTTATTTTGGAAATATACGAAGACTTGATTTCTATTGGTTGAAATTTAAATATTGATGAGTTGGATAATTAAAGATATCTCAAGAGGACACTCTGAAAATAGAGTGTCCTCTTGAGATATCTCTATTCCACTCTCGACACATCATCTTTGAGATCTTAGTTGAGTTTTGCATTGGAGATGATTTTTTAAGAAAAACTCAGAAAATCCTATGTGGCACTCCGAGTTTCTAAGATTGAGTTTTGCATTGGAGATACTCTTAGGAAATGACACCTAAGTTTTTAGAGTGTTGCATTAGAGATGTCTTTTGAATTGAGGATCTCAATATTGACATCTATGAAAAAGAAACTCAATTGAACCTTGACACATAGGATAATTTGAGTTTTGCGTTGGAGATGCTCTTAACTTTGACGGTTGATTTTTTTTTGTTTTTCAAATTACCCTTCTTCAAAAAAACTAATTCTCATGTGTTTTTACTCTCTTCTCCGAGGTACGAGAAGTGGTCGCCAACGATCTTCATGAGATTTTTTTTTGTTTCTTATTCTTACTTATTTATTTTTCTCTCTCTTCTTCACCCCCTCGTATCTCTCTAAACAAACTCAACAGATCTTTGCATATTAGTGATCTGTTGAAGGAAAAAAATGAAGGGCGCTCCTTTCGTCTTCTTCGTCACGATGAAGACGAAACGGAACTCACCCCTTCACCATTCTTCATCGCACAACAACAGATTTGTCACGCGACAACGAAGTCATAAGCAAATTTATTGTTACTTACTCGACATCTTCTTCTTCGCAAAACAACAAATATATTATTGTCACGTAATGAAGAAGGGGTAAACATATGTGTTACTGCTTAGCCCTTTGTTTTCTTTGTCGGGAAATAAATTTGTTGTTGGTTGACAAATATGTAACTCAACATATCTATGATCTGCTGAGTTTGTTTGAAGAGAAGGGGTGAAGAAGAAGAAGTTACATGGGAAGAAGAGGAAAAAGGTTTTTTTTGGGTTGTTATAGGGTACCTGTAGGTGCCCGATTGACCGACTATGAAAGAAAAGGGAAATACGTAAACCTGATTTGTCAGAAAGGTTAAAAAAAGGAATGAATAGAGACAATTGTTAATGTTGAGTGATGGAAATATGCAAAAGGGGGCCAAAATAGAAGTTGGTCATCGTTAAGGGGTCCATTTTGATCAGCTGGACATATTTAGGGGGCCAAAATGGACTTAACACTCAAAGACTCACGTCGCGGATTTCCGATTCATATCGCTAAAATCTTACAGATTTGAAATTCTCTGTTTCCCGCGCTTATAAATAGTTGTTCTTGTCAAAATTTCACAAGTTTTCTCGTCCTCCAGCTTCAACATCTCCCACAGATTCATCATAGAACAGGAGAGAGAAAATGAGTAAACTAAGGAGAAGAGATAATTCGATCTGTTCTTGCTCTTCACCTCGATCGAATTTCCTCATTCCGCATTCGATTTTCAGCGGGTAATTTCTCTCTCTAGAATCTAGATCTATGTTTGCTTGTGTTTTTCTTAGCAAGTAATTAAACGAGGTTAAATCCGAATGAATATTTCTTGAAATCATTTTATTCTCTGATCTAGATTTAGATAGATTGTTTTCAACCTGAAGAATCTGAACTCTGAAACCTTCACAGCTCAAAATTCAAATTCATATTCAAAAAGAATTTATCTGATCTTGTTTATTTTGTTGACTGATCTAATGTTTAGTCTTCACTTTCATGAATTATCATCGGTTGATTATTGATCTTTGCATCTTAAACACAAAAATCACTCATGAATTCATGATATCAAAACTCGATTTGATTATCTAACTTTTTGAGCAGATAAGTTCATCAAATTCACACTTCAAATGCTAAAGAATAGTTTATTTAGGTTAAATTAACAAGGACTGTAAATAAATTTCAAAAACAAACACATTTAGGAAATCAGAGAAGTTATTATTTCAGGTTCTCTTCATTGATTTCGTTCTCGTTCTACTATTGCTTTGTGAACACAATTAAACAGGTTTGAAGAGGATATCTGGACGGAGATAGCCAAGTATTTAGACGGGAAAAGCTTGGTGATGCTTGGATCATCGAGCCGCTGGTTCCATCGCCTTATTCTGGAAGAAGATACTATCTGGAAGTTCGCCTGTACTCGTGACCTTAAAGTTCATCAACATCATCACAATGTTTCCTTCAAATGGAAACAACTCTATGCTTCAGCATTTGGTAATTAAATTACATAAAGAGTTTCATGCTTCACACTCTAATTTTGCTTCATAGCCGAAAAACCAATTGCCTTCTGCCGTCATGGCTTAGATATACCTTGTGGAAGAAGCCTCTTAATTTTCTCGATATTGCACCTAAATTGCATTTGAACAGTTAGGTCGATTAAGACAGATTAAAAACATTGTTACTTCTCTATCTCAGATGGGAGTCATTCCTACACGTTTCGGCAAGAAGAGGATCACATACGTAAGAAATTCCTCTTCTCTATCCTTACTAGTTGATTTAAGATAAATTATATGCTCGAAAAAATCTTTCGATTAGAAAAAAATTACTTTATGATTTGAGCTTATTGATTTTAGTTGAAGATATAGAGTCTTGTTTGTACAACCGATGAGATTGTGTCTTTAAAATTCCCAGTCAATCTCAGGACTCGACTTATTTGGAGGTCATTTCATTTAGATTCTGATTTTCCGGGATTAGGTGAACTTTGAAGAGATCCAGACACTTCAGGGTTCGGGCTATGAATATGTTATAATCACGTTTCTGCGTTTTTCTTGTAACAGATTAACACGCCCTACCAACCAATGCTATGCTCGATTTGATGTGCTTATCTAGGTTTACTTTATGTGTTTGTTATTGTACTTGCTTCCGCATAGTTGTTTTGTTCTACTTAGAAATGATTCAATGGCTGTTCTGTCGTCGGAACTATTGATTTTTTTGGACCATCTAAATATAAACTAAATGTGTGTGGTGTGACCATTTGAACTATTTAACAATCTTACTTGAAATTATGTTTTTTCCTGCCTATGTTAGATTGGAAAAGAATTGGTGCTTTCTCTCTTGAATCGCCCATTGCTCTACTAAGTGAAGAACTGTCATTGCCTGCTAAAATCCCCAAAGGAGAAACTATAGAGCAAATGTTGCAGAGTACTAGCTCTTGCATCTTAAAAAATGTCAAAACTGGGATCTGGATTGCTGGTATACATACTTCCTTATAAAATTGCTTCAAGTGCCTCCTTATGTTTATGAAATTTTGATATTATAGTAGAAGTTATTATGGTAACTTAAGTCTCAGACGTCGATACATGATTTCAGATCTACAGGTAGTTCGCTGTCCTGTTTGTAATCTCAACACTTGTGAAGGTAAGAAATCTATAACTATTACGACATGAATATATGCTGATTGGGAAGAAAACGAAGTTTTCTTTTCGAGTATTATCAGATAAATTTTATTGATCGAAATACCCTTGGGATTTTGTTTTTCTTGAACAGGGACAATGCAAACTTTAGATGCAAGGCACATAGAGCTCTTCTTAAGTGATGGTTATAAGAATGGGAGCTGGGAATACAAAGAGATTGGATCTCATCAAGTGAAGAAACATTTTGATAGAGCCACTGGGGCCATTTTTGACATTAAACACCTCAAAGACCCTGCTAGTTCAGGTAACAATTACTACCACATTCTACTGGACCAGTCACTTTAAAATATACTTGGGATCAAAATCAACAAAACCTAGAACTGGACTGAATAATCAACGTCTGGTTTCTTACATATAACAACACTCTTAAATAAATACTAGGCTTAATATCAAATTTTGGTTAGCAGAGGTGTGGAATCTGAAGTCATGGTTAGCTGAACCCAGTGACTGGCAACCCAGAGCTCGGATCGCTTGCTTTGCAGTAGCTGTTAACACTAACCTACAGCAGAACGATGGTAATACTTAAAAACACAAACGCCGCATTTATTTTTCTGAATTCACATCTGACTCATCTGAATGGTCAAAAATGTCTGCCTCAGATTCATTTCAGTATGTTAATATTTGTCTGACTCGTCTGAATAGTTGACTTCGGCTGATTTTAGGTCAGAATTTGAGTCAGTCATAAAATAGGTGAACGAAGACAACTCAAACTCAGACGAACTAAGCGCATACGAGTCAGATTCAGATAATGAAAAAAAAACACCACCGAACACTACGTGGCTTTTGCTTATTAGATCTGAATCGATCACTGGAATGTTTGGGTTCGATAACTTACTTATTTTTGGCCTTTCCTTCTGACAGGTCTTCATGTAAGGTATCATGAAATGAGAGATGAAGCTCATGGAACTGATGGAAAAGTTGTTTCAATTAGAATTTCTCACCAACTCCTTTAATAGTTGATGCTTCAGCACAAGTGTAATTCCATCAGAAATTCACATATATCTTCTTTGTTTTTAAACTCCTATAATATTGATTCATATAAAAGGTTTTGAATCCTTTTTACTCCTTACACTACTTATTCTTACACCATGGTTACACTACTAATTTCAGGTTCACATAATACTGTTTTAAGCACAAGTGTCTGTTATTTGTTCTTCCTCTTTTTCTCCATACCATATAAACAATTTAGGACTATCAATAACAAATTTCAAAGATTTGAATAGACTAAAACCTGAAAAAAATAAAAATCCAAATTAAAACTTTCATATCTCTCTCTCTCTCTCTGATGGTATGACAAACACATTATTTGTTTTGGGACTCCAAGTTCAGCCTGAATCAGAATTTATTATTCCTAAAACAATTTCCAATAGGTATCTCCTAATAGATATTTCTAATTGCTTGAGATACTTATATTTCCTTCCTGCAATAAAAGAAAAATTAGACTCCATTTAAATAAGAGTCTATTGAAATAGAAGAAATAGAAGAAGGAAGATATGGAGAGAATGATGAGAGAGTAGTGGAATCGTTAGCTTAAGGGGGTTAAGTGGTATGATTTATAATAAGGAGTCAGAGAATCAACTGCGTTATGTTTCACCTAGTTCTGCTTGGCTCTGTTTGCTTCGGCTGGTATGCCCACTCAATGAGAAAAATACTAATCATTGCTAATGGTGTGTTTGGATGACGGAATTATGAATCCAAGTAATATTTTTTGATTTGTTTGACAACTAATAACAATCCTATGATTTATTATTGTTTGAGTATTTTTTAAACGCTTCTTTAAAAAAAAATATTGAAGAAACTTTGTTCTCGAAACTCGTTTTTTCAAATATCGTTTCATTCGAGAATCCTCCGTTTTCTTTATAAATTTTTTTTGAGAATCGTTTTTTCACTTTTTTTTTCGTAAATATCTTTTTTTTTCAAAAATAGTTTTCTCGAAAGTCATTTTTTCCTCGAAAACTTATTTTCCCAAAACCAATCATTTTTTTCGGTAACCGAGATTTCATGAAACCCTTTTTTTCACGAAAATCATTTTTTCTCTCAGAAAATCGTTTTTTCCTTGAAAAAAACACTTCGAGGAAAACGGTCTTCATGAAGTAAGAAAGTTTTCAGGAAATTTCAGTTATCTAAAAAACTATTTTCGAGAAGGAAAAAAACGATTTTTGGTAAAAAAAAAAAAAAAAATAAAAATTCAAAGAAAAGTATGTTTTCGAAAAAAAAAATTATTTAAAGAAGAATCGGTTTTCGGGAAAAAAAGTTTTGAAGGAAAACGATTTTTGATCGTAGAAGAAATTTATTTTTTGTTGATTTTAAATTTGAAATCTAGATTTATTAATCCAAAATCCTAGCAAATCCTAAGGGGTAGGGTGGGATTTTAGTCCAATACAAATTTTGGAATCAGGAACCCTTAAGATTCAAGAGTCCTAGGATTCTTAGTAGCCAAATAGACCAAGGATTCTTGAATCCTACCAAATCCTACTTTTGATATGAATCCTACAACAAACACACCATAAATGTTTATATTTCCTTAAAGTTTGTGGAGGCAATCAGAAGTGGACATATTAGGCATTGTGAAGCCCATCCTCTGCAATAGTACTCTAAACTGTGAACCTCCCCTTGCCCAGACTCTCATAACCAAGCGCTGTAACCTATAATTTCGTTTAGGCGGTTCCAAAATGTTTAAATCGTGGCTAAAATATCAAATGGTTTATTAAGACTTGTTTGGTTTGATGAAGCCGATTTTTTCTCACCTCCAACGAACACATAAAAATTCCCATCACGTGTCCTATGCTCCAAAATACTGTTGTCTTCTGGTGAGCTGGGACTTGATGAAATTGAAAATATTTCCACAAAACCCACCATAGGCGCTGTTTGAATAGGTTTATTGGGAATGCAACAAACTAATCAAATAATAAATAATGGTTCTAATCAATTGGGCCTATTAGTCGTGTAATATGCTCAGGTTGTATGCTAGCTAAGCCTTTTTATATTGTTTATGGCCAACCTAGTGGATTAAGCGGGTCGGACTGACATAGCCCGGCGTCGGGTTTCGGTAGCTTGTGTCACTTGAGTAGTTTGATTGCTGGGGGAAGGAATTTCATGCCAAAATTAGTGACGATTTCCTAGAACTTGTGGCAAAGAAAGAAATGGACCCCAGTTCATTCTGCCTATCGCCCTGACTCTTAAAGCAAATAAGCCCCACAATCTTAGATGAAAGACACCAAACCAAGGCGGGTGCAAAGGCCATTCTCGATATCAACAAGACAAACGCCTCTTTTGCCACTGCACTCTCTTGTGCGCGCTTCACCTCAGACTCCAAATCCACGTCCCTGATATTGAGTTTCCCCTGCAAGAAACGATCAACTAGTCAGGTTTTGGACACGGCTAACTTCCCACCCTTACGCACTGACTCGCCTCTACCAAAAATGATGAATAGGTACTAGGTAATGCCTCTAAAATTTTGCCAACACTTGGTTGCTCAAGTTGTGGAAAGTGTAGATATAAACTCCAAAATCCTGAAAGTCTGGGACTAGAGGAGTCGTCACTTTCCAAATAAAATGTTTGTGGAACTTCATGTAATTATGAAGAAAGACGAGGACCTCTTTGTAATATTTAACCTCTTTTAAGGAAAACAAGTGCTTCAACTCGGCCCTTCAGAAAGTACTTGCAGCAGCAACAGTTCCTTCTGCTTTCCATTTTTCTCCTCCGTTCGTGGGAAACAGAGAAACAATTTCAACAGGTACCCTAGTTTTAATTTCTTCTTTTCTTGTTTCTTTCAATTCAGTTTTTCACAATTGTAAGAACACAATTTTGTTTTTAAGTTACTGAGATTCATTCAGTTCACTTCTGAAACCACTTTTAAATGAATCAACCAAGTTAGGATTCAACCATTCAGGTATCTTTTAGACTAGAATAAATTATACAAGCTTTTAATGAATAGGTTTGAATTTGATTCGTGAATAACATTCGGTTTCATTTTTTTTTTGGTTCCATTGATATTTTTTTCTGTAGTTAGTGATTAATAACCTTTAGCTTAATCTAACTAGATTACTAGGATCAATGGTATTTGTCTTAATCAAGTTAGTTGAATGAATGATTTAATGGGTTTTACTTATAGTGCCCAAAGACAATTCAGCAGGAATTGTAATGCTCTCTGTCATTTTTGTGCACAACTTGAAGTAAGACACTAAGGACCTAGTTTTTAGGTAAGATTCTGTATATCATCAATTTGGTCCCCAAATAGTGATTTAGTGTTTCAGTTGCTTACTCATGTTTTCTACATCCGGCGTTCAATTCTAGGGTTTTTAAGTGCTTTTGTTGTTGTGTACCTGGATTCTAGATTGGGAGATTAGCCTTTTTTTCAGAAGCAACTCAAACATGATAGGGTACCGGCTTTCATTCTTTTTCTTTTTGGAAAGGCGAATGATTATTGTGAAGAACATAAAAAAAAACAATTAGGTTTCCTTTTGCCGCGTACCGACTCTTTTCCACTGTGAAAGTAACTCTTCCAAAGTGTATGGAACCAACTCTAGTGTCATTCAACTTCTGCCCAATGTTCTCTATCTGTGAATTGGAATAGTAGAACCATTTATAGTAGTAGGGGGGATAAATGGGATTAAACTGTAAATTGGAAGGCTTAATGACAAGAATGTATTCCTTGTAAAGGCCTGCAGGTGCCAAAATTGCAACCCTTCTGGATTAGAAAAACTCTAGGTCTTTGTACATCTTTTTCATTTATAATTCAAATGGTTCAAAATAAAAATAAAGAGTAGGACCAATTTTCGTGTGAGCTTATTCATTTGTAATATGGTTTGAGTTTTTTCTTCTTAATATCTATCAGAGATCTAGTAAAGTTATCCCAATAGTGCTATTATTTTGATGTTATCTACTGTTTCTATCTCCTTATCTCCCTTCTATGCAGTAATTGTTTCGAGCAAAATAGTCGACATATAAAGATGGCCTACAGACGAAGCATCACCACGAAGGCCATCCTTTACTCCCAACGGATGCACCCGTCTTTTGGGTACTTTCATTACACAGATGAAAGTAAACACCAACCGCATCCACATGTAGCTGATCCATCTCAACCTACAATTTATAAGTTCATGCAAAATAATAGCAAATTTAGCAATATAGGTGGATCTAGTGCCACCTTTGGAGGGGGAGGATCTTCATCATTTTCTATACTTCCTCAGTTTAGCAATATAGGTGGTTCCTCAGTTTGTTATTATTCTTCTGGTGCGGTTGGAGGAGGCTCAGATAAATTAGAGTACATGGGTGATGTTGCTGAAATCCTATCAGATAAGAGTTTGGAAGTGGTAGCCTCTCAAGGGCCGGTTGTAAGTGAAGTGGCAGTTGCAGCTGCGGATTCTTACTTACCTGTTGCAGCCTTACAATATTTCATTGATGGTGTTCATTCATTTACTGGCTTAAATTGGTAAGTCTTAATCTTCTTTATCTTATGTGAGCTATGTTCCATCTTCAACTTTTCATGTTGATTGCTCGGTTGTTCTTGAGACTCGATTGAAAGATTAGTGCTGTAATGATCACATTTAGCAAACCACTTGGTGTGGCAACGGAAGAAAGTAAAATACCATGTTCCACGATTCATAGAAGTTGGAATTGTTCTTTGAGCTGCGACCTGCTGGAGCTTCTTTTATCTGTTAGAATTTGTATAAATTAGTATCTTTTTTCCAGGTGGGCTTCCATAGCATTAACAACCCTTATAATTCGAGTGGCCATACTTCCACTTTCAATAAATCAAATGAAAGCTTCATCTAAACTTGCTGTAAGTAGCAATTTTGTTTATGTTTTAATTACTCTTCATTTGCACTTACATTACTCTCTGTTATCAAGTATTTTGGTTAATTAGATTATAAATAACTCTATATATATATATATAGTTTAGTATTGAAATTTATTTTTTGTGTACCGATGGAAAGATAGACACAAAATAGGGTTTTTTACATAAATGCTTATATGGCATCCCATTTATCTGTGGATTTTATTACAAGAAACTTCCAAACCTAGTCCGTAGTGTGCCACTCTGCCTCTCAGATGTTTGGGTCTTAAATTTTACCGGACGTAAGACCGATTTTCTTTCATAATATCGACTTGAAACGCATATCGATTGTTAGAATGTTAGTATATTGTCCGTGGGTTTTTTTTCTTCTGGAGCTGAGAGTGAGTTACTTTTGTGGGTTGATTGAGTTATATGTTTAATTGTTTATATTCGTAGAGAGAATTCATTTTGAATGTAGCAGGTTCATTCTTTGTAGCACGAGAGAATAAAAAATTGACTACAAAATGAAATTTTTCTTGAGGAAGAAACCTAACACAATTCTGTGGATTTTTTTTTTTGAAAAGTTTGAATTAATCTTTAATGCAAGGAGGGGAAAGAATACAAAGAAAAGGGAGGATAATTATGAGAGACTACATACTTCATAATCTCCTCCCAATTCAAAATGAAATCCAAATAAGTTAGGTTTTTTGCCCAAGACATATTTCTAGACCAGTGATATAAGAGACCTAGGACATCCTCAATCTCAAGGCTGTTGGGGGCGTTATACTCCTTGAAAGTACTGGAGTTCCTAAATTTCCAAATGGACCAAACTATTGCACTTGGAATGAGACTCCAAAGTTCTTTCTTAGTACTCCAATGTCCCAGCCTGCTCCATTGCTCCAAAATCTTTTCGAAGGAAACTTGGAGCACAATTCTGTGGATTCCCATGACACCACTTAGTCTTATCCTAATTGTGTCCCATTTACTATTCCTTCTAGTGGAGTTTTTTCTTTAATCTTTTTGTCTTTTCTACTGATTCATGTTTATATTATATAGTTGATGAAACCACAGTTGGAAGCAATCAAAGAACAGATAAATGAGGTATGCCATCTTATTCTCTTAGATTTTATGGGTCCTTTCACATTAATAATCAACAGCATTCTGGTGCATGTGATGTGTTAGGGCGAACCTTGTTTAAACTTGAAAATACAGTGAGCTGCAGGAATACCACGTAGAAAAGAAGACAACTAGAAGGCTTCATGATGTTGTACAACATAACATTTGCGTAATTTTCTTCAGACCAATAGATTCCCTTCAGGTTGAAGGGCTAATGAAGAATATCCTTCTGTCTGTGTTGATAAATTAGGATATCGAAGATAACTACTCAATTCCAAATGATGTATACTAAAATAACTCTGCCTCGTTCCCTTACAAAAGTGACAAACATAATTTAGCGAACCAGAATAATTATTGATATGAGTGCATGATTTACTTTTCAGGCAGGGGATCCTAAGGCTCTTGCTGAGGGTCAGAAACGAATGAAGGCTCTGTTCAACGAGTAAGCAACTATTTTTATATACCTGAGTCCTGATATGAGAGAAGCTATTCCCGTTTCTGAAACACACTTTGTGTTCCTATTGCCTGCCATATGCCCCGTAAAAAGTTCTTGCGCTAGTTTGACCCATACATTCTTACCACGTAAGTAAATCATGATGCAATTCTGTACACCGGGAGTGCTTATTTCCATGTTTGTATAAAATTGCATTGTCCTGGTAGGCTGCTACAGTAAACTCCAGATTCACTCAAAGGTTTAAAAGAGAACTCCAGATTCTCTGCCTTCCAGCTGCAAAATAGATCCGGTGATTCCTTTTTTTGTTTTCTTTCTAATGGTCTTGAAACATGAGTGTCATATAGTTGTTCACTTTAGCTCATAGCCTTCTTCCCTGACTTAATCACTCAAATCCATCTGTATCTTGTCCATTTGGTAGAGAAAAATGTACTAACGGTCAAATAAAGGATCTTCAGTACCCCAATGAATTGCCTATTATGACATTCACCATAGCCAATCTGATTTTCAAACTTCAGAACTGTTGGCATCTTAGGTTAGAGCATAGCATAAACATCTCTCACAATATATGGTTATTTCTCTTGAGGAAAGTCTGAGTTGCGGCATTCGTTGGTAGTCATGCTGGTCATTTGTTTATTCTTTGCCTGTGGGCTTTCCGGATAAAGTTTACCTTTCACATCTATTTGTGTTTTGTATCTATAAACCTTGTATATACATCCTCTTTCTATGAAATATCTTTATTTTCCATGGCTAATTGATTATACAGGCACGGGGTTACTCCATTTACTCCATTGAAGGGTCTTTTTATTCAGGGTCCCGTTTTCATCAGTTTTTTCATGGCTGTAAGTCTTTATGTCACAATATCTGATATCGTGTATAATTATTCAAATCACTTCTAAATTTTATTGGGATCTAAAAGTCTAAACATTTCTCTGTGTATTTGTTTCTCGTAGATTACAAACATGGTAGAGAAAGTTCCTTCCTTTAAAGAAGGTGGAGCTCTTTGGTTTACCGACCTCACTACTCCAGACGCTTTATATATCTTTCCAGTTGTGACATCATTGACCTTTTTGGTGACTGTGGAGGTAAACATCCCTTTTTCTATCAACACGTAGTTTAACTTCTATTACTCTCTCGGGTTTTACCTTATGGGTTTTCATCAGCATTTATCTAGTCCTTGACTCGTCATGAACTTACTCTGCAACAGACTCATTCTTTCTAATTTTGTCTTCGGGCGAGGAGCATACTTCCTCGTTCATCTATTATGTACTTCACTATATTTATAACCACATCAATGATGATCCGACAACTTCTCTACCCACTTCTTCAACCTAATTGATTGATCTCCTTTGTCGTAGTGCAATATGCAAGAGGGTATGGAAGGAAATACTGCTGCTGGCACCATGAAGAACTTCTCTAGACTCATTGCTGTGCTTACAATTCCATTTACGATGAGTTTCCCAAAGGTTTGCGTTATTCTTCACAACTGACTTTGCAAATTATTTATTATTAGGACACATATCATGTTTGATTTAAAATAGGCAATGAGGTCATGACTAATCTTCTTTGGGTTTCAATTTTTTGTCGCAGGCAATATTTTGTTACTGGGTGACCTCCAACTTTTTTTCTCTCATTTATGGATTAGGTGAGTCCATTTGCTTTTTTCTTTGAGAGCTTCTTTTACAGCAACTGATAGGCAATCCTGAAATAGGTTTTCATCCGAAAAAAGAACATTGATAGGGTTGCCGCTTAGGTGTTATGTTTAGAAGGTCCAGATATTATATCTATCATAAACTCTCCGCATGAGGAAACAGAGAACATTAATTGCTATTTATTTTTCTATGTTATATTTTACTAAATTCGTATATGTATTTCGTTTTCTGCAGTTCTTAAACGTCCTGAAGTGAAAAAGATACTCGGCCTTCCATTATTACCTCCGCCATCAACTTCAGCTACATCTAACTCTTCTGCAAGACCACAATCAATTATGTCGTTGTTTTCGACTCCGAAAAGAGATACAGAAGTTTCCTCTTCTTCATTGTCGTCTTCGCTACTCAACGAGCCGTCAAAAACTGCAGAAAGAAGAATACCTTCATCCTCAGTTATGAGCCAGAGGATTAGAAGTCTAGAGAAGCAATTAAAAGGAAAAAAGAAAAACAAGAAGAGGTAAGTTCAAAGCTTCAAATTCAACATGTAACAATTCAGCTATGCAATAAAACTACATGTATTCCTTCAATTTTTTGAACTAAGAGAGAGAGAGAGAGAGAGAGAGAGAGAGAGAGAGAGAGTATTAAATAGGGTAGATATGTTTGAGAATGGATGAACTTGTGATAATCTTGAATTTTGTAGTTTTGAAACATTATACAACTATATTTATAATTAAATTTTTGTCTTACAGTCAAAGTTAGGGATATAGGAACATCGCAAATAGGAGCTATACCCACTAGGTCATTCGATTTTCATAATTCATAATGAGGGGTGCTTATTCTATATGCGGAGTCCATAGAAGAGCCTACTTGGTCATGGCCTATCATCTTTTGTAAGGAACGCAGATCGGAAAGCTGCTGATAAAGAGGGGGAATGCCGAGCAAAAGAACACATAAAAAAGAAGGGACGGAAGACAAATAGAGTCAATAGTGCAGCGGTGACCGACTGAGAAACTAAGAACGAGCCTATCTTACTTAAGGCCGCCCAAAGATTCGAAAGTCGGTGCCCATCTTCAAGAAGGCCCGAATGAAAGACCCAAGCCTATATGCACGGGTCCCTCCAACAAAGTCCTACAAATGAAGACTCCGGCCTGTCAAACCTGCTTTCCTCGATGAAAGCCCACAGAAGGGCCAAAGCACAACAAGAGCCTACCCATTATAGGACTGGGAAGGTTGCGCTTTATATGATTTTCTTTTCTGAAATTTACGACTTTAAAACACGTCACTAAGAACTTAAAGTTCAACCACTTATTTAACATACGAAACCTGTATTTCATTATGGCCTTATGGGGTTTTTTTTGTTGAACGATGGCCTTGTGGGGTTGGCTACAACTTTTTGGGGGTGTTTGTTCCAATTTAAAACCCATTCTCACAGGGAAACCTAGATCAGCCTTTCACATTGTTTTTAATATATTCACTATCTAGCAATATTAGACAATGCAGTTTTGAAATGGGTTACTAGATGCTTCATACATGTCATAATTGACCACCACCATTACAAGAGTTTCACCCTAATTTTAAGCTGATTTGGGTGGTGGCATTTTGATCTCATGATAATAATTTTAAGGGCTAGAATCTTTGACAAATCATAACTACACTATATTTTTTTGTTGTTGTTGAAACATAATTATACTATCTGATTCACATGGAGGTGAGCTAAGAACTGCTTTATTTTCACAATGTATGGGTTTGCTCTTGCCCAAAATTATACATTTCTAAATATTTTAACTTACGACATATATTAGTTTGTTTAGGTGAGTCTCATTTTTTTATATTATTATATTTCATTAGTCTTTCAATTCTAACTTCAAGACGAAAGAGCCTTATCGGAAAAGATGGTGATGTGACGAAATGGATGACGTGACAGAGAGAGAGAGGTGATGAGATGGAGGAGAGAGAGTACCGGACATTTAACGGTAACGGATAAAAAGAGACCATCTGAATATTTTTGATAAAATAGGTGGCTTCGCGGGAAGCTGGTCACGAAATAGGGGGTCTTTCGATAAATAACCCTATTTGATAATTTGGTAGGATTATAATAGAACATTCAAGCTTTATGTTATCTTATGTAGGCTACGTATCTAAACTCCAGTTGTAGTGTATCTCATTATATTTGATCAAGTAATTATAATCTCGCTTTCAAAAAAAAAAAGTAATTATAATCTCATAAATAAATAATTAATGGGCATCATGATCGTGATAAAATGAATGACTTTCAACTCATCTGTCTAACCCAAGTGAATGAAGGCAGAACACTTCCTTGGTTAACTACCATCTTTTCCTTACATATTTAGCATATACGTTTAAGCACTACCATCCAACTAGTTGTAGAAGATTTTGGATTCCTTTGAAATTAAATTTAATGTACTCTTAAATAGAAATTGGTTTCTTTTTATACTTTTTGCCAGAAGTAAAACTAAAAATTAATTTCTTAAATAGAAAGTATATATATTTGTGAGTGGGTAAAATATCATTCTCATTTTTCTTCAAATGTATCAATGGCACAAACGTACAGCACAAACGTACATTTTTCTATTTTTTTGAATATGGACTAGAGTATTTACACCTTTAAATACTCAAATTTAATAACCATGAATTACAATCTTATGAGAATCGAACCTGAGACTTCTAAATTTTGGAGTTTATGTCAACACAATCAACCATTTGGGCTACCAAGTGTTGACACTGAAGTGCATTTGTTAAGTTTGATAACTTTCATTTGATGAAAATAAATGGGTCTTTTAAATCAAAGTTGTGACAATTTTTTTTTTTCGTAAACCTTTTGAATACAATTACTGGTCTAGGCATTAGAATAGCTTTATAAAACTTGTGGAAATGAACAAGATACATTTGCTTTTAGACAGAGCCTTAAGACTAATGAATAAGTATGTGTGTTTCAACAAAAAAAAAATGAATAAGTATGTGTAGAACTACCTAGCAACACACATAAATGAACTTGCATCTACATATGTAGGGATATAATTGACTTTCTTAGATGATTCCTTTTTGTATTATTCAACTTTTCAAGAATTTATTTTGAAAAAAATAAAGAGGGGTTGAGCAAAAACATCCAAATGAATGTGGGATATGTGAACCAGGTTTGTTGTTGGAGAAAAATGAGATGCAGGTCCATAGTGTCAGGGGATGAGTGAGATTACAAAAGTAAAGAAACTTTTTATCTTATTTACTGAATCTGCCACTCAATAATTACAAAAATACCATCAACAATCCCGGTTTTTTCTCCACATTATCTGTTGCGTACTTTTTTTCTCTCTCCTCACGTAATCTCTTTTCCCATTTTCTCTCTCATAATTTGACGTTTCTCTCTCTAATCTTACCTAATTTCTTGCTTTATTTTCAATTTTGTTTATCTCTTTATAAATATTTTCTGTATCTCTATCCAACTACTTTCTTTATTTGTGACTTTCTTTTTTTATTTTTTTTATTTTTCTTCTTTCTTCAACTCCTAATTTCTTTCCCGTTTTTCTTTCGTTTCCATTTTTTTATCTCAATATTTCATTTTTTCAATCTTTTTTTCCTTTCTTTTGAGATTTGAAAATGTATAGGCATTTTTAAATGTAAGGAAAATTTTGGAATGTACGGGATATTTTGAAATGTAACTTTTTTCCTGTACTTTACCTTCTTAACATGTACAGAAAATTTTGAAATGTATGGGACAATTGCAGGGTCGTGGATGGGGGAGTGCGGGCCGTGCGCCCGCACAGGGGCCCCCACCACAAGGGTCCACCATTTTTAGTTTCTTTGATTTTAGAGTTTAACAACTTAAGTACCCTTATTCAACAAAAAAAAAAACTTAAGTACCCACTAAATCACAACTTAAATAGCAAAGTGGCCCGCACAGGGCCCCCCACCACTAGATCAACATCATACTTTGAGTTTATATTAATCAGTGATTAAATCATTTCAAAATGAAAAAAAATATGTAAAAAGCCTCTTTACATTTTCATCTTTTTCTTACAAAGGGGCCCTGCTCGGAATTTGGCACTGGGCCCATAAATTCCCAGCCACGGCCCTGGACAATTGCAAATGTACTATAGATAAAATAATTTTCTTTCACATAAGCATTTGAATGCGAGAATATATGTGATATTTACTGGACATTTACGAATGTGCGGTTCATAATATAACTTACTTTCCATTTTTAACATGCACAGAAAATTTTGAAATGTACGGGACATTTGCGAATGTACTATAAATACAATAATTTTCTTTTATATAATCATTTTAATGCGGGAATATATATGATATTTGCTGGACATTTACGAATGTACGGTTCATAAAATAATTTTTTTCTATACTTTCTCTTATTAACATGACAAGAAATTTTGAAATGTACAGGACATTTACGAATGTACTATAAATAAAATATTTTCTTTCACATAATCATCTAAATGCGGCAATATATAGGATATTTACTAGACATTTAAGAATGTACACAATATAAACTTTTTTTTTTTCTATATTTTGCCTTCTTAACATGCACATGAAATCTACTAAAAGAAAACATGTACAAGAAGTTTTGAAATGTACTAGAAATTTGCGAATGTACTAAATAAAATAATTTTTCTTTCACATAATCATATAGATGTGAGAATATATATGATAATTACTAGACATTTATTTATGTATGGTGCATAATAGATTTTTTTTCTATACTTTGCCTTCTTAAAATTCACAGGAAATTTTGTAATTTACTGGACATTTGTGAATGCACTACAAATAAAAATAATTTGCTGGACATTTGTAAATGTACTATAAATAAAATAACTTTACGAATCCTGTAATTTACAGAACATTTGTGAATGTACTAAAAATGAAATAATTTACTGGACAATTGCGAATGTACTATAAATGAAACAAATTTTCTTTCACATTATCATCTAAATGAGGGAATATTTCCTATACACTTTTCGTATTTCTTACATACAGTAAATAATAATATGTACATCTGACTATTTACTGTACATTTTGTTATGTACAGTAAATAATCAAATGTCCCCTACTATAAATATGTTCATACCTTAACAAGATTAATATCAAATTTATTAACATCAACAAATGAAATACAAACCAGTCTCACTTTATCATCATCTTCTTCTTCATCATCAACGACACATTAAAAAAAATACACAATCCTTCCTCGTGTCATTCTCATCCTCGTATGTATAAAAAAAAGAAATTTATTATCAAGTCTTTAAAAACTAAAATCATACATACATATTGCAATTGCAACACCTTGAATGTACTGTACATATGATTATTTACTGTACATTTTGTTATGTACAGTGAATAATCAAATGTACCTTACTATACATATATATGTTCATACCTTAACAAGATCAATATCAAATTTATTAACATCAACAAATGATATACAAACCAATCCACTTCATCGTCTTCTTCATCATCCACGTCACATTAGAAAAAAAATACACAGTCCTTCCTCATGTCATTCTCATCCTCATACGTAAAAAAAGAAAAGAAATTTATCATCAAGCCTTTAAAAACCGAAATCATACATACATACCGAATTTGTTTGGATCTGACTATTCAATCTTCATCTTTCATGTCCTTGAATTAGGAGTCTGACTCTTCAATCTTCAACTTCCGGTTCAGATTTGGTACTAAAAGATTCAACAAAATTTGAGTCTTCAGATCAGATCCGAGCCTCTTTGATCTTCACCCCAGAAAAGAATTCGGATAAACCTTTTGTTGTTTTTAAGCTTGTTGTGCTGCTAGAGGGATAAAAAAAATCAGATCTCTACTTAATGATGAATCTCTCTCTTAAACTAACAAACTTTTCCCCAAAATCATAATGTAAACTGGTTAGTAATCAATCTCTATAAAAAAAAGACGAATCTAATTCTAAACAGTTTAACGTCTTGAAGAAATTTCTTGTTGAGAGCAGTTGTGTTCTTGAAGAAAAACCACCCAAAAAATCTAGATCTAAACCCTTGTTTTTCTTAAACCTGAAAAGTTAAAATAGAGAGAGAAAATGGAGAGAATTAAAGAGAGATAAAAGCATGGAGAGAGAAATAAAAAGTTAAAAAAAAAAGATAAAGGGTTTAAGGGTGTTTAGGGTATTAGAAAAGAAATTGCTGTCATTTTTTATTGGGCCCAACAATACTGACCAATTTGGACCTATGCCTTAATTTCTTCCTAGCTTGGGTTGTTAGCCTATTAATGAGGATATTTTTAGATTTTTGACCCATTTTTCCAAAAATAAACCCTCTACAATTGACCAACATTATTGAACTTATTTTTTCATTTGTGTGCTTCATAAGTAAAAAAGGCTCGTTTATAGTTTTGTCACCAAACAACACCTAAAAGTTATACCAAAAAACCTTTTTGACGGTTAGATTTGCTAGAAAAAGATTGCATGATTAACAATAACTTTCACCCAAAAAAAAAAGAGATAGTTAACTACTATAATTGAAGGGTTGTTGACCTAACCTTTGTTGTCATCAATACATGTATAATGTCATCAATACATGTATAAGTACACCCAACCAATATTATATCCAAACTTTATATCCAAACTTTTAAGGTACACCAATCTAACTTACGGATAATGCTACTCAGACTCCCAAAGTACATACAAAGTCAAGAATGTAAGCATTTTGAGGGTGTGAGTTTTATTCACCTTTACAAAAATAAAAGTTATTTACAAATCTTTAACCAAATAGTGTCTACTTTCTTGACTTTGTCTGTACTTTGGGAGTCTGAGCAGCATTATCCCTAACTTAAACGTTCAATTTTAACTATTTCAACCTTTTTTTTTAACAAAACAAAAGTATTTCAACCTATTTAATCAAACCTTATATAACCACAAGATCACATATAAATAAGGGCTATTTTGTTGTGGTACGTTTTTTCTTAATTAAAAAACTCAATTAATTTTTTTTTATAAAAATTAATTTCATTGATAAAATTGGCTAAGCAACAACTGAACATCATACATCAAGAAGTTAAAGAAAACGAAAGGTTACATTTCGAAGCGTAAGGGTTAATGTAAAATAGTTATTACTGGGTTATATATTGTCAAACCTGCAAATGTGTTGCTTCGTTCGCCTCCCAGTTACAAAGGTAAACTGACTGTTAGGCTGGGCCGCCAGACGTTCTCTTGCTTGGAGCACTCTTCTCTGGATTCGCCACGACAGGTCATCTTGGCAGTTGTTTATTGATCGTACAATGAGTTTTGACTGTCCCCTTTGAAATACATGACAATTTAATTTTGTTTTGAATTTTGCATTTGAGAGACATAGAACAACCATTGCTTTCACTGTTTTCCCAAGATGAATCAATATTGAGGATGAAGGGTTAGATGATTAGTACTATTTGTCATAAAAGAGTTTTTTTTTTTTTGGTGAAGAAAAGAGTTTTTATGTCAAACAATGGAAAATTGAGACAAATGGGTCGGCCAACCAAACGTGGCCTAAGGGGAGCCGACTATCGTTTTTATGGGTTTGTACTTTGTAGTCTTGTGATCTTCACAAACTAGTCAATCTTCAAGAGCGGTAGCCCTCTAATAAAAGCTCCCAAAGTCGTCCATATTTTCTAGAGAGAGAAAGTTAGAGAGAGAGAGAGATTTGCTGCAAAATCCTCGAGAGAAAACAATGGCGGAGAAGAAATTTATAATTGAGATCGAGAAAGCGAAGGAATCAACAGATGGAAGACCTTCGATGGGACCAGTTTACCGTAGTTTGTTCGCAAAGGATGGATTTCCAGCACCAGTTGAAGGATTGGAGAGTTGTTGGGATGTTTTCCGGTTACTTTCTTCTCTATTTTATCAATTTTAACCTTACTGATTGATGATTCATATCTTAGCTTAATCATTGTTTTTTACAACTAGAGTTGGAATTTTCTTTGCCAAAAATGTGTTTTTTTCTTTAGTAATTAAAGAGGTTATCTTTTTAGGGTTTTAAGATTAGAATTAATGGAGTTTAAATGTGAGTTAATCGTCGATGATCTGATTTGTTTGTACTGAAAATTAATTACCTTTTGTTAAAAAGATCAAGTTTTTAGTGTGATTTTTAGAAGATTGTAGTTCTTTGCTTAGCATGAGTTGAATCAGATCAACTCATAGATATTATTAGAAACTACTATTGATTTATTTTTTACAACTAGTAATTCAGTATATGTTTCTTCCCTTCAAACAACTAAGAATTTCATCATTTGATAAAAAACAGCTTGAATAGGTTGGAGGTTATATGGATCATGAAGATGCTATATATTGGAATAGATCTATTTTTATACCTTTTATCAGGATAACCAGGATCTTACTTATTCTGTTCATTCTTTCTCACGCCATTTTTCTGCAGTATCTTGATATCAGTGATGATCGATATCTGTAAACATCTTCTATTACTAATAGCATGATATTACGTTTACTTAGTGGACAATATATTGTGGGGAAGTACAACGAAAAAGTTTCGCCACTTTAAGTCGGCTCAACTGGGATCAAACTTGTAACAACAAGGCTACACAACCCACCTCTAGGGACTCCCACTTGAACCGCATGTGAGAGAAACAAGAGTTTCTCTCTCATCTCACATGTTTAGTCACGTGGAGAGAGAAACAAGGGTTTCTCTCACATGCGGTTCAAGTGGGAGTCCTTGGAGGTGGGCTGAGTATACTCTTTGAACTTGTAAACACTAATGAGTAGGACCGCTATTCCTGCTCAATGTCTGCAAGTCTGCAATTCACTTGTATTCACAAAGTTTGCGACTTCGGTTATCTACTATTAAAATTCGTATGTTTGATATCCTGCATCATAGATTGTAGTGTAAAAAAGTTACTTGAGTGTAAACAAGTCAGTCAAAATTCAACAAGCTAATGGTCTGCTGTTAGAACTTTGTGGCCTAAACTTTTATATATGTGTTGTATATTAATTTCTTTATTTTCCACGACTCTCTGTACGTGACTGTAGTTAGCATGTATTTGAAAGACCATAACGCTAACATGCATTTCAATACATGGCCCTCCAGTATTGATCTATATAGCTTTCGGGATGCCCTGAAAACTCGATAATGAGTAAAACCACTTTCATAAATTCCGAAGTATGTAGAGAAATGAATCGTCCTTTTTAGGTTGCACATATTTAATCTGGATAATCATTGTTGTATCTGTTGGTATCTGGTGCAGCATTTCCGTTGAGAAGTATCCTGGAAACCCAATGCTTGGTAGACGCGAGGTTGTGGATGGGCAGGTTTGTCTGTGCAAATTGCTGATCTTTGCTTCATACCCCTCTTCTTGCACGTTTAGGTGTTAACTTCAGAATTATTGGTCCATGTTTCCTTGCAGCCAGGTCGATATGTGTGGCTAACTTATAAGGAGGTATATGACATTGTAATAAAAGTTGGGTCTGCAATTCGCTCTTGTGGTGTTGAGAAGGTAGGTTTGCTAGTTTTCCAATTTCTCGCTTCTGCATACGTAGTTATAGATTCCTGTGTTAGAGTTGAAGCTTTCATGTATACATTGTTTGAATTCAAGCCACACTACCACCTCATATACAAGCGCACCCTCAGTTCATCCAAGAAATTAAATTCCAGGCTACTTCTCTTCTCATCAGTTTATATATTTAATGTAATTGTAGAAGTAGTGTAAATCTGGAAGCAAACAGTAAGCGCGAGACTTACTGAACTTCTAAACGGTTGAAACCCTGAACATAAGAACATCCTTTTGTGGTTGTGAACTGCTAGGAAAGGCCTCTTTATGGCTAATATTTGATCTTCCTTCTCCAAAAACATGTTTGCTGATGAAAATGTGCTAGATTTGTTATCCCAATTTCCTGATCTGGTTTTAGATCAAGTTATTCGACACATAAGAAATTACATTCAGATAGTATGATTCCAATAACAGTAGTATGGTGTGGTCTTTTATTGGATAAAGCTTTTAAACTATTTTATATAGTCAATCACTTACATTTGGAGAAACTTTCATAAATTATGCATATGTTGTAATTTTCTCTTTTGTGTTGATTTTACTATTTCACACTATTGTCAATATTGCAATTCTTAATTCAAAATTATTTCATAGTCACTGCTCCTTGCGCAAAAGTTGTGTTTTGACTTCTTAAATTGTACACCTTCAGGGAGGACGTTGCGGTATCTATGGTATCAACTGTCCAGAATGGATTATGAGTATGGAGGTAGTGCTTTGCTTTCTATGACGCTCATATGTTGTGTACTTGTGTACTCTTACTTCACTGGAATCTTGCTAGTCGCTTTGGGTTTTTTCAGGAGGACACTTGTAAAGTTTCCTTCTATTTTAATGTTTCGGTTTTGTCTAGTTGCCTCTGTGGTGGATTTCTCTTCTTGTGTCATATTCCTTTTTTTTTTTTGTATTTGACACCCTTTATGAAATTTAGTTTAACTATATAATGCTATGAAACTCTCCAGGCCTGCAACGCTCATGGGGTCTACTGTGTTCCATTGTATGACACTCTTGGTAGGTACTTACTAACTTTTCTTACAGATCTGCATATGTATTACTATTGAACCGACATTATTAACACTGAATATTTTATTGTTGAAAATCCTGTTTTCACTTAATGTAATTTAATTTGTTTCGTGATAGTAGATAGGAAGAGTGATATCTAGCTCCAACACTCGGTTAGTTTTAATTGCACCGATTTTGGTTGCTTTATTTTTGTGTTAGGTGCTGGAGCTGTGGAATTTGTACTACGCCATGCGGAGATCTCAATTGTTTTTGTAGAACAAACCAAGATTTCTGAGGTAGATTGTGTTCACTTTCTTCTTGTCTTTCTTTTGTAATATGATTTATCTGTATCAATTTCAGAAAAAGCTTCATATATTAGTATGGTTGCTTAAGAATAGAAGATAAATATCAGTTGTTATTGATATGAAATGCTTCCTTTATCCTTTGGCCCTCTTCTAGATATACATTTCTTATCTTCCCTGATCTTTCTCTTCTTAGGTATTGAAAACATTACCTAATACCGTGGAATATGTGAAAAGTAAGTTGTAATATCTCCATATCTTTGTTGAGCATTATTCATACTTTCTTGAGCATTGCCGTGCCTCTGGATTAATATTTTGATGAATCCTTATATTATGTAGCAATTGTGAGCTTTGGCAAGATTAAACCTGAAGAAAAAGAAGCGGCTGAGAAGTTCGGTTTGGCAGTGTATTCTTGGGAGGAATTTTTGAACCTGGTACTTAACTTAGTGAACATTATTTTTTATCCTAACCAGCAGTTGAGAAATCTCATATTTATTGGCCATATAATCTATTGTGACTTATGT
>BEHA01001761.1:434422-452921 GCA_002897215.1 Eschscholzia californica subsp. californica
TCTACTTTTGCACTTTGTAATCCTCTTTACGAGTATAGTCTATTCATTTCTCATGCTAATGTGATCAGGTGATATTGGTGAGTGGCAACCAAATGGAAGCATGAAAATTGTTGATAGGAAGAAAAATATCTTTAAGCTTTCACAAGGAGAATATGTCGCAGTTGAAAACTTGGAGAACATTTATGGTCTTGTTTCTGCAATTGATTCGGTATGTTTTCTTCTCTGTTTCGAGGATAAAATTTTGAAGTTTAGAGAGAAAAATGAAATGGACCTTTTCTGTTATATCATCATGGCTCCCCATTCTGTTTTCGTTCTTTTTCATTCTCTCATTTGTAAACAAGAAGTTTGCAGATTGCCGTTACTTATCCAGGTAAACGAACTTGCCCCTGGAAATCTTATATCGAAGAATTTTGCAATTAGTTTGTAGGAAGATATGTTTCCCAATAAATTTGGATTCGACGAAACTCTTCTCTCTAACTGCATTTAATGAAGTTAATTTTTCTTATATTCTGAACACAAGTCTCAATTTACATTTTATAGTACATCTGATCACGAAAACAATAAACTCAACTCTAGTTTTTTACCAAATTGAAGTAAATCCTTGCTTCCATTTGAAACTTTAGATTGTTCTTTGGTAAGCAAAGTTGCAGCATGTATTTCATACTCTTGTAATATTGTAACTGCATGTTCAAGGAAACTTTAGCAAAACGGATCAAGAAGGAAAGTTGTTTACTCCTCTACCTTAAAAATAATATATGTTTCTTTCGATAAAGAGAGACTACGAGCATTCTTAATCAACACAATGACTTTCCTGTCTTCCTATGCAGATTTGGATATACGGTAACAGCTTTGAGTCCTTCCTAGTTGCTGTTGTCAACCCTAACCAGAACGCACTTCAGCGTTGGGCTGACGAGAACGGTATAGAAGGAGATTTTGCGTCTCTATGTGAAAACCCAAAGGCAAAAGAATACATCATCAGTGAACTTAGCAAGACTGGAAAAGAAAAGAAGGTTCACTTCTTTGCTCTTTGGTTCTATAAAAGAGGAATTAACTTTTATTCGTAAGTCCTAACTCGCTTATCATTGTTTGGCAGTTAAAAGGTTTTGAGATGGTCAGAGCTGTCCACCTCGACTCAGTTCCTTTTGACATGGACCGTGATCTTCTCACTCCAACTTACAAGAAGAAGAGGCCCCAGTTGCTCAAATACTATCAGGTTAGTTTTCTGGTCCTTTCTGAATAACATAAAAAAAAAATCCTTCAGCCTCTGGCCTATGTATTCACATTTCATTTGCTCAGCATGGGTTATTCTCTAGTAAAAACAGACCTTTAATCATCTCATCTAGACCTGTAACACGGACACCGGTTACTAGTAGAACTCTATGTAACACGGATATCAGCTGTTCCACTGGAAAGACTATAATTCCAATCTTAACGTTTCCAAAACACGAATACCAGTTATTAGTATGCAACACCTGTACGGGATAATACAACAACATATAAAAATGCAGAACTTGGATATGGACTTGTATATTTTCTTGGCTTGGTTATTACGTCTAATGCTTCTCATTTTCTCTTATTCCTAAACATTATTACACTATACACATCACATGAACCTAGAGTGGCATTTTATAGTTCTAAAACGGTTATGTGAGTACATTCTCCCAATTGAAGGAAGAAGTATTCGAGTATGATTGGGGGGAAGATAGTATGTATGTATATATATACATCTGTGATTGTGTGTTTGTGTTTGTAATTTTGTGCTGACGGAGGACCTTGTGTATCAGAGCGTCATTGATAGCATGTACAAAAGTGGTGGCAAATAAGATGCTGCTAACTGATGGGAAATGGAGAGCTGATCTGGTGATGAACTTTGAAATCTCTCTTTATCGTATTTGTTTATTATTCCTATTTTCTTTTCATCTTGTTTTATGAATGTACAGACTATTAACATCAGCAGTTATATTCACTTAAAGATTCTAATTATTCATTCACAAGTCTAGTTGTTTGTATCTTTGCTGAATTTGCTTCAAATTTGAAACTGAGCTGATACCTGCTTGATTTTTCACAACATTTGAATCTGAAATTAATATGCCCGAATATTCTACTTTTCATTGAAGTGGCACAAAAAGGCTTGAAATGGTTTTCGTTTTTTCTTCGTTTTCTAAATTGAAATCTGCTTTATCTAAATAGTTTGATTTAGATTGCGTACTGAATCTTTGTTTTCCGTCTGACATGATTTTTGGTCCATCCTCCAAAATATTGATGAAAGGGTGTCATCCAGAGTTGGATTCAGACGAATAAAGTGTAGTTTTGATGCAAGTCAATTCCTCACTGGCATGCCAATCTAAATCTTTAACATAATCAAAGGACCATATTTTTGTCTGAGTGGCTATTAGTCATGGATACTTCATCAAGATGTAAGTTCAACAAAAAAAAGAAAAAATCAAGATGTGTACTTTTTCTAGGAATCGAATTTGGGACTTTTAGCGTGTTGGAGTTTATTTCAAATGGTAACTACAGTTATATTTTTTGAAACCAAGGGAACCATTTCCATTAATAAGTGATAAAATCACATAGCTTACATGGATGATACATCATTCTTATTTCTCTCCTCTGAAAACTTCACGAGAGTTACATACCTTTAAATGCAAAGTGCCTCATGAAGAGAAAGAAATGGGACTAGACACTGACTCAAACCAAAGACCCTAAAGGCCGACAAAAGATCCTAAAGATCGTGAATGAAAAGACCCTAAAGGTCGACAAAAATTACAGTAAAACTTATAAAAGAACCATCGTCTTGTTGTCGGAAAACCGTCGCCGTCACCGAAAAACCGTCGCCGTCACCGAAAAACCGCCTGTCGATACCGGAAACCGCCGTTGCCGCCAGAAAACCGCCTCCGTCACCGGAGAATCGTCGCCATCACACCACCATAGAAATCACTAGTTATTACCCTTAGAAGTATCCTTTTGAACTTTAGTTGCAGGAAAATCAATGGGTAGATCTCTGATTTTTAGAACAAAAGATCTATCAGTAGAAAAATTGTTCTTATGAAGAAAGGTATTACTAATGATTTTAGATCCTCTCTTACCCAAGTACCCAACCTCATCAAAGTTCTCTCCATTTTGATTTTTGATGAAACTTCTCTCTCTCTTGTTTTCCTCTCTGGTACTATAGTATTACACTTTATATTTGCAGAATTAAAATCCATAAACTCAATATGACCTTCTCCATTGTTACTCCACCACAAACCCTAAAAGACAGAGATGGTTTGTAAAACCGCCTTAGAAGATGAAAAGGGAAGAACATGTCTTCTCTCTAAAACAGAGACCCCAAGAAGAAAGAAAGACTCAATTTACCCTCCCAACAGTAGTAGAAGAAGAAGAAGAAAGAAAGTCCAGAAATGGATTGAAACAATTAGTCAGGGAATCAAAATTAGGGTATGGTTTGATCTAATCACCGATTAAAGAGAGAAAGAGGGAAATAAACGAAAAAGGAAAGCATAAAAAAGAGGAAAATCCGGCGAAGGGAGGCCATTCGCCGGAAAACTAGATCTCAGGAACGAACCAGTCTCAAGTGGAAGGGAAGAAAGAGTTGGAAGCAGTTGGTAACTACAGTTATTGTTTACTAGAAATAATAATAATATTAGTGATTAGAATGATAATAACAATAATATAGAAATAACAATAATATTAGTGATTAGAGAATGATAATAACAATAATAATAATGTGGACAATAGATGGACAATCAATTTTTTATGTGGACAACATAATTGGGTGTAAATACAAACCATTAGTTTTGAAGGGGACGATTTGTTGTTGTTGTTTTTTTTTTTTTTTTCTTCTGAATCTTAGTAATTTTCTCCATCGACACTCTCTTCTTCCTCCAAACTTTCTGTCAAGTTCTTCTAAACTTCAAATTTAGATTTTCTTACCACGATTCATATCTCCAAAATAAATCAAGATCTAAAGAGGGGGGAATACTGTGTGGTTTCACCCTTTCTCTCTCTAAAAATCTCTCTTCCTCTAGAAATAGATGGGTGTGAATAGAGAGATGTACATTGTATAACAAAATATGTATTTGTGATTAGTTCAATATCTAGGAAGATCGAGTCCATTGTTGATCAGTGAACACGATCAAAGGTTTATCTATCTGATTAATTATTAGTTGAAAGGATAAATCAAATCCATTATTAATCAGTTAGCATAATCAAAGATTTTACTATATGATGAATTCTTTAGGATAGATCAAATTCAGGTCTTCACCCAAATCCAAACATCCAAACCCTAAAAGAACCCACAAACCAATCATGGTAATGTATCTCATGAATAAAAGAAACAAGAAATTGACAGTTCTAGTAAACATGGTTGATAGTATGATACTAATGAAATCGTTGTTGGTGTAAAGGATGAAAAGTTTCGATTTCCCTGGTGATGGCCGTGAAGGTAAGACTTTTAGAGAGAGAAAAAAAATTGTCCCAAAAAACTAATACATTATATTTACACCTAAAAGGTGTTTGTCCACTTAAAAATTCCGTTTGTCCACGTATTGGCAACCTAATAATAATAATAATAATAATAGTAATAATAATAATAATATTAGTAATTAGAATGATAATAACAATAATAATAATAATAATAATAATAATAATAATAATAATAATAATAATAATAGTTGTCCCTATTATAATTGTTCCTTTGTAAAAGATAAAAGGTCAATTTCGTTTTGGCTCTCAATTACCAAGTCACTGTTTTGGTCTATCTTGCAGTTCGAATTAGCCTATGAAAGATAAATAAAAAATTCAACTATTTGTGCAAGTACTCTTGGGGGATTAAATAGAATTAATTCTCAAAAACAAAAATCATTATAGTCACCTTATCATTCCCTCTCTCCTCTATTTCATCACAATTTTCTTCTTCTTCATTTTCTTGCCCAATGAAGATTGTCGACCGATTAAATTTTCAATGAAGTTCTTGAATAAATTAGGAGAAAGAACTGTCACGAAATTGCATTAGGCGACAACAACTACTCGGATAGTTGATTCATCTACTTCAAAAATCTGGAGGTCACAAGTACAGTTCATGGTAGGATAAAATTCGAAACTTATCGACTTCTCCTAAAGAGTATAAATAAAATAAGAGTAGGAACACACCCTTAAGGTCGTCGCCAGAAAGTCGACGGTCGGAGTCTTCTGGTGACGGCTGGCGACTTCTTGTCTCTCCTCTCTCTTTTGTCTCTCTCTCTCTTCACTCTCCCTCCCTTCTCTCTCTTTCTCCTCGCTCTCTTCTCACTCTCTTTCTTTAACTACGGTGAAGGGGAGCGGAACCGCTTCGCCAAATTTCTGGGTTGATCAGTTTCGTCTGGAAACCAGATGAGGTCTGATCTCATTTAGTCTGGTTTCCAGACGAAACCAGATCGGTTTCGACTGGAAATTAGGGTTCAGGCGAAGGGGCCGGAGATATAGACAGAGAGAAGAGAGAAAGAGAGAGGAAGAAGTGTTGTTGGAGATGGTAAAAGTGTTGCCGAAATTTATGGTGGAGGTCGCCAGAGCTCATGGTGAAAGTGAAAGAGGAAGAAACTAGTGTGTGGAGAAAACAAATTTTTTTTGTTTCCATCCAAAATTTTGTACCCCGTCTTTGTTTCCAAATCATCCCCTTCAAAATTCCCATGGTATGTGTTCTGATCTGTATAACAGAATTTTCTAGAGATACAGTGAATTGTGAAGAAAACATGCATTAGCGGTTTTGGTTATCTTCTTTTTTTTCTTCTCACAGTCTATATTCATTCCACTGATAAACATTCAGTGAAGATCCGTCCAACTCTTTTATCACAATGGTTAAATTATAATATTTTTTTTCTTAGAAAGAATTTGTAATATGTTATGCGTAATTCTAGAAAACATTTTTTTAATTAAAATGTTACACCACTATTCAAACATCTTTCTTTGGTGACTGACAACAACAACGACAGGGGATCTAGTTTCTAAATTTAGTATAGAAACATTAAATATAGGAAAAGGAAAAGTGGAGTAGATACTATTATTATTTAGATACCTAGATCCTAAAAGCAACACGTGTACGCCATCTCTCCAGTATTCGAAGAGTTAAAACATCCTTAGTAATATGACTCAGATCATCTTTCTTACTTCGTAGTTTGTGAAACCTCTCCTGATGGGGACATCTTTCCTTACTTTACGGCGGGACCCATGAACTATTCCCTCTTATTTCAACCGTTGGATCTTTTGCCTGTAGAAAATTAGAAAGGGAAGTCTAATCTAGAGGGTTTATTTCTTTTTATCTTTTTCTGACTTTAGTCGGGTGGGAATGTTACCCACCCGCCCGACACAACCCATGGGTACTCAAGCCCAAGACTGATCAAGGGCACTCAGCCCTAAAGGGTGCCTATACTGTTAGTGAACCGTTAGGAAGCACAAGAACGTATATCATTAGATGAGGAATCTCTAAGATATCCGTTACATTTAGGGTTAATAATTTCACCAATAGGCTATTATATATGCCCCAGTCTTTTCCACTTTTCTTTCTGTCGTCCTGCTAATCTACTAGTGTTTCACTTTCTTTCATTTCTTTCTCTCTAGTTAATCTTTATCTCTCTATCTCATTCTTTTCTGAGTCTCTGTTTATCTATCAAGTACTCAATAGGTGAAGCACAGTTGAGAAGAAAATAGAGTCACGAATAGAGAAATCGATTGGATCTTCATCTTTTCCTCTCATCTTTCTCCGTTTATCATTTCTTATTGTCTTCCAGTTTGTCGATTTTATGTTTTCTGTTTTGTAACGTTCTTGTATCAAACACTTCAATGTTTATATCTCTTGTTTCAAGATCTACTACGGTTAGGACCTACCAACTTCATCTTGACTAGAGTTCATTTCTCACTAGTACCTTCCTATCAATCTAACTTCTTATTACATGGAACCTTTCCTTCTTCTTAGCTCACCACTTCAATTCTCATAGGAGGCCAACCAAGACCCCTACCCTAAGAAAGCGCCTTTTCCTACTACTACTAGTAGAATGCCGGTTTTCGTCACCTTAAGATTGTTTTTCCTGCAATGTAAATCAAATACAAATCTATACAAGATCCATAACTAAAACCAAATACGGATCTATAAACATGATCTATTATTAAGACCAAATACTGGCATATATATATATATATATATATATAAATATTTAATCAATATAAAATATAATATTAACAATCTACTGAAATATGAAAGAAGAAATGAGTTGATTGCAGAACTATGCTCGATACCCGAACCGCCCGTTGCCTCAACTCGACTCCTTTAATGGGCGTGAGCGGGTTTTGGGTCAGAGAAAAATTAAAAATTACCCTCATGATCTATCCTAATATCCAAAGAGAAGATCTACCCGACCCGTCCAAACTTGAAGTATTTTATCTATGAGCACCAATTGTCGCCCGATTCCCACCTCTAGTCATTACAAGGCATAATCTAAAGGTTTGTTGAGCATTAATTATTATTATTATTATTATTATTATTAATATTATTTGGAAATTGACTACGATGTACGATAGTCATTACAATGGCGTTGATACATCAAAGATGTGATAAACACGAAACTACGAAATTTAACAAGAACTATGGTAAAAAATCCAATTAACTATGGCCTAAAGCCCAACTACATTATTTGTACCATAATCATCCGAAATTCAACAACCCAAGGATTTCACTTCCTCTGGAGATCAAACCCGAAATCTCTAGAGACTTTTAGAATATATGTCAACACTTTAACCACCGAGGCAACTAAGTGTTGACGTTGAGCATTAATTATTAAAGATATAAATAATAACCGATAGAGTAGTGATATGCCCTTTAAGAATCCAAGTGTACTTAGTGTTATTCTAAAGAAAAGATGTTAAGCCTTGGGCTAAAGTTGACAAGATTTTTCCAAATAATTTCCTATTTTTAAACTAAGGGGGTGTTTGATTTTTTAGCACTTATAAGTGCTACCACTTACTAAGTGATAATCACTTTAGTAAGTGATATTACTTGTAAGTGCTATTGCGTTTGTTTTTCATCACTTCTAAGTGCTTGATTTTCATTTTTATATTAATTCTACATGTCATAAAAATGAGAAAATTGTCTATTTTGACCTTAAAGTATTTACGTATTAGCGTTCCATACTAATTCATTATGCTCGCGAGTTTGGATGCAAGAGAATTACGATTTATGAATACTTTGTGTTGAAAATATTAACCTCAAATGATTATAAATTATGAAGGAGAACTAACTTACGTTGCATGATGGAGTTTGGGTGGTTCCGTGATTGGTGAAGGAAAAGATGTGAAAAAATTTAAAAGAAAAGCTTAGGTGAAGGATGAGTGAAGAAGGAAAAGAGTCATCGCTAAAGTCACAAAAAGATTTTTTACTTATCAATTGTTTAAGATTTTATTTTTAGTTATAATTATATTGGTAATTATTATATTCGAAGAGGATAAAAATGTCTTTCTTAGTACTTAGAAAGTAAGTGCAAGAAATAAGCTACAAGTTGGAGCTTACTTTTTTGCAATTACTTTAGTCCCACTTTCAAGTGATATTCACTTATTAAGTGAAAAAACAAACGGCCTAAAATTGCCGGCCCACGCTTATTAAGTGAAAATCACTTGATAAGTGCAAAAATCAAACAACCTCTAAGTCTCAAAAAACTTTAGTTGCTTGTGTGTGTTTGGTTTTCTAGATATTATTTATAGGTCCGCGCTTTGGATAAATAGGAGTTTTTTGGGATCGAAATTTCAAAAAGATACGAGGTGAATTTGACAAATTTTTTTACGGTGCAAAGTTCTAAAGGGAAACAAGTAATCTTCTTTTTTCCTTTTCCTCATCGTTTACCACCACCTCCTGCCACCGCCATTTTTTTCTTCTCTCCTTCTAACTTCCTATAACCCCATTTATCTTTTTTTTTCTCTACTCCTCTCTTCACTTCTCCCTCTCCCCTTCTCTCTCGCTACATTTCCTTTTTACACTTTCTGAAATAATTTAAAAATAAAATGTCTCATGTCCTATTGATACGCTCTATATATGTGAAGGTGTACTTATTACATATTTTTTGAGTTAATTCCTATTTGACCCCTATTTTGTGACCAACTTCTTTTATGATTCCATGTTTTTCGCAAATTCAAATATGATCCCATTTTTAATGTAAATGTGAGAACTACCCTTCCTATAAATATTTTTTCGAAATAAAATTAACTAAAAAACACGAATTTCCACCTCACCTCTCTCTCCACCTAACATCTCTCTCTCTCCACCTCACCATTACATAAAAAAGGGAGTCATGTTTGAATTTACAAAAAATAGGAGACCATAAAGGAAGCTGGTCATAAAGTAGGGATCAAATAGGAATTAACTCATTTTTTTTTTTGTAATGAATACTTGTGACACATTTATATATCCTTTCATGTATGTGTGCCTTAGTTCAACAAAAAAAAATGTATGTGTGCCTCCAAAACTTGGTAAATTTTATTTTTTTTTTGTGTGTGTGTGTTGAAAGACTTGGTAGGGTTTCTTCACCATTAAAGCCAAAGGGACCCAAGTTAGTCCCACATCAGTAAAATCTGAGTCACTATAATTGACTGAAAAGGTCTATCCTACCATGCAGAAAATAAGAACGTGTCATAAATCAAGGACGGTAGGAAATCCACGTCGCTATTTAGTAGACCGCCGTATCAAAAAACAGATGGTAAGTATCCAACGGACAGAAAATAATTAACGGTTAAGATTTTCGAATTTTATTTTTCCTAATTCTCAAGTATTTGAATCCTGCCAAACCTCCATTCTCCCTTCTTTTACCTTCTAGAGAGAGAAACTAAAGATACAGAAACTAGAGAGAGAGAGAGAGAATTTTCTACTACTAATTCCGCTATTAACAGGATTTGAACAGACGTTCTCTGTTTTGAAATGAACGGAAATCAATTAGTTATAGCGAGAAAAGCTCGCCGTGATAGATGTTTTAAGATCAAACGGTTAAAATCATCATCATCATCATCTTCCTCATCATCATCTTCATCTTCATCGTCAATAACCAACAAATCAACGGATAATATGGTCAAAGAGGCAAATCCTACTGATTTTATCTCATCAACTTCATCAGATACTACTAATAAGATTATCAATAATAATAACTTCATTAAGAAAATTTGTTCTATTTCATCTACTACTAATAATAATAAGAATCTTCTACCAGTTTCCGTATCATCTTCTTCGTCCGCAGTAGCAATAGCAACAAAGGAAGATGATAAAGTAAAATTAGGGCACCATTTAGAAATGGAAAACAGAGGAGGAGGTAAAAAATTGTTGTGTAAATCACATGGATGTGTATCAGTATGTGGAAGAAGAAGAGAAATGGAAGATGCAGTAACAATTGAACCAGGTTTTTTATCAAATGATAAATTATCAAGTAGGTATGATTTTTTTGCAGTTTATGATGGTCATGGTGGATCAAAAGTTGCTCAAGTTTGTAAAGATAGATTACATCAAGTTATTGCTAAAGAAATTGAAGAATTAGTACTATCTTCTTCTTCTTCTTCTGATAATAATAATAATCTTGATTTTGATCTTGAACTTGATTGGGTGAAATTAATGAGTTCTTGTTTTTTAAAAATGGATGATGAGATTAAAGGAAACGATGATCAAGAAGAAGAAGGAGGAGAAGTTAAAAATGGGTCGGGTTCAATGAAAACAATCGGGTCAACAGCTGTTGTTGCTATTATAGGTAAAAGAAAACTTGTTATTGCTAATTGTGGTGATTCTCGAGCTGTTCTTTCTCGTGCTGGTGTTGCTATTCCTCTCTCTCGTGATCACAAGGTCAGTAAAACACACACACACTCTCTCTCTCTAGAAATGCTCTGTTTCTTTCTCTCTCTAGATTAATTTTGATTAGTTACTTTTAATCTCGTGATTATGAAAAATATCTATAAATGGAAAAATAGTAGGGGGTGAGTATATAAGATGACATGTTTAGTAGGACACGTGGCGTATGTTTTGACCAAGAAGTGACAGGTGGGCCAGATATTTATGAAGTAGTGGAGTTTGTGAAGATCTCCATGTGTCATTTTAAGAGAAGTTGCTTTGTGATATGGAAAGTTTTTGGGATTTTTTTTTTTGGTCTAGTTACTTGTCTGTTTTGGGTATTGGACAAAATTATAAGTCAAGAGTCATGTGGGATTTTGTTTTCCAAAACTAACTAGTTCTTCTTCATGCACTTGGGTTGTGGTTAGATATCTTTAATTTTGTATTTGTAATTTTTGAGGGTGGATAGTAGGGAATTCAGACATTTTAATTCGGTTGCCAGAGTTCGAATTTTACTTGGCGAAATAAGAAATACGGTTTGAAATGTGAAACCGGATAAAGAATATAGAAAAATAGAGAAAAATATTGTTTGAAATATGAAACTAGCTCGAGAGTATATAGATGTAGAAAACGATCAAGCTTTAAAAAAGACTCATCGCCCCTTTCGAGTTAGGATGGTTTAATTGTCAATACTCACGTAACTCAGCTGGGGAAGCACTCATATATTATGTCGCCACTTGTCTAATCATGATGCAAACATGTAGAACGTTTAATTGTTAGATTAAAAAGGTTGAGGCCCAAACGAGAAGTAAGGGATGATACCAATTCTTTTGACATACTATTTGACATATCCGAATATCGATTATAAACGTTTTTTGATATATTCATTTGAACATGTATATATGCAATAATAGAAAACCGTTACATCTATTGAACTCATTAATGGTTGCCTGGTCATTCCCATGGAGGACTTATGTTCACTCTTCATACATATCTTTAATGGGCCCGAAGAAAGTACGTAATAGTATATTAAGATGTTTTTTGAATATAATTTCCTAACGAGTTAAAGAACACTTTGTGTATTAGTGAGAGCTAAAGAACACTCTCTCTGTATATCACTCAAGGAAATTATCTTCAGTTATATTACTCAATTGAAATAACGTTATACATTTTGTAGCCTGATAGACCAGACGAATTGGAGAGAGTAGAAGCTGCAGGAGGACAAGTAATAAATTGGGATGGTTATCGTGTTCTAGGAGTACTTGCTACTTCTAGGTCTATAGGTATGAATTTTTTTTACAAGTCTAGCTATAAAAATACAAATTTTCTTTTCCGAAATTTCACCTAGTATTACTAATTATAATTACTATTTTATATATATATATATACTAGGGTATATCCCGTGCCCTAAGGCACGGACACTTGAGAGAGAGATTTTAATTAGTTATTATTTTATTGAGAAATAGAGAGATTTTTATTAGTTATTAGTTTTTAATTTATTTTCTCTTAAATTAGTTATTATTTTATTGAGAGAGAGATTTTAATTTCTTCTTTTAACCCTTGAAATTTATTTTGTTTATTTTTTTTTTAAATTAGAATTTTTATTTTTAAGAAGGAAACGATTATTGTTTTTTAAATAGGTAACTTTATTTCTACGGAGGACTATATTTTAAATTTTGGGAGGGACTCCTAAACAATATACATAATTAAATAAGGATGTTTGTCCCAGTCATCGTTTTCCCTTCTGTTTTATATAATAGATATACATATATATATATATATATATATATATATATATATATATTTTAATGAGTGGGCGTGTGCGTAATTTCTAACTTGGCTGCAGGGGATCAATACCTTAAACCATTTGTTAGCTCAGAACCCGAGGTAACAGTAATAGATCGAACCCTAAACGACGAGTGTTTAATATTAGCAAGTGATGGATTATGGGATGTAATCTCAAATGAGATTGCATGTGAGGTAGTGAGGAAGTGTCTTGAAGGTAGAAGGTTGAGAAGATCATCTCCCAGGGCTATAACAGGAAACAATGCTGATGAAGCCGCGGCAGTGTTAACAGAGTTAGCAATGGCCAGAGGGAGCAGAGATAACATTAGTGTAGTAGTAATAGAGCTAAAGAAACCCGGTACTTCTCTTCTCAGTAAAGCTAGCTAAATTTTCGAGATTTGAAGATGAGTTTCTTCATAAATACTAGTAATGAACGTCGAGATGATCAAGTAGAGATAGAGCTAAGGAAACCAATCGGCTACTTACTTTAATGAGGTAAAAATAGCTACAGTTTTTGAGATATGAAGATGCATATCTCCATAAAATGTCGGTAACAAATAGAGTTAATGTAGTACTGCAATTTGATATGCATAAAATGTCGGTCATTTTTGACGATTTCTTTTTGTGTATTTTCGCTTAAACTTTCAGTCTTGTTTCAGAGTTTAAATGAACTCTTTGTTGTATAGAGAAAGTTAGACTAGTTTAGCACATAAGAAAATGACATTTTATGTGTGTTTGTTCTTAATCTTTGGTGGAAGTTGGGACCTTATTCCTGTCTGCACCTTTATTGACAGTGTTGTTTTTGTCTCATTTAGAGAAAAACATTTTCTTGATCTTCTCCCACCTGATATCTCTGTGGTTTTACTTGGAAAGTATGTTGTTTGTATTACAATTTTTTTTTTGCCATTGGTTTTAGAAGAAACCAACTTTTTCAACCTAGGAAATTATTTCATCAAAAAGAAAACCTAGGAAATAATAAAAAAAATTATAAGTTAGTTGCCATGGGTTAAATTTGGGGGGTGAGTATGGAATAGGTTTCCATGTTCTCTAATTAGTAGTTTAGCAAATTTTAGACAGTGATTGCTGAGTAGCTAAAATTTTTCTTCAATTGTTACAATGTAATTTCATTTTATACTCTTTAAGAAATGGACTACGATCTACGTCAGTCGTTACAAGGCATTGATACATCATAAAGATGTAATGAGCACGATAACCACCTAATTTAAATCATAATGAAAGTGGCGTAAAGTCCGGCAAGATGAAAGAGGTCTAAAGTCCACTCATATGATGTAATCAAAGATATACAAGTACGTAAAAAAAAAATGATTTGGTATGGGTTTGAATCTCTGCTTGAAAAATTAGAATATAGTTTGGATAATGAAAAACTAAAAGCTTGAAAAATTAGAATATAGTTTGGATAATGAAAAACTAAAAACCGGTTTTGATTAAAAAGATGTATCTTATATATCCAAATACTTTTATGTTTGAGTTATGTGTGAATTTTCGCAACCTGTATACATAGCTCCGAGTTTTTGCAAATTAAGTTCGAGAATTAAGTACTCTTTTTACAACTTCTACTAAATTTAGGACTGGAAAAATTTGATCAAGAAAATTTCTCTTGGATTACTGTAGTCTACATTATTGTGCAGACCATATTTCAGGATTCCTAATAATGTGTCTTCTACTTGGACAAGTCATTATGGGTTATTTCCCTAAGCACTGTACATTGTAGTAGGGTTGCTTTACTGCACCTTCTTCTAAAAACCACATTATGAGAGGGTTTGTCCAATTGGTATTTGGGAAATGTGGGACTATTTAGACCAAGCTTTAAAGGAGGTTAATGATATTGTGTACTTTAGCAAACGTTAAAGAAAATGGCAAAAATGTTGTTTTAGATTTATTTCGTATGGTGAATGTTAAATTATCTTTAAAATGGAGGTCTTGTACAAACTACAAATAAAAAGCTCGATGAAGATGAGATGCTATGGGTTCGTTTAATGGGAGTTTTAAAGGTGCCCCAGGTAAATGTTATAGGCACTTCTCTCAAGATAACTGCGAGGGAGAGTTTGTGAGTGAAAGAGACACCTTTAACACTAATGATACCTTTAAGACTTCCTAAGTTTATTTCTTTTTGCTATACTTGAAGCCACAATTTCTATTTATAGAAGTGTCGTTAGCATTATGAAGTATTATGAGAGATAAATAGGATAACCAGGGGTGAATAGGAGATGGGTTTTATCTTATTAAGGATGGAAGACATTTACTTTGACCTACCCAACATGCACTAGACCAGAATGTAAAAATATTCTGCGAATATCTCGCGGCGTAGAAGTGAAGTTCGTTTCTTATCATTCATTCAATGAGCATCTTGTATTTCATAGAAATTAGGGGCAATATAATCCTTACGTAAGGGCCATCCTATCCAACTTTCGGGCATCAAAATACGTTTCAGGCGTGGATGATTATCATAAGAGATTCCCAACATATCATAAGATTCCCGTTCTTGAAAACCCGCACTTTTCCAAATCCAAAAAACCGAAGGAATTCTAGTGTCCCAATCAGCAAAATATGTTCTGTTTTGTAATACAGATATTATAATTTTTAATACAATCGGGTTGTATATGATTTGTGTGTAATGCAATATATTATCATTACTTTATGCTATGATGTAACTATAGGAAGACGTATCGTAAAAAACAATTTCACTTCGGCAAAATGTCAAAACAAACAAATATCGATAAAATACCTCAAAACTAATAGGCACAATTATGCAACATATATGGATTAGTAAAGTCGAAATAGTTTGTGGTTGTCAATGTCAACAACTAATAGCTCAAACTGGTAATGCATGTAATACAAAATCGTAGAAGTCTCTGGTTCGATTCCAAACAGAGATACAATTCATAGTTTATTAGTAGTGCTTACTACGTCGTATTGATATATCAATGATTTTGTAAAGACTTTCCTAATCAGTTTCTTAAAAAGAAGTAGTTTGTGAGGAAGGATTTAGGCCTTGCAGACTTGCAGTTGTGGTGTACGTATGTCTAGGTAATCATAAGCCCCTTCCAAAATTTGCCTTTAGGGGGCGCCAAGCGCAATAAAGATGACCGCCTATAGATATAAACACACCCTTTCTCCTCGTTCTTGTTCAACTCCAAAGACGAGAAAACGTCGAAGGCGCTAGAAGCTTTAAAAGGCAATCATCGTTCTCTTCTACTACTTTTTTAACGACCTTCATCAGAGCCATTAAAACCAGGTAACTTCCAGAAACAAAATAAAAATCTCCTTCCTCTCTCTCTCTCTCTCTCTCTCTCTCTAATTATTCTCTACGCAACTTTATCCGTAACGAATTTTTTCTCTCTCTATTATCTTCTTTCTCTGCAAAGAACTTCTTTCCTTAAATCTTCCTTTTCTCTTTACCATTCATAAACCCTAGGTAAATCTTTCTGCTTTTTTTTTTTTTTTTTTTCTCAAGTTTGCGGATGATTTGAACTGTGAAATTTGTGTAAACTATAGGACATCTCTGTTTGTTGTGGATGAATAAGGTTTCAAAAAAAATATTTTCAGTACAAACAGTATAGTTGATCACCTAGGGCTAAAATGAATAACTAATTCAAAAAAGGGATTTTTTTTAACATTACTTTTTTTGTCCTATTATTGATTTTTTATTTGAATAGTCGATTGGTATTTGGTGGTGTTATTAGAGACTGGAGAAGGTGAAGAAAAGTAAAATCCATGGAGGAGGGAGACGTAGGAAAAGGTTTGGGATGCCAGAAGATTATTATGGATGGGAAGGTGATTAGTGTGAATGCTACAAATGGGGATAATAAACCAATTCCTCTTTGTTGCCTTAAAGCTAGGGCTTCAGAACCTGAGCTTGGTTCGAAATGCCATTCGACAGTTGTTTCTGGGTGGTTCTCAGAACATGGGTCATGCTCTGGTCATTATTCTCTTATTTTATCATCTTCTTTGTTTTTCAATTATTTTTATACTTCTCTTGTGTTTTGCCCTAATACTTCTAGTTTGGATGTTGTTTTTGTATTGTCGATGCAGATGGAACTCGAAATGTTTATTACAACAATCCCATGTGGCCTGGTATGCTTTACTCTGATTTCGTTGTAAGTCAAGTCGGATGATTACACGCTGAACTCTTATAGTCAGTAGTCTAAATTCATGTAGTTATTTGTTTTCCAATTTAGATAAATGTGGTTTCTTTAGTTACTTCTAAAACATATCTATCCACAAAATAAGAGAATTCCCAAATTCCAAGATCTCTAGCAAGTTCGTATACTAAGGTTGATAGAAACACACAAAACTAGCCAGGACTCTATCCCTGCCAATCGAAACGTCTTAACATTGTCTTCACGGCCAACACATGTTTTGACGCAGTTGTCTTCTCTTACCACCCTTTTTGACGTCGACTCCTTTATGCCACGAACTCTTCTTAGAAAGGCACCAGCATGACCGTGCGTGCTCGTAAAAGAATATTAAGTACACGATACAAGTAACTGGAGTTCCACGCATGAAAGTCTTCAAACGCTCAAAATTCTTTCTATTCATCTGCCTACGTGTATGCGTGTTTTAGTTGTGTATTATGCCGTGATGGTAAAGTGGCACTTTCATGTGTGAGGGAGATTCACGTATGCGAATATTTGAGCGACTGTCATTTGTGTTGAATATAGAATTTATCGTTCTATAAGGCAATATATCTTTTTGAATTATTACAAGTAGTGGTTTTATTTCATTGCGGATCTTACTATCTCTTCATAACTCATGCGTCGTTTTTTTGCTAATATTTAGGTGAGGCACATTCGCTTAAAGTGGAAAAAGTTCTGTACAAAGAAAAGTCAGAGTATCAAGAAGTCTTAGTTTTTGAGGTTGAAAATTCGTAATAATCTGCTTTTATGCTATATAACATTATTTCTTAACGGGTGCTAATTAGTTTATATATGCAGTCTTCAACTTATGGGAAAGTGCTTGTGCTTGATGGTATTGTTCAGTTGACTGAGAAGGATGAATGTGCCTACCAAGAGATGATTGCCCATCTACCACTTTGTTCAATTCCATCCCCCAAAAATGTAATTTAACTGATCCTTATTATTGCTTTTTGAATCTTTAATGTCAAGGATTTGAGTATCAGATATGGAAAATTATTTATTTCATACCTGTTCAGATCATGATAATGAATGGATTGTTTGGTATTTTCGCTATTGTGTAATTCATATCCGTATTAAATTATCATGGTTTATTGAGGTAAGAAAATGAGAGAGCTTTATGCCAAACTTACAGGAACTGATACCTGCAGGTTCTGGTTGTAGGCGGTGGTGATGGTGGGGTCCTTCGGGAAATATCTCGCCATAAATCTGTGGAGCGCATTGATATATGTGAAATAGATAAGATGGTCATAGATGTAAGTATAGTGCGCAATACACTTTATACCTTAGTAACTTGTTTGCTTGTTTTCTTTTTCTGCAAATTTTGTTTTATGATGATACTTTGTAACTGACTAGCGGGCATACTTGTTCTCATCTAGGTCTCTAAGAAGTTCTTCCCAGATCTATCCATCGGATTTGAGGATCCTCGGGTTCGACTCCATATTGGTGATGGTAAGTAAGAACAGTGGAATTGTTCGCCTCATATTCAAGGGTGATTACTATAATTGATTTCATTATCTAACAAACGTTCTCATATGCATGACTTATACAGCTACAGAATTCCTACGAAATGCACCTGAAGGGATGTATGATGCAGTTATTGTGGATTCATCCGACCCCGTAGGTATGTGCAATTTCTGTTGTGTTTCGTAGCATTCTCACTTGGTACTTGTCAAGAAGATGCTTTAGTCTCTATAGTCTATACAATGGTTTCTTTTAGAACTAATCTAGATTC
>BEHA01001761.1:460206-477250 GCA_002897215.1 Eschscholzia californica subsp. californica
TTTTATCAAAACCTCATTTTGTTGTCCACAGGTTTGAAGAATGTTCACTTTCTCCCTTGACATTAAAGGGAATAAAAGATGCTGGCCTTGTGAGGATGACCATTGTGCAGGAGGCAACTCTTCCTGTCATTCTTAAAGGTTGTCTTTTTGTTGAACATGGTGTATAACTTCTAATTTTGATCCTAAAGTTAATTAAAATAGCGATTGAGCATTTCGCTCTATCTTCATCGAATTTTTTTGCTTATTTAAGCTTCTTGAAAACATGCAAAGGCTTATGTTGCATTGTATTTTCTTTTTAACTCTTAAAAAATTTATTTTTGGTGCTTTTCTTGGGAAATAAAAGAATAAGATCTTAACGATTGATGGGTCCACACTTCTCATGTTTCTTTAGTACGCTTGGATCAATATTAGAAGTGATTTTTTCAAATTCCAGTATATTAGACACCGAGTTAAGTTGGACTAGATAAAAAGAATTGAAGTTTTTGTGTGACATAAGGCATAGCCATATTTTTGAATGGTTCCACCCCTTACTGTTGTTCTTTTTTGCATTGGCAGGTAAAGATGTTCTAGCCAAGGCAAGGACAGGAACTGGCAAGACTGTAGCATTTTTGGTAAATAATCTTTGTTTATATGTCTTGTGTTTTGGCCGGCTTATGAGAGTTCAGAGAGTTATTTAATGGTCGAAGTTTGGTATATACTTTCTCTTTCCTCTGAAAGTGCAGAGTGCTATTTAGTGGTCCAAATGTGAGATTTGTTTTTCCTCTTAAGCTTATATTTGGAGTTTTAATTTCAGCTCCCTGCAATTGAAGCAATTGTAAAATCACCTCCTGTTGGTCATGATAAAAGACCCCCGATTTATGCGCTAGTTATGTGCCCGACAAGAGAACTTGCAAATCAAGCAGCTGCAGAAGCTAACAAGTTACTGAAATACCATCCTTCCATTGGTGTCCAAGTTGTAATTGGAGGTACAAGACTAGGTATGGAGCAGAAACGTCTACAAGCTAATCCTTGTCAGGTGATAACTCTTACACCTCGATTACGCCACTTGAATAGAAGCTAAAACTCTATTGAAAGATTGTGGGCTGATTATTCTGCTTATACCATACAGATTCTTATTGCCACACCTGGCAGACTTAAAGACCATACGGAGAATACCCCGGGCTTTGCAAGTCGATTGAGGGGTGTGAAAGTACTTGTTCTTGATGAAGCCGACCATTTATTAGATATGGGGTTTCGGAGAGACATAGAGAGAATCATTGCTTCCGTTCCGAAAGAGCGACAAACTTTGTTGTTTTCAGCTACTGTTCCACAAGAGGTTTCATTCATCACCACATCACTTCGTAATGTCTCATTATTTTGCCAGTTCTTATTGTGATTGTTGGGTTTTGCAGGTCCGTCAGATCTGTCACATTGCTCTAAAAAGAGACCATGAGTACATCAACACTGTTGAAGAAGGTAGTCAAGAGACTCACTCACAGGTAAAACCGTAAATTACTATGGCAGTTACTGTGTTATAATTACGGAATATTTTTTTAGCTCTGAATTTTCCAATGTTTTAATCGGAGAAATTTCAATTTCAATTGTTCAGGTTAAACAGATGCATCTAGTTGCACCACTCGACCAACATTTTCCACTTATATATGCTCTTCTAAAAGACCATGTAGCTGATGATGCTGACTATAAGGTAAATTACTATTTGTTATAAACTTCAAAGGACCAGTACCTCATCTGAATGTTGTCAGAAATACTACAGTAAAATGTGCGCATCTGAATTATGAGTTGTTGGAAAACATAAATATTTTTGTTTATGACACTTGACTTTATATTGTGGTAGTATAGTAGAAAAACTATGTGATGTTATGCTTTTACATAATTGATGTCATTTTCCTCCAAAAGAAATAGTTCAAGCGTTTTATGCATCGAAACGTACCTTGAGGCGCCGCCTTGCCTTGTGAAAGCAAATCTCCTTGAGGCGTAAAAACGTATTTTAAAACGTTGAAGCTGATCCTCCAATTGATGAGCTAATGAGTTAGTGTTAGGTTTGGCATTTTCTATCACCCATTTGCCTAGGATAGTCCCTAAGTCGATCTATTTGCTTGCTTGGTCTTATTATAACTAAGAAATCTGTCTTACATTTTATTCTTCTCGAGAATCATTCATGTATTTGGTTTTTCATTCTTCCTGTTAATTAAATTCTATAGTATTCACCTTTATAGATGCTGATTTTTTCTCAATTGGTACTTATAGCTTCTTCTAAACATAACATGTCATCTATACGATTAATGCGTGAAAATTGCAGGTTCTTGTATTCTGTACGACTTCTATGGTTACAAAACTTGTAGCTTCCATGTTATCTGAGCTTAACATGAATGTTCGCGAGATCCATTCTAGGAAGTCCCAGAGTTACAGAACAAAAGTATCTGATGAGTTCCGAAAGTCAAAAGGGCTTATTCTTGTGACTTCTGATGTATCTGCTCGTGGAGTAGATTATCCCGACGTTACCCTTGTTATACAGGTATTTCAATTTCCAAATTGTTGTATGTACATACTTGACTCTTGAAGACGGTACTACCAACTTAGACAAGTTTTAGTAGGGAACGAGTTGGGAGAATGTCTGAGGTAGTTGTATAATATCCTCTATTTGTAATTACAGGTAGGATTACCTTCTGATCGAGCACAATACATTCACCGACTTGGTAGAACAGGTCGGAAAGGTAAAGAAGGGCAGGGAATATTGTTGCTGGCACCTTGGGAAGAGTTCTTCTTAAGTACTCTCAAGGATCTACCACTGTCTAAGGCTCCAGTGCCTCTAGTTGATCCTGACACTAAGAGAAAAGTAAGTATCTCTTATTTTGTTTTTTATATTGGTAAAGTAAAATCTATAAATGAAGCACCAAAATAAATACTTTCTGTCCTATGCATCTTTGTGTGAATGCAAGAGCCATGTAATTCATGCACTCTTGTGCCGCATTACCCTCTTTTCAACTTCTGCGCATAAATACATTTTCCGGGAAATAAAATTGTACCCATGCCGACCCCATTAAGGCATTATAGTCGAGGACCATTTGATTATCTATCTAGAGATCCTATGTTGATGTTGAGCAAAATAGTTGGCCAAGTATAAAGCCCTATCGTATCACGTGATGAGAAGAATCAGGGATCTAGGTCAGATGTGCTGGTACTTTCTCTTGCCATAAGCTACCAAATTTGGGTTTTGGAATGAACTCATTGTCTTGAACTTTCACAGGTGGAAAAAGCAATGTCCCATATAGACATGAAGAGCAAAGAAGCAGCATACCAAGCATGGCTAGGGTTCTACAATTCCATTCAGAAAGTGAGCCGCGACAAATGTAAGCTCGTTGAGCTTGCTAACGAGTTTAGTCGTACAATGGGTCTTGATACGCCTCCTACCATTTCAAAACTAGTAATCGGAAAGATGGGACTAAAAAATGTCCCTGGTCTTCGGTTGAAATAGGCTAGACAAGAGTCTCAAGTCAGATCTCCACCAAAGCCTTCCATTTTGAGTTCTAGCTTTTTGGTCTGGAAGAAGAATCTATATCATTTTTCCAGCCTCAATTTTTGGGTAATTCTCCTCTTTATTCCAACAAGAGAATTTATGCTGTACAAATGGAAATCTTTTTCTTCTTTTACACTTGAACTTGATATTTGGAGCTTTTACAGGATATTTCTTTTACAAACCCTAAAATGAATATGGTTGCTGTTGTATTCTTGGATCTTCATATGATAGTTAATCCTACCGTCTCTCCAATATGTTTCATGTATGTCTTAATGTAGCTCTCTCATAAGCTTGTTGGAAGTTTGTAGTTCCAATTTTTTTCCAGCCCGAATTCCTTGGCAAATGTTTATATGATCCCCCATTTTCTGCTTACCCTTTTCTCGTCAATTTTTTGCTTGACCGTCTTTTTTGACATTTTATTTAATGTATATTTGGTATTTTAGGCTCTGAAGTTGCTTGATATATATGATGCTAGTAGAAAGTAATATATTGGATCACAACATTTCAAAAAGTTGAAGCGATAAACCTATATAAGGAATTTCAAAATATCAAGTACGATTTTTCATGCTTTATAGTTAACAAAAATGAAGTTTAGCGGACTCTGATGCACAAAATAAATCAAATAGTAATAAGAAATATCTGCCAGTATGTAATAGAAGCCCTAGTTTCTGTACCATTGGAAGACCCTGTGTACTCTTTAACAACTACTCAGAGCAACAAAAAGAAAAGATGAATCCTCCTTTTCTTCACTCAAAAAGCCTTTCTTTCTACTATCTCTTTCAAAGGGAAAACAGAGTAAACAGGTGGCCAACAACTATTCAAATGAATCAAACAATCAAAATGAATGAACTTTGAGTTGAAAGTTTATCTAATTAAGCTAAGAATTCCATTAACTAAACAACTTTGATTAAGAATGAGAGTCTAGTTACATGAATATGATCAACAATCAAAAGAACTATGAAAATACTAATATTCACACAAAGTTATGACACCAAAATATTAGAGATATTGTACGATTTCTGATTTCTCGATGGCGAAGCAAAGTTTGGAGCCACTGTCAGTCTGAGGAGGTAATCTGAAGCACCAGATATGAACTTTATGGGTATGCCCTCTCAGTCCCAATGTTTTAACTAAAGATTTCCAGTTAGTAGTAAATACATATTTCGTCAGACTTTCCCAAAATTTAAATTGAAGATGAGATGTTCCTCCTTCTGAATCAACCACCATTACACTCAGTCCTTCCATGTCACCCTCTTTAAGTTTCTTCATCTCTGTTTTGGTTAAGTAATCATCCCATGCTTCACAAGTTGGGAAAAAGAATCTCCCCTGTTGTGCTTTTGTATCGCTATTCTCAAGATTCTTCTCTGTCAGCCACATTACGTTTGTGCCGTTATGTGTAGCGATTAAGTCTTGGAGGATAGGAGGCAGCGGTCGTTGTTGTTGTGGTGGTTGTGGTTGTCGTGGTGCTGCTATTCGAACTCGTTGTGCTGCTATTTGAACTCGTCGTTGTTGCTGTTGACGTCGTTGTGCTGCTATTTGAAGTGGTGGTTGTGCTGCTACGGGAGGCACCTCTTGCCGTTGTGGTACTGCCACTCGAAGTGGTGGTGCTGCTATAGCAGGAGCCTCTGGTGGTTGTGGTTGTACTTGTAGTTGTGGTGGTGTTACTTGTACTGTTGGTGCTGCTAATCTTACTCTTATTCTTAGTGGTGGTGGTGCTGCACCTGCTTCTTCTGGTACCGGCGATGGATGTATGGTCTTCTTCTTCTTCTTCATTCTTGCTCTGTGAGGAATCTCGACAATAGGGTTGGAACCATCGTTATGATCGTCATTAGACCTAGTTCTTTTATTTCCTTGAGTAGTTGTTTCGTTTTTTCCACTACGCCAGGCTTGAAGAAAGTAGTTGGCAACAACACTTCTAGGTCTGGGTTTTTCACCTCTTCTATATCGAAGTGATTCCAACTCAACAGCTTCATGTAGGGCAGCAACACACCTTTTTCTTTGTTCAATGCCTTCTCTGCTGAAGTCATAACCCCGAACTGGAATTTTTTCGATTTCCTTTCTTCTTGATTCGAATTCCGCAATATCCATATGTCCATAATTTTTCCTTGCTTTTCTTATTTGTTCATGATAACGCATGGAAGCAACATATTCAGCCTTTATATAATCAGAACCATTCAAAAACTTAATTGCATCAGAACCCATGCTTCAAAAACTTCTTCTTCTGAACTTTTGGCTAATCTTCTTCTTGATAGAACAACTAGACATCCAAATTTAGGTTGAAAACTATTTGGAGAACTTCTAATTTTTCCTCTTTCTTACTTCTCCAGGATTTGTTGTTTCTAAAATTTGGTAATGGGAATCAGTCGGATGCTAATCTCTTTATATAATCCGAATTCAGACTTTCTATTTTTTCCTCTTTCTTCTCTCTATAGGATTTGTTGTTTCTAAAATTTGGTAGTGGGAATCAATCGGATGCTAATCTTATGGAGTTCAACTTCTAACGGTCACTTTTATTTTCTTGATCGCGTGGGTTTGAAACACCCACCACCAGCTTGCTTCAGTTCATATCAGCCGTTTATCTCTTACGCAATTTTACTAGGGTTTTCTTCAACCGTTGGATTAGAATTTAATGGAGTATTTCATTCACTCTCTCTAAAACTTGATAGTTAGATTCCGAGTTAGAGTGAACATGTACTTGCACTTACTAGAAGAAAAGTTTCTATTTCTTTCTCTCTCTAATGTATATGGGACTTCTTATTTGGAAGTTTTTTTCAAATTGAACTTTTAAGGGTCAATTTTATCTTCTTGATCATTAGGGTTTGAAACTCCTATGGCCAACTTGTTTTTGTTCCATTGGCCATTTATTTCCAGCTTAATAGGGTTTTCTCGTACAGTTCGATTAAAACAATATGGCATACCATTTCTATCGAGTTAAATAAAAACTTCAATTATAATCAGGGCCACCCCTGACATTTTTGTGGCCCAAAGAAAGTTTAAAAATGTTGCCCCTTGTATTATCCACAAATTCGAAGTTTACCTTATGCACCCACGAATCTAGACCGATCAAGAACCCATGTAAAAATTATCAAACTTAAATTATTCGAGTAGTTGTTAACTACGTTAAATGTAAAAATTAATATTTTATATTAACAGAGAATTGACCGCATAACGGCAAAAGTTTCCGCCACGGGATCAAAATTTTTGACCTCTCTTGATGAGAAGAATCTGAGATATTTGTAAAAAGGTGTGGTATTTGGAAAGATTGAAAAAATCTTAAATTTTGACAACTTTCATTCAGGGCCGTGCGGTGGGGGGTGCGGGCAGGGCGCCCGCACAGGGCCCCCCACCACCAAAGGGCCCATTTGCTAAAAAAAAGTTCATGTCAAATTCTATATTATCTTTAAAGACCATAATTCAAACATATAACGTATACTAGCTCAACTGGCAAAGTCCTTAACTTCTCACCCATTGGTCTTAGGTTCGAGTCACATGGTTGTCTTTTTTTTTCCTGGCTTTATCAGGTAAGAGTAATATTGTTAAATTAATCTTTGTTTTTGCTCCGTTACACCTTTTTCTTAACTATTGTATTATCTAATATGATTTTAAGCAATAGAAATCATAATTTTTTTTTTATAAAATTCTAAGGATAGGTATTATATATGTGTTAAGATCCAACATTTTATGAGAATTTAGAATTTCACTATATATGGTTATATTTAAGATAGAATAGAAAATATTCTTCATTCGCAAATTCTTTATAAAAATGTTATCAAAAGATAATTTTTTTTCTACGACTATTTTCTTCAAAATGCATTTGGATTTATCCATAGTTTTCATTTATCTACTGATAGATTATGTTGCATTTTGTTCGGTTCTTGCTTGTAATTTTTTTGTTCGAAAGGCCTACAGTTAAATTTGGCACGGGGTCCCGAAATTCTCAGGCACGGCCCTGCTTTCATTTGACACAATTTTAGTAGGTATCGAAACCATCAAAAATCAATAGTTAAATTAGTTTTACTTTTAAAATACGACCGAGAAAATTTATACAATTCAAAATATAATAACCTTAGTATATTTTCTAAAAACTAAAGCCACATTTTTTTTGGGTTATTTCCCTAATGACCCCAACTTTGTGACCAGCTTCCCGCCTGGTCCCCTACTTTACGAGAAATACCCATATGGCCCCTTCCGTTATAACACCGTTACTCTCTCTCTCTTCCATTTCTTTTCTCTCTCCTCCAGCATGTTTTCTCTCTCTGACACCTCGTTAAAACAAGCCACATCATCGTCTTCACCGACCGGCGACCTTCAAACTTTTTTTTTTCTCTCTTCTCTCTCTAAAAAAAAAGAATTTTTTTTTTAAATTCTCTCTCCTCTCTCTCTCTAAACTCCGGCGAAGGTTTCCCTTCGCCGGAGTAGTGAGAGAGAGGAGAGAGAATTTAAAAAAGAAATATTTTTCTTAGAGAGAGAGAAAAAAAAAAGTTCGAGGGTCGCCGGCCGAAAATTTGGCCGGCAGGCGACCATGCCGGTGAAGACGATGATGTGGCTTGTTTTAACGAGGTGGTAGAGAGAGAAAACATGCTGGAGGAGAGAGAAAAGAAATGGAAGAGAGAGAGAGAGTAACGGTGTTATAACGGAAGGGGGTCATATGGGTATTTCTCGTAAAGTAGGGGGCCAGGCGGGAAGCTGGTCACAAAGTTGGGGGCCATTAGGGAAATAACCCTATTCTTTTTTGTTGAAAGAAAAACTAAAGCCAAGAAAAACAATTACCAATACAAATGGATGATGGATCTCCAACAAAAAAAGATTTTCGTGAAAAAATAATTAAATAATAATAAATCATAGGATTCTTATTAGTTGCCAAACAAACAAAAAAATATTACTTGGATTCATGAATCCCAAGGACTCATGAATCCGCAGATTCATGATTCCGTCATCCAAACACACCATTAATATATTTTCTAAAAACTAAAGTCACATTTTTTTTTTGTTGAAAGAAAAACTAAAGCCACATGATTTCGAAAAACAATTACCAATACAAATGGATGATGGATCTCCAACAAAAAAAAAGAACACACGTATTAGATAGAAATGTATAGAAATGTGGAGAGATCAGGGCCGACCCAAGTATATCAGAGGCCCCAAACGAAATAAAAAATTGAGGCCCCATACAATGGATATTAGAAAAAATTTATACAATGCAAAGGGTAGGAATCGAACCCTTAACCTTTTATTCAAGATCTAAACTCTTTACCTAAGCTATGCCTTAAATTATACTTGAAATTGGTTTAAAGTATAATTATTTTTTCGAAAGTTACATACGAAATAAGAAACATGAGGCCCTTGATTTTTTGGGGCCCAAAGCGACCGCTTTGGTGGCTTTGGTCACGGGCCACCCCTGGGAGAGATGAAAATGGGGATGGTGTGAGAAATAGCCCCTTAAAAAGACGGAGAGATGGAGCTGTGCACAAGGATGACTTGTTATAACTAGTGTTAAAACTCAAAATTCTGGTGAGGCCCATCTGTGGAAAATGATCAACAACAGTAAGGCCACCTCACTAGTAAGGCCCATTGGTTGCAAAAGTCTAAAGTTAAGTTAATTAGTTACGGGCTGGGCCTGATTTAAGACATTAAGTTAGTTGAAATTCTATAGACACCATCACCATGGTGGCCCCAAAATTTGGTGGCCCAAAGCGAGGCATTGCTCGCTTTGGGCCAGTGCCGGCTCTGGTTATAACCCTTAATTTTATCTATCTAGCACAAGAATGGGAGACATTTATATTTGTCAAAATGATGATAACATTTTTAATTTCGAAAAATATGTTACTTGAAGTTGAAAATAGAGTAGGCCAAGTAAGTATATACACAAGTTTTTAAAAGGGTCCATGGGATAAGGCCCAAAAGAAAATTCAAAAAGGGTTCAGGATCCTAACTTCTCACAAAAAGGGATTTTAGTTCTTTAGTACTTTGGATTTATAAAACGAGATTTCCACTCATAATAATGTACTGATATATGTGGATTCACATTAGATTTTTGGCATATTTTTTTGTTTCAGTGTGTATTTTGCTCTATACAAAATCAATTTTGCTATAATCTATCACGACAAAAAACACTTTTTGTTGTCTGGAAAATAGATGATGCTGTTCAACAAAAAAAATAAAAATAAAAAAAATTGATGATGCACAAAAGATTTCATTCATGAATAAGAATATGATTTGCTTGAATATACGTTTTGTGTGGTCTATTTGTCCTTGATTGTTTCAATCACATCATTATCAAATGAAAAATAAAATATGGTAATAGCAAAATATGCATTTATTATTTATTTGTAATGTTATTATGTAAAGTTCCCCTTATGTTGTTAATACTTGAGGAAAAAATCTAAGAGTACAAAGTTAGTGACAAAAGAGGTAAGGTGTTGTGGTAAAATGTATTTTTGTAATAACAAATACATTTTTATATGCAAAATGGTGCATTATTATCCAGTAAAAAAATACCAAAAAACGAAAATAAATGTTTATTTGCAGAAGCAATATGTGTGTTTTATCATACATTACCTATTTTGGTAGATATATACTATTAATTGTTGATTGGATACTGTTGATTTCATTTCAGAGAGCTGAATCAATTTTTTTTCTGCAGGTTGTTGGCAAGTTGTAAGAAAAAAAGAAAAGAAAAAGGAGGTCAATGGGAGGCCGCACTGTATATGCGGTTGAAGAGCTTAAATATATACCAGATTGCAATTCAGTTTATACCAGATTGTAAATAGGAATAGCAATTTTTTGATATTTTTTCACTAATAAACAATGTAATTTTGCTAACAAATACAATTTGTTATTGAAATTTATCTATTTTGTTTGAAGCAAAATGTGTTTTTCATCTACTCAAGTATGTTTCATATACAAATGTGGTTCTGCAAACAACCAAACACTGTTATGTTATATTTTCAACCAAATAACCGATAAACTTCAAGTTGAAAAATATAAATTTTGTTGCCAGCAAAATAGATATTTTCATCTGCCAAACTTATATTGATTACTAAAAGTTATATAAAAAATAAACAGTAATGAGAATAAGTTAGAAAGTAATGTGTTTTACTATAGCAATAATAAATTTTTTCCTTTTTATTTCTTTGGTGTCCAACCACGGATTTACATTTCAACGTCGGCTAACCATGAACTCGTTTGTTGCAGTCTTCTATAGGATAAACCATAGTGATACGCTTTAAATCATTCTTCACAAACTTGAAATCGTAATCCGTGTTTATACTATATTGATGAATGACGAACCTAAATGTCTTTGCACCCCTAGGAAATAGCTGACCAACGTGAGCGAAAATTTTATCTGAACCCTCAGATTCGATAATTGTCTTCTTTACTGAGTTTGATGATATCGTGGGATAATCCATGAGCATTACTGTGACTAACAATATAAAATGAATTATTATGGTAACATAAAGCTTTATGAAGAATACAAAATGAATTACGTATCATATAATATGGAAAATGTTGAACGAATGGTAAAATATTTATGGTACATTAACTGTTTTTTGTTAAACAAAATAAATTGTGTTAATTGCCTGTATCATGATGTTTATGGATACGAAAGATATAACATTGTTAATACAAAATAAATTGTGTTAATAATAGAAAGTATTATGATAAATAGTGATGGTAAACAAAACGACTCATCTTCCCCAGGGGTGACAATTAGATCCAATCCGATGGGTTTTCATCCAAACCCGCCCCTAATGAAACGGGTTTATCGACTCGTTTATTAAACGGGTCGAGGGTGGTATAAAATAAAAAAGATTAATCGAGTTCGGGGCGGGTATGGAATTGGTTCGTAAAACCCGCCCCCGGTTAGAAATGTTAAGTCTGTTACACACATATTTCTAATTGAGTTTTTGAAAAATTCAAACAGATGATAACCATAAATAAAAGCAAAAAGATGAGTTTATTTGGTATGTGAAGAGTCTATTTCTTCTAACTTTCCTATTTTTCCAAGATTCTTCTGTTCTCAATGAAGGAATCAACTCCCACTTTACATAACATCAGTTTATGTTTCCATTCTCTTTATGAATATGAAGGGCCGCGACTTTGGGATATAAAAAAAGTCTTCGGGGAATAAAAAATTTCTACGAAATTGGTCAACTGAGATTGACTTTTTTGTTTATATTTGTTGCTATAGGGCTTCCAAATTTGGAGTTAAAAAAATTAAACTATTAGAAGATCTCGTAAAAGAATTAAAAATGAACTTTTATAAACTTAAACAAAATCTTATTAGGGATCTAAACCCTAAACTCCTTCTAAGCGTTTCTTCTTTTCTTCATCTTCTTCTCCAAAGCTTCTTTTTCTTCTAATCACTAAACTCTAAAAATGTAATGAACAAACTTAATATGTTTAGAGATGACGAAAAATATGTTTTAGAGCTCAAAGTTAACTGATTTCTAGGATTTAGTATATGTTTACCTCTGTTGGGGAGGATTAATGGATGAAGAAACTTGCTATGAACGCCCCATGGAAGATGTATTAAGAGTTTTAAGAGATTTTGTTTGATGATTTCTAGGATTTTATAATGCCATTTCCCTCTTTATCTCTCTAACTTTGTATTTTAGGGAAATAAGAGTAGCATGGGTTTGAGATTTGGGAAAGATACGCAAGTGAAGTGATGTAGAATGAAGAATAAAATTTGGCTATAACTTATGGATGAGTTTTTCTCCAAATAAGAAAAAAGAGGGGGAAGGACTTAAAATAAAATTTTCTTATTTAAAGTCTATTTTGTAAATTAATTTTTTTTCCTCTATTCCCGTAGAAAAATATTTCCTAGAGATTTTACTAAGAAACATGCATTCCCTAGAGAATTTATTCCACGGAGATTTTACAAAAAAAGATATGAAGATGCCAAAATCATCAATATTAATATGCAACAATTTTTCAATAAAACTTAATTTAAGAGATAGAAAGTGAAAAATCGATCGATACTCAACCCAAAAGAAATAAGCACCCTTTCAGCAAGTACCCTGTTTTGTTATTAACCATTCTTCTCTCTATTCATTTTTATTTGATTTTCTCTTTGTTGATAGATGAAGCATCACATATTTTGTAAAATTATCTTTGAGGTACGAACCCTAAAGTTGAGCACTTCCATTATATAATTATCTTTGATGAACATTTCGGAGTTCAGTTAATTGCTTCATCTTCATCATATGTCTCCTCCACCTAATATCTCCCTCTCCACCTCACTATTCTTCTTTGGCAGAAGGTCGTCCGGCGATAACTTCTGATGGTGACCTTCAACCAAAAAAATAGTAATATCCTAACTTCAATCTAAAAAAATGTTTTTTTTTTCTTCGTCTTCTCTTCGACAAAGGGATGAGCCCCTTCACCAAAAAGTTCTGGCCAAATAGTTTCTTCAAGATCTGGTTTCGAGACCTTCAAGGATCTGGTTTCGTCAAACGTCAAAAAGACAGATTTAATGTTTTTAATCTTTTAGAATTTATTTCATTATGGCCCTTAAGAGTGTTGTTTGTACATCTTCTGGAATTCATTTCATTCTGGCCTTTAAGAGTGTTTCCAGAAAAAATTGTTATGTTTTTTACCCATAGAGGTCAAATCGAACTGTCAGACACCACTTATTCGGTCCACAACAACCAGTTGATCACAACAGAAGTGATATGGGCCCAAAGTGCCCGCTTTAGGCCCCAAGATAATTGAGGGTCTCGTGTTTTGGTTATATTTGTTCGTTTCAAAATAATAGTTGTATTCAGAACAAATAATGTACAAATAAACGTTCGATTACTAGTCCATAGTTAAAGAAAAAGACAGGGTGAATGACATTTTTGGCGTGAATTTGTCGTGAATTGTCAGCAACCGGTGGATTCACGCCACTTTCTTGTTGTTTTCCTGGTTCTCTTTTAAGATAATAAAGCTCAATATTTCTGTTTAAACAAAACAGAGTACAACCACTTTGGTTTTTCTTTTTTTTTGATAAACCAAAGAAAGAGTTATCTTCTCTCAACTAAGTGAAAACAATGAAATCATTGATTATTAAAATAAAATTAAAAGTAATAAATATCCGTGTCAAGGATACCTATGTCCTTAAGACAATTTACACCATGTATATTAGTACCAACAGTAATGGTGTACGTCTCCCAGGATAAAACGGATTATCTATCAAGTTAAAGATGGTACCTCTTAGTTATGATAGTCTGATGAACTTTGTAAGTAATACGAACTTCTGAACAATGATCCTTAAACTCTAATGCTTGAAAATGAATGCTCAGAAATGCTAAAAATTGATAGTTTAGTTTGCTGAATTCTCATGGTATTTAATAGGGGTATGGAAACACTTTGTGTGGGTGCCTATAGACGAATGGATGTTTCCAACAACCACATTTGACTGTTGGGTTTCAAGTTTAATTTCGACCATCAGATCTCAACGGATCTATCTAGATCCAGCGCCACAAACGCCTACCGTTGGATCCCAACGAATCTATCAAATTTGTTGATTACATCTCAACCGTCGGATCAAATCTCTGATCTTAAAAACCAATGGCTCCTAGCGACGATGCGCACGTACGAAGTGGGTGTGGGTGCCTCTAAAGCACCCTATACGCCGACGCCACGCGCAATGCGTGTGCAAACCACACCAAGCGCACCATCGTCTCAAAGATGTATAACTTTCCTTATTTATCCAATATGGTACTAATAATAAAACTACACGTTGTAGTTATCCTTATATATTTCTCAAGTAAATCAATGATAACTCATTCATATGAAATCAGATTTTGACAAACTTTATGTCTAATTCAAGAGCTCGACGAGACGAATCCAATGGCTTGTTCTGATCCTGATTTGGACAACATTTGTTTGCCCAAACTGTCAAAAAACAGACCCCAATTTCTACATTTCTCTCTGATGAAAGCAGGGTGAATCCGAACCGTTGGATAGAGATTTTTATTACTTAACCATAAGGTAAATAGAATTTACCTTCAAAGGTAGTTTGAGAAAAACTTCCTAATGCCGTTAAAAACACAAACTTCATTCATCTCAAAAAGCTTTTCAAACTTCTTGACCAAATCTTCAGTCAACGCCTCCCCTTTGACCACGAAATCCTTCCCTCTCTTGCCGTGATGATGGTGATAGTATTTCTTACCCAAAGTAATCGGAACCTGAACCCCCCTTCACCATGAAAGTTCTGACTGAATTTGGTCTCGTAGCCGGCCATCAACATATCGTTTCCCTAGAGAATTTTTCTATGATGAAGATGATGATTGCGATGGTGACGGTATCGTGACAGACGGTTAACACGAGTATGATGGAAGTGACGATTGATTGGACGGAACCTGACGTAATTTAACGGTCAGACTACTACCACCTACGACGCTTATGATAGACGGCTTGGAGGCACAAGTGGATAGGTGATCATAACCTGAACAGCATATGACTTAATTATGATGGATTGCGTAAACATAGTTCCCTCTATGTCCAGCCAAAATCCCTACTGAATCCTAACCAAGGTACTTGGTCTGTCCACAAAGTGTACTACTTAATCTCACTAAATCTGGACGGCCCAGGTACCCCAACCATGCATTAGTACATCTTGGAGGTTACATGAATATGATCCGATCGAAAACAACCGTGATACATGGCCCGGCACGAATCCCGGCCGAATCCCGGCGGGATGACGTGTCGGGCCGTGATTTAGAGAGAGAATTTTTTTTTCTTTCTCTCTCTAAATCATGGCCCGACACGTCATCCGGCCAGGATTCGTGTCGGGGATAGTGTCATTCCCCGATCAAAAATGGGTTAAGATTCCTCTAAATAGAAGGTAATTTAATACGATGAGAGATCAAGTATATGAATATATGAATAACAACCAAAAATCAAAAAGGATTTAAGGTAAGCTAATTTAAAATCTTAATCAAAAGAAACGTGAAATAATACTTTACACAACTCATACTATCTTGTACTTAAAAAAACAAAGAATGAAATTAATTATGATGATCAAATTAACCACAAAGTTAAACAACTAAAATCTAGCTAGATCATGATCTTCTATACATGCTCACAGATAGAGCAAGCTGAATTATTAATTAAGCGAATGGGGTTTTCTCGATGGCGAAACAAAGCCTAGAGCCGTTGCTAGCAGGTAATCGAAAACACCATATATGAACTTTATGGATATTCCCTACCATCCTCAATCTAGCAACCATAGAATTCCAGTTCTCACCAGTCAATACAAATTTCCTCATACTTGGCAAAACTTTAAATTGAAGATGAGAAATTCCTCCCTCAGAATCAACCACCATGACACCCAATCCTTCCTTATTATTCTCTGAAACAACAATTCTCTCCTTCTCTCTGTTGGTTAAGTAGTTGTCTAATAGTGTTTCACAAGGAGGTAAAGATAATCTCCTCTGTCTTGGATTCGTGTCGTTACTATCAAGTTTCTTGTGTGTCAGCCAGATTAGGTCGGTGCCGTTGTGTTGAGCTATAAACTGGTGGAGGACAGGGTGCACCGGTGGTGGTCGTAGTGGTGGTTGTGGTGCTAGGTGTATGGGTCGTATCGCAAGTAAATGGGTAATGCCTAGTCTCAATTCCATCTCCTCAATTTCCATATTCTTGTTCTGTTTCCTTCTCTTGATTTAGAACAAAGAATCGACTACTATAATCTGATGGCCGATCACTCTCTTTATATAGAACCCACGAAAAACCTAATTCACCTCAAAACCAATCTTAGGTAAATTGTTCCAAATTGGACTTGTAACAGTGTATTTTATTTTCTTCATCGTAAGGGTTTGAAACTCCTAATGCCAGCTCACTATAGTTCCAAAACCACAGGCCGTTATTTCCCGCGGCTTTTTTGAACCGTTTGATTAAAATAGTAGGATCACTTATTGAACGTACATAAATAACCTTCTTTCAATCTATTTTCACCAATACAATCTTCTTCCCCAAGATATTTCTCGTCATAAAATTGTTCTACAAAAATATACAGCCTAATCGCCTAGGGACCAAAGAAGTGATATCTTGGTGGATTTTCACTTCGTTTAATATCAATTATGTGACATCTGAATTTTTAGAATAACTGCACCACAATTGGAATAAGAGTCCAAATATTTTCATAAAGACAAATATTAATTCATCTTACTTGCATTATTATATACAACTATAGAACAGCCATAAAAACAACTTACATCCATGAAATCAAATTTATTTGCGCACATTTTATTTAATTGTTCCCAAACCCTATATCAATTAAAGCACATAAATACGAAATTCTGGATTATTCTGCACAGTCCATACAATTATTCTCCATCTATTTGCTTTGTCTATGAATACTTTAGAAGCGCAATCACGATAAGAACCTATAAATTAGTCAAAATTTGTTAATATAATTATTGGGATTACAAAATATATTTAGAAAGAAATAGAAAAGGGAACATTTACTTTTTTCTTTTTGTTGAAATGGGAACATTTACTTTTTTCTTTTTTTTTTTTCTTTTTTTTTTTTTTTTTTTT
>BEHA01001761.1:477277-505331 GCA_002897215.1 Eschscholzia californica subsp. californica
TTACTCTTTTTTTTTTTTTGTTGAAAACAGAACATTTACTTAGTAAAAGCCTAAAAGGTGAACAAGATCAGAGTCAAACCTAATGCACATATTTTTACCAACCAAATAAAACACTGTTTTTTTTTTTTGTTGAGAAAATAAAACACTGATTTAGTTTGACTAGAGCTTGAACATTTAAAGTGGCCACGATTATTATCTATATAATAAGGTAAAAGGGTACCTTTCTAAAATATACTCTTCTTCAATAACTAAAACTACATCTCTCAAATTTATATCTAAAAGGTAAGATTATACTTCCTAAATTTATTTTAAATAGCTAAGATTACACTTCCTAAATTTATCTCCAAAGATTGAGATTATAGCATCGTCTATATCAACAAATACGAATTGTACAATTTCATGCTATATCCCAAAGCTAAATAGTCCTCCAAAGCTCCACCATAACCAAACCATATAAACCATTAAACATTTCTATACAGATAGATTTGGCAACTAACTGAACTAGATTGAGCCAGGTTCTGCCTAAGTCAACCAGTTTGATTAAAATTGTAATTATAGAGATTGATTTGACCAACTAAGAGAACTGAGTTGAGCTAGGGTTAGATTAAGCCAAACCAAATTAGCTCAGAGTTGTGATTAAAAACAAAGTTAAACATTAATGTAAATCATCTTTCATGTGAGACTTTTCATGAATTTTTTTTATTCTGAATGAAATTGTTTCTCTACTATCAAAAACAGTCCTAGGAGCCAAAATGAAATTAATTTTAAAAAATATAAAATATTCATATCCATATCATCTTCTTTTCTTCCTTCTATTTCATGGCATCTCTCCTCCACCCTCTCTCTCTCTCTCTCCACTTTACCCTTCTTCTAATTTGAAATGGCCACTTTCGACCCAATTTTTTTTATTTCTTGCTCACTTTTGCCTCTCTTTTTCACCTTATTCTTTTCTCTCCTCTCCTTCTACGAAGGGAAAGAGCCTTTTTGCCGAGAAAGCAAGAAAGGTATGACTTCGTCAAAGTGGTATCTAGACTTTCAAGGAAATACCCTTCATGGTCTGGTTTCGTCAAGGGCTATTAATGTCTTTTTATCTTCTAGAAATAATTTCATTTCAGTAGGTAAGAGCATCTCCAATGCAAGACTCAATCTTAAAATCTTAAGTGCCACCTAAGACTTTAGAGTTTTTTTTGAGAAAAAACCTCTCCAATGCAAAACTCAATTGAGATCTTAAGTTGATGTGGAAGCATTAAGTTTTAAGATGTCTCAACTAGAAACTTTATTTTTGAGATCTCTTTTGAGAGTCTTAAGTGTCCTAGTCATCAAATTTAATTTTTGAACCAATAGAAAGCTTTTCTTTCTCAACCACTTTTTCCTATTAAATGTATGTATGACATGTGTATCTATTAGAGTTTTTTAGAGTGTTGCATTGGAGAAGGACTTGAATTAGAGACACTCAAGTTAGCCACATAGGAAAGAGAATCTCAATTGAGACTCAACATATAAGCCAAATAGAGTTTTTTTTAAGTTTTGCATTAGAGATGCTCTAAGAGTCTTTTCAGAGAAAGTGAAAAAATAGTTTATTCTTGGAGGCCAAACGACTTGTTGATCACAATTAAGGGAGGTCCGGCTCAAAGCGACCACTCTAGCCCTTAAGGTAATCGAGGACCTCATATTTTGAATTTGTTAGTCGGTTTCAAAATAATTATATTTAGAACAAATTTGTAAAATCTAATAAGTTAAGAGGGAAGATAGCGTTTTGGAGGTAAAAGTTACAATCCTTCCTTCACTGAAAATTTAGAATTTACCATCTACAGATAAATGCTTACTAGTAAATGTGGAAAAAAATAATTACTTAACCATAAGTGAAAATTGAATTTACCTTCAAAAGTAGTTCGACAAAAGCTTCTCAAACTTCTTGACCAAACCTTCAGTCAACGCCTCCCATTTGACCACAAGATCCTTCCCCGGGAACCTAAATCTCTTCCCGTGACGGTGGTGATCATATTTCTTACCCAAACTAATCGGAACCTGACCCGCTTCACCGTGAAAGTTCTGACTGAACTTGGTCTCATCACCGGCCATCAACATATCATTTCCGTACGGAATCTCTCCATGATGAATATGAAGATGATGATTGTGACGGCAACGGTGATGGTGACCGTACCATAACGGACGGTTAATGCGAGTATGATCGAAGTGACGATTGATTGGACGGAACCTGACATAATTTAACGGCTGACTAACGCCTACGATGTTTGTGATTGACGGATCGAATTTCGATAGGGTTCCAATCGGATCTGCGTGGTCAACCTCCGATTTCTCGCTTGGAAGATGGATCGTTTGGAGAGTTGAGTCAACAACGGTTGTGTCAGATTCCGATGAGGAAATAACTAACGGTCGAAATTCATTTGCCGGTAGATTAAACGGCAGACGAGCTTGGGAGAGGATGAAAAGGGAAAAGATAACGGTGAGGTTAACGGCGAGTTTTGCCATGGTTAATATATGTAAGTTGAGCAATGAGTCCATAGAGAGTAATTAGGAAACCCAATTTGTATTTGTAGAGAGTGGAATTGAGAGTTCGGGCAAAACGGGCAGATGATTTTTTTTCCTATCAACAATTGACTGAAGTTAGTCCCCGGGCAGTGCTGAAAACGATTGATTTTGGATTAATTAGATGTGGAGTCTGGAGTCTGATCTACTGCTTTGACAAATTAGAAAAAAAAGAAAAGAAAATATATAAACTGCAATGAATTCTACTAGAAATAGTTAGTTTGGATACTATATGAGGAATGGAGGAGTCGGGTCTATCTCTTTTTTTTTAAGAGTCCGGTTGATCTACTATTGCCATTGTTGATTGATTTTTGTTGGTGTTTTTTTTTTGTTGAATATTGATTTTTGTTGGTTAGGTTTCAAAAAGAATTTCGGTTACAAAAACATGAATTTTGGATTAACATTATAAGTTCAATATTAACATGAAGGTTGTGTTTGTTTTTTTAATTTTTCAAATCTGAAATTTGGATTGGGAGCAAATTTAGATTTCAGATGTTTTTTTTTTATGAAATCAGATTTCAGATGTTTGTTTCTTTTATTAGTGAAATCTGAAAATTAAGCTAAATTGTGCATTTGTCTGAACTGGTTGAATTAGAGTTCATTTTATTCAGACTTCAACGGCTGAAATGAAGGCATAAATTCTGAAATGTGTAAAATGTTGTCTATGTCCATATAATTTAGAATAATCTTTTTTCTCCACCAAGGACAACAAAACCACCACCAAAGTCCACCACCACCACCACCACATACCACCACCAAAGTCCACCACCACCACCACCACCATCACACCGCCTTCACAGAAAATACCACGAAGACAACCACAAGAAACTCCATGAAAGCCGTTGTTGAAAAGTTTGTGAAACCTGGCCGGATCTGCGAGGGTTTAGGGTTCTCTTCGGCTCGAAACCCTCGTCGGATCTGACAAAGACTTTGCTCAAATAATACCGACGGAAAACTAGAAAGAGATGCCGATGACGTCGATCACGGAAGAAAAGCTTTAAAGGACCCTAATGCAGCTAGGGTTTTCCAATCAACCAGAGATATAGGTCATAAATCTGATGTTAAACAATCAAATGACTAGGTTTTTTTTTCCTGAAGGTAATGGCTAGGTTTCTAATCTGCTGTGTAGAGAGAGAGGGGGAATGAGAGAGAGAGAGAGAGAGAGAGAAGAACAGCAGGATGGAGAGAGAGTGAGCAGAAAAAGAAGGAGAAAGGTTACGAAATTAGGGTCTCCTTTCTTAAGAAGATACATGAGGGTAGAAATGTCCAAGCTATAATTCAGACTTAGTTATTCAGATATAAAAAACAAACTTCTTACTTGTAAAATAATTCAGATTTTTCATATTCAGCCAATTCAGATTCAGACTCACAAAAAAACACAATCGAAATCTATAAAAAATTCAAGACTTCAAAGTCTTTGGGATTCTCCAACAAACTATTATGCGTTACACCAAATTTTGAAATTCAACAAACAAATTATTTTTTGCATTGTATAAAACTAAATAACTTTACAACTAAATAACTTTACGTTCTTTTTTACTGTTTTGTTTCGTGAAATTCGTTTGTATTGCATAAAAAACAAAAGTGTTCATATACATGTATACACATTTATTAGACAATTAAAACATCAATGAAACATTTGTGTATTTACACGAGAATGAGACAGAAATTTTACGAAAATTTACTAATTTCTTATTAAATTTGGACCTTAGACTTAATATATTTTTAATTTAGACCTACAGCTCACGAAAGACGAAAGTGTGTGTAGGCCAAAGGGGGCCATGGCCCCCTTGACTTACACACCTTCATGTTGAGTCAGTCTGAGCAACAATTTCTGGGTGCATATGTTTATTGAACCCCATCCTACCCTTCACACATCCAACAAAACCAACACTGGAGAATCTGGTTCCATTTTAATATTATCTCTATCAATATTACGAACCTTCTTGACTGGATTATATCCTGGAAGGACCTTGATGAACAAATTACTAGTCTTTTTACTAACACTCTTTAGCAGATTTGGAAAGCAAGATGCGATTCATGCTTCTCGCGTACCCAGATTGTACAAATGAAAATCATTGAACTTATTCAATGTTCTACCTTTGTGTCAAATCCTCAAAACATGAACAAGAAGATTGTCAGAACTACCTCATGGTCGCCTCCGAAACCACCCTATATTAAGATTAATGTGGATGCCTCCTTTTTGACTGATCAGGAATTCGTAGGTATTGGTTGCATCATGCATGATGATAAAGCAAAATTCATAGCGGCAATGGCCTGCAACGTTCGTGGACAAAATGCGGAAGAAGGGGAGTGTTGGGCGATCATTAAAGCCCTCCAATGGGCCAGGAAAAAGAACATATCGTATCTTCACATAGAGAGCGACAATAGCAATATGGTTCAGCACCTCAACAACGAGACCTCAGATATTTCCTGGCAAGCAAACAAATTGATAGACACGATACATCAGCTCGAAGAAAACTTCTGCAAAGTTATCTATACCCACATTCTCAGAGAAGGCAACCATAAAGCGGACCAAATAGCCAAATGGAGTAGATTGCATGCGGGATCCTGGTTGTGGCTGTCGCTATCCGATCTTCCAGAGTCTTTGTACCTTTGTTGCTCTTAGGTTCTGCTGTTAGACTGCTTTTATTTCAACAAAAAAAAAAAAAATCAAATTCCAAACACAGTGTGTAAATTGTCAATTTTACTTCATATTTGGTTGGTTTTTTTACTTACAGAAAACTTTATTTAATCCTGACCTAACCCGAACAAATCTCGACATCTAATACGGCAACATCCGATGTTGATCGTTTATACATATATTGTCGGAAGTGTAATAAAAATTTTGTAATTAATATTTCATCGTAACTCCTCTCGATTGCTTTGAAATTTTCCCACCATCCTCGGGATTAATGATGAAATTTGAACGGTCTCATTTGTTATTATTTGGACCGTTATCATTAATGGACGGTTCCGATATAAAGGTGGAAGAGCAATCACATCACAAATACGGTGGAGCATTAGAACAATTTACAAAATTAAGGACTTTTAATGAAATATTGCGAAACTTTCGAGAAAGCACACCACGACGAGTCATGTCGAAGGTCAAAATTTGGTTGTATATGGGGTGTATTTATTTATAAATTAAGACTCTTCGGCTCCGGTCAAGCAAAATTTCTGGTTATGTCTCTGCCGCTCAGACCCCATGTTATACTACATGCGCTTACTCAACAAATGGCAAATCAGTCCTCGCTTCCTGCATCATTGATGACACTTTTCTAATATTCAATACAAAATTCCACTGAAGAACTTTCAACAAAAAAAAAAATTCCAGTGAAGAAGGTAAGATAGAAAAAAACTTCTTACAACAAGAAAAAAGAAAAAGTAGAATTAGGAAAAGCTATACCAGCATCACTAATATTAATGTGGCGTACTGGATGATAAATCAATGCAATAACTTGTATTTTTATTGGTCGATGTTTTAGGGAAATAAACAAATTTTCTGGGGAAGAAAATTTTGGGTGGAAACAAAAACTTTTTTCCTCCAAACATTGCCCACTCTTGATGTTTTTATTTCTTTTTCCCCCATCTTCTTTCCCACCACCATCGACCCTTGCGACCATTAAACTGTCGACAATAACCCCCTCATCTCCCTTTTCATCTCTCTCTCTCAGCTCTTCTCTTTTCTTTCTCTGTTTTCTCTTCTATAGTTCTGACGAAGTGGAAGCCCCTTCTTCGGAACCCTCATCTGATTCTAGGTTCGTCTGGTAGAACCAGACTGCTTCGCTTGAATCTGGAGTCCAAATCCGAACGAAGGGTTTCGGTGAAGGGATCATTCCCTTCGCCGGAACTTAGAGAGAGAAAAAAGAGAGTTGGAGAGAAGAAACAGAGAAGAGAGAGAGAGAGAGAAGATGAGTCATGAAGTCACCCACTATCTGACTCTCTCTGTCCAAGTCCACGTGAAGCGATGGCCACTCGCTACCTAACTCAGGTCTCACCTGACCTGGGAAAGCAGGCAGTCTGTACATGGGCAACAACTTCGTCTGATAGAACCAGACTGCTTCGCCTAGATCTGGAGTCCAAATCTAGACGAAGGGTTTCGGCGAAGGGATCATTCCCTTCGCTGGAACTTAGAGAGAACAGAGGGAGGGAGAGAGAGAATAGCGAGTTGGAGAGAAGAAACAGAGAAGAGAGAGAAGATGAGTCATGAAGTCGCCCATTATCTACTCTCTCTGTCCAAGTTCAAGTGAAGCGATTCCCATTCGCTACGTAACTCAGGGCTCACCTGACCTGGGAAGGCAGACAGTCCGTACATGGGCATCAAGTTGGCATCAACTTCGTCTGGTAGAACCAGACTGCTTCGCCTGGATCTAGAGTCCAAATCCAGACGAAGGGTTTCGGCGAAGGGATCATTCCCTTTGCCGGAACTTAGAGAGAACAGAGGGAGCGAGAGAGAGAAAAGCGAGTTGGAGAGAAGAAACCGAGAAGAGAGAGAAGATGAGTTATGAATTCGCCCACTATCTACTCTCTCTGTCCAAGTTCAAGTGAAGCGATTCCCACTCGCTACCTAACTCAAGGCTCACCTGATCTGGGAAGGCAGGTAGTCTGTACATGGGCATCAAGTTCTGCCTGAGTGACATAAGTTTGACTAATGCCAACCCTAAGTTACCTCACTTCTATATTTTAATCGAACATCTAATGCTTATGACAACGATGTCAAATAATTAACAAAACTATTACATTTGGTAACAGAACTATTACATTTGGTAAGATATATTAAACTATTTCAATTCATTGATCTCGAGTATCTTTGTTTTATTTTTTCACGTCGTATCAGTCTCTTGTAATGACTCTCGTAATCCATATAAAAAAGAAAACAGATTGATGGGCTCCCCGGAGAGGCTCAAATGAAAGCCCACAACCACGAGGTAGATGCCATCTATTCGAAGTAACTTATTAAATGAAATTTATTACTTAATCCACTATAATTAGGTAAGCCTCACCAGTAACATTAACAAAACCTAAGCTACATATTAAACATATATATAAGCTTAATTAACAAGTAAAGTTTGACCATTCAACTTCAGAAAATACCGATTGAAGTTGTTGACGTAAATCGTTCCGACATAGTTTTCCTAACAGTAGAGGAATCGTCACCAAAGTCCGATGATGAAGTCCGAACCAACTCAGGTAACTCAGAAATCGTTGATAGTGCCCCAAACCTATCTGATATTGTATAATTATTATACTCGTCTCTTGACCGTTCTTCCACTCGGTATATCTTGACCGAACTTGGTTTTGACCCAAAAACCGATCGGAGAAGTTTGACAAGAGATTTGTAAATCTTCGATTTCTTCTTCACAATCGACTCACGTGGTTGTGGTTGTATTGGTGGCGGTGCAGAACCACCAGATAGATGTGGCATAGAGAGGCTCCTAGAAGAGATGGCCGAGTCGAGTTGGAGTTTGAAAGAGTTGAGTTCGTACGAATCGTAAAGTGAACTACCCGAATCCCAAATGAGAGATTTAGGCCGATTTAGGGTAGAGAGTTTTTCCATCTTGTGTGTTTTGGAGAAGGAAATTGAAGTAGCTAGCTAGGAAGATATAAGAGGGAGAGAGATGGGGAAAGTTGTTAGTAATTTGACTTGGAATGGTTGGAGAAGGTTGAAACGCGTATATGAATGATCACGGCAATCTCACATGCAACTAGGAGTATTAAATTTCTATACCAATTTGTGTAAACATAAAAGTACTCATGTTGTTTCTGCATTTATTGAAAGAGTATGAGTCATAAGAAGGAAAAAAAAAAGAGATTGTGAGAGAGAGTGAATCATTAACTAATGATTTCTTCCAGATTACCCATGAAAACGTGGCTAATTCATCATGATCAAAAGGCTAAATATAATTAATTAAGATCCAAGTCAAGTCAGCAATCTGAATGCAATCAATTTTTGGTTAATGGAATTCTCGTTTATAATATTTACATTATTGGAGTTTCTTTTAGAGATAGGGTTAGTTTAATAGCGAAGTGGTTAATCTCCTCTAGTCAAATTAAATATTCTCTCAAGAGTACGAGTGTATGACCACTTATGAACACAAGCCAGGCAAGCAAGGGGGACGCAAATGGATCATTAATATATGAAAAATGATGGAAGAGACTACAAAAGTATACGACCTAACCTGGACCTAATTTGGAATCAAGGAGCGAGAATGAAAAAATTCATGGAGTGTTGACTCAAAAATCGAGACCGTTAATTTCGTGTAAGTTTAGAATACGTTTTAACTCATAGCCGCTTCTAAGATTATTGTTTAATATATTGTAGTCACGCAGAGAGTTTTATTTAATCACAGTTAAAAAGAAAAAGAAAAGAAAGGAATAAACTCAGAATTGTTGTGAGCAGGATAAGTTGATATTTAAACTGACAATTTCTTAGTTTTACGTATTCCTTCCACGTTGAGGACCCAAAATTTTCGAAGTCTTTTTTAGTAGTAGAAATAAAAGTAAATGCTATATTATGTCACAAAGCAACGTTTGGCTCCATGGTGTGGTGTTTAGTTGTACACAGCGCATGTCACAAGTTCGGATCCCTCCATCGTATTTCTGTTAGATTTCCCAGGTTATTTGTGTTTGGAAAGTGGTAAAGGTGTCTCGCTTTAGTGTCAAAGGCACCTCCTTCCTTCACAAACTTACTCAAGTTTGCCAAGAGGGGGGCAACATGAACATGTCAATGGGCGCTTTAAAATTAAAACTTTTCATTTGTTGTTGTCCTTGGTTATCTAATAGGCACCTCAAATTTTCTTTGTAACTCTTATTTTTCAAACAAATTTTTTTTTTTTTCTCATGTAAATTTTAGTTTTTTTTTTATGAAGAATGTAATTTTAGTTTGGTCTTTTACTTCTACTAAAATTCATTCAACTTCTGGTAGAATTATTTGCATCCCCGTATTACCCTTATGTTCTATTCATCTTTCATTTTTTATGATAATATTTCATAACATTATTTTGTTAAAATCACGTCAGTTTCTCTTCCTCCCATTCTTTAATTTCTTTCCAAAATTAGTACGATTATTTTCAAGGTAAAAAGTCTACATTTTTATGTACCTACTAAGGTATATCTCGTGCCTTAGGGCACGAAGAATTATATTAATCGAATTTGACGAAATTTTAACTCAGTATTTCTATAGAGGTCCCTTAGTATTGCTATAGGCTTTCTCCAAACATGCCACTCGACTTTCCATATTTATAATTGTTATATTCTGGATACCCTAACTTTTATGTATTCTACTTATTGTTTAGTTTTTTATTCATTTTTTCTTAAATTAGTTATTTCATTGGGAGAGAGAGATTCAAATTTTTTTAACCCTTGCTATTTCTTTGTTTCTTTTTTTCTTAAATTTATTATTTTATTTAAGGACACGATTATTTTAATAGGTTATTTTATTTCTAAGGACTATATCTAAAATTTTGAAAATGATTTTTAGACAATATTCTTTATTAAGAAAGGATGTTTGTCCCAGTGAACATTTTTTTCTTCTGTTTTATTATATAGATTAGTTTCTATTTAATTTAACGGTGAATATCAACTACTTATATTTTAGATTTTAGTCAGAGTAATTCACTAGTAGTCGTAGGCTTGAGGTTGTTGCTATGACCAGCTTCCCGCCTAGTCCTTTAGTTTATCGAGAATACCCAAATGACTCTCGATATATTTAGGTTTTTTGTCGTTACCGTCCATTAACTGTTAACTTTCTTCTGTTCTTTCAAAAAATGCCCTCTTTTAATTCCGTAGTCATGTCTCTTCGCATATTTCTCTCTCAAGTCTTTTTTTCTCCCTCAAGTCTTTTTTTTCCCTCTCTCTCTCTCTAAAAACTCTCGATGAACTTTATGTTGGATCTGATGATGTTAAGATTTGTTAATGGTTTTCTTTGATCTCAATATTTGTCGAAATTTCAGGCCCATTTGATTTGTTGATGAAGAAAATAAGTTGATGATGAAAATAGGTCAAGGTTTGATTCTTTCAAACCTAACTGGCTAACTCTAAGTAGTTCATGATGAAATAGATGATGAAGAAATAGATGATGATGAAATAGTTTGAGGACAACTTGCAAACTATTTAATTCTTTCAAATCTAATGAACGATGAAATAGTTGATGATGAAAATAAGTCACTGTTTAATTCTTCCAATCTCATGAAAGATGAACAGTTTTTTTCTTTATAAAATAGCCTTTTGCATTTTTATTCATTCAATAAATTTTAGCATCAGATGATTATATTTTTGGATAACATCCTTGATACAATTAGGTGGAGTTGGTCCCATTCATAATTTGCTTACATTGTTCTCAAAAAGCATATTTTGTCAAAGAATGGGGTGTACTGTTGCCTTCTCTAGGTAAAAATTTGAAGACGATAAATTCAAATTTCTTCTTCATAGATCTCGACAATTAATGCTCTGGCAAGAGGAGTGGTCCAAATGTGTCGAACATGCTTGTAATACCGTTTTTGCATCACCTTCAATTTCACAACATGTTAAGCTTAAATGAATTGCTAGCTGTTGCCCAAGTATTATCAATCTACACTCTGATTCCATAGATGTGTTTGCTAGAAAAGTTTTAGTTTCACAGGCTAATACTTCTCCTTGATGGTTTCTCGCTATACATGTTGCTGCTCCCTGATTTGCCGAAAAAGCGCCATCAACATTAATGTTCACTACATTCGCTTTTGGTGTTTCCCATGATTCTGAGACGAAAGGTTGTTCACTGGGATTTAATGACTTAAAAAAGATGAACTATTTAATTCTTTCGAATTTGTTGTTTGTTACATTGTAGTCAATAAGATATTTATATTATTCATCTTTAGAGAGAGAAAAATCTGGGAAGAGAAAGAGTGTTTAGAGAGAGACAAAGAGATTTGACTATGGAATTCAAAGAGAGCATTTTTGAAAATAAAAAATTAACAGTAATAAACGATACCAACAAATAGGAAATCATCTGGGTATTTTAGATAAACTATAGAGTTAGGCGGGAAGTTGGTCATACACTAGGGGACTATCTGGAAAATAGCTCCATTTTTAAGTTATATGCACACATTGTTGTTTTGTTAAATTTGTTTTTGATTAGAAGGAAATTTGGTGATTCGAACATTTGATCTGTTTACATATAAGTATGGATTTTAGAATATAGACACTTTTTTTCTTGAACATACTATAGACACTTCGATAAATAAAATGAGAAGACATATATATATACTAGGCATAAACCCCGCCCTACGGGCGGGGAAATGCCATTTAGGCAACATATAGAACGTATAGTTTCTTTAGTCATGTATTAAAAAATTAGTCACCAATATAAAACTAATCCTACAACATATAGTTTCTCTAGTCACCAACTCAAAAGATAAATATATTTTTCTTTTGATCTCTTCTAACCAAATGTACACTTTAAATAAGAAATGAAAATGTTGCATATACGTTATTGTTTTATGCTCTGTTGACTTCACGAATCATATTTTGAGCATGAAAGAAAGTATTACGTTCACCAAGCCAATTCAAACTCCATCCAAGCCAATTCAAAGCAATTATCTTGTAGAAAGTAATCTTCAACCAATAGGATTTCTTTAACTTCTAGGGATAATAATTACTATCAACATGTTCTCCAATTGCACCAGAATTTAAAACCAGGTTGCGAGAACCATCGCTGAAATTTATTCCAGTTGGTTTAATAAAAGAAAAAAGATCAGATCAAAACCTAACCCACGAAACTTCTAATGATAGACAACTTGATAAAAGAGATTACATTGGAGAAGACTTAATTTTCCGACATTCCCTCTAAAACTCTGAAACCAGTTTATAAACAAGAAACCTAGCTACCAATTCAGTTTTTTGTGTCTTCCATAAGGTGCATAACGCTCGTTTACCACATAATTTGTATTGAACCATTAACTTACATGTCATGTTAGCAGGTAGTACAATATCAAGTAATAAACCAAATGTATTTATATCAATTACAACAATTATATTGAATTGTTACCGATCTAAAATAGTAGATGCAAAAAACTTCAAATTACAGAAATCCAAGAGAAAAATATCAAAATAGGAGTGAAAGCGAGGTACCTTAAGTAATCACATTTCAAATCAGCAAAAATTATAGTTTTGCATCAAGATCAGCTGCTTTACAACAAAAACAATAAAGGTGTTCAAAATATGTTGCTTCCCAATCCCTATCATCCAACTGCTTGATTAGTCACATATTTACAATGTTCGAATTTAAGGTAATGATATCTACCTACCCTTGCTTAAATGAATATGAGCTTCAGTTTCATAAAAATCAACAATGGTTTAAGGTAAAAGCCGACAAATATCAAATGTATGAAACAAAAAATGTAAGTTTTACAAATTTAAGCTAAGAATGTTATAGATACTTGAATATAATGCGTTAAGCTTTAATCACAATCTTCATCTCCGGTCATGGTAAATCAGACATAGCCCAACACGACAACTTCGTCCTATCGCGGGTATGGATGGTACCCAACTTTATCTTTTTCCCTTGTTCGATTTGATTAGAACTAAAATTTTGATTTATAAAATTCATGAAAACCAACATTGTTTCAAGGTGAAAAGTCACAATCAATGATGAACACATAAAGACGTAACATTCCATACATGTAAGTTAAAATGACTATACTTCTAAGATTCAATCCTGCGTTTAATATCGAATGATGATAAATTTGATATAGCCCAGCACGACAATGCAACCATGTCCTTAGTCATGATAGAATCCAACCCATACCTCGTATCCTTGTTCGGTTTGATTATGACTATACTTCTGAATTACAGAAGGATTGAAGAAAGGTTTAATATTGCACAAATGAAATCTCAATGTCTTTTCATGGTCCACAAAAATGGCGAGGCCAAGATCATTTAAAAACAATAGAATTGGTTAAAAGGTCAATGTTAAAATTCCAGTAAATTTCAGAGTCACTCAAATCTAACAAAAGATCATAAAGACCAATCGGATGATCAATAAATGGGCTATTTTAATGCGAAATTCTGCAAGAATAAGAACAATAGAAGAATTATATGAAGCAAAATCAGAGAATGATAATACCTTGTAAGATTTTCAAGATATCCTTTTGGTAAACATGGCGAAGCTAGAAAATTATGAAAATGGAAAAGAAAGAGAGAAGAAAAGATATCAGCTTAGAAGCCATGGTGAAAGCTGAAACTCTAAGATCATAAAAGTTGAAGCAGAGATACAGCGAAGTAAAATGTTTTAGTTTTCTGAAGTTACATGTTCTTGTAGCCAACTAAAATGGGAAAATTGCGAGCATATGCGTGAATAAAATAATTAATTTTTGAAGAAAAATCCGTTTCTCCGTTAGTAATTAGACAGAATGATCTTCAAATGAATATACAAAAGAAAAAGTCAAAGATATAAATGAAACGAAAACGTATGAAGCACACTCAAATTTTGATCTTAAAGACCAGGATAGATACTCACTTTGATTAAAGAATAAGTTTTGACTAAAGAATAATTTGTCGAATTAAATTAAGAATATATAACACACTTATGTCAAAGAAATAAGCTCTCACCACCCCCACCTATGATAAAATTTGAAAAATCAGACTAAATATAAGTTCAGTTAAGGATGAAGAATCAAAATTAATAAAACAAGTAGAACTGTAGAGACTTCTTCAGGAAGAAATAAACTTGCAATCTCACAATCATTGCAATGAAATTGTCTTTTATTAGTCTAAAATTGCAGCCAAATAATAAAAACCAAATAAAATATAGGATTGAATACGAAGCTCCGAATTTCAATAGGTGAATGAAAAATCGCTTTAAAACACCAAAATATATGAAAAATTAAAAAAATGTACATTATATACGCTTACATTCTTATTTTTCACACTTGGTATTCTTTTCATTGTATTTTCAATTTTTCAGATTAGTGTAATGGTCTGAGGTATAACGCTTGTCACAAGTTATTTAAGGTTTTGAGATTACAAAACTATTTTTAATTTTGATGTTCTTAAATCCATTTAGAAAAAGTACTCTGAAAAGCTTTTGGTTTTCTTTTTCGGATAACACACTATGGAATACTTAAGTTTTCATTTGTTACTAAAAACAATAATAGATTGTATAGTTATTAGATGTAATTTTACATGAAATTTCAAGTCCAATTATTTGCAATCAATTTAAACTCCCTACTGTCGAAGAAAGAAGAATCAATTCAGACTTCAACTTGGGTGCAACAGAAATAAATGTAGACTATTCCGAAATTAAGGAGATCAAACGCTTAATATTTACAAAGTCATTTGAGATTTTGAAAGGTGATCCCATGTTGAACTCTAACCCAATAATGGAATTTTAATGCTTTATTTAATCCTAATTTTACTTTCACGGGTTCACTATAAGCAAGAGAAACAAGAAAACGTATTCGTTTGTGCAAATGATTTGATCCAGTCTAAGGTCACTCTATCTCAGACGGGTCAAGTGCCCATATCCTTCCAAATCATTCTGACAGGAATACGGGAAGACATTTTTTAAACAAATTGGAACATACCTACAAAAACAAGACAAAATCAAATTCTATACATCAATAAGCTAACTACACGACCATATTATGGTCTTTTGAATCACCTTATCTTTTCAAATTCGAAGTCATGATAATTATAAAAAAAAATGATTGAAAATACCTACCAAGTGAATTTGATAAGAGACCAAGAGTAATTTGAAGACTTGAAACTGAAAAAGAGCAATAGGGAAATAATAAATACATTTCTTAGAAAGAAAACAAAATATTAAGTTATATATTAGCAAGATTGGTTCCATCATCATAACATCCTAAATTCAAATTCAATTTGGTTGTGTTTATTAGCAAGAGTCACGAAAAATATCATGATGTCAGTTGTGAAACAATGAGCAAAGTGTTTAAGTTGATAACCACACAACAATAACTTGACAGACGCTAACTACTCAAACATATGCAGCGTTTTAAGCTGTAGAAAATATTAATAAATCAATAGCTTCATCGCCCCACCAAAGTCATTTTAAGTTCTGACGATTAAGACAAACTCGGGTTTGTCTGGTTCTTTTTCTTTTAATGTCTACATAATAAAAGACAACATTGGTGTCGATCAACCTCTTCAAACTAATTTAACAAACTCTATTTTTATCAACCTGATGAATAAAGAAACACATGCAGGATTCATGTGCAAATTAAAACATAACTTTGAAACCTTAATCGCAAGTTATCTGATGAATGAGAATTGAAAAGGGCCATAAAGTCTTCGACATACGCTTGAGATAATCGTTGATTTGTCTTCCTCTATCTTCTAAGAAAGAGTTAAAGAAAAATTAGATTCTTGATAAACGGTAGTTGAAAATGTTAAAAAAACAAATGACTAAAGATCACCCTTATACAATCAAAATAACATATTTTTTCTAACGAAAACACATATTTGACCAACATTAGGATCCGGAGATAACTTTCTCAAAATAACCTATAATTAGAAATGGGATATACATAACAGAGCATACCCAAACTCTATATTGAAACAATCTGAAATACATACCTCACAACCAACAATGGAAGATAAAAATGTTCATATATGAATCAACCTGCAAAAATGTGAACCGAACGACAAACAAATATAGATTCGACCAAATAAACAAATAAAAAATCACCCCAAAATTTGATTTCGCATTTTGCAATAACATAAGAGGAGATTACAATAAATACAAAAATAATAGAAATAAAAATAAGAAAAGATGTGAAACAAAATATATAAAAGAAAATATGAATCAACTTACTTTACTATATTGTTAATCCATCATCAACGAGCAATAATAGACTCCGAGATAATCAATTGAAAATGGGAACCAAATATAATAAAATTACTTACCTTACTCTTTATTCTTCAAGATGGTATAAAAGTAACTCCTACTTGCAGTAGCTAAAGATGGTTGAAATAGAGATGAAGAATAAGAACCAAAGTTAGTATCTATAGTAGTGAGTAACAAACAATCAAAAACCTTTATTTTACCCAAAATAATCACAACCCAGAGCACCAAAATCGACAGAGAGATAAATACCGGTGCAGCTCTGGACTTCATCACCTAAAGAAAAAGAAGACGCCTTTTTGCCATGACCGAGACCTATTGGCGGCCATCATCATCTTCTGAGGCTGACATATACCATATCTATAAACATGTAAATAGAGATGGATAGAAAAGTATGATTAAAATCTCATTAATTTTGTTCATTCGGAAATAATAAATAAAGTTAAGATTAGTTAGACTAAAGCTATGATTTTGTAACCCAAAATTGTGATAACACTTCAAAATCAATTGGTACCAATCAAAACTAACATATTTCAATTTTTCGAATTGTTTGATGCAAAGATATTTCCTGCCTTCTTTTGATATACTTCTTATAAGAAAATAAAAACAAGGTCGCGGCTTTGGGGAATAAAGAAAATTCTCCGGGGAATAAAAACTTTTATTAAAATTAGTCAAATAAGATCGACTTTTATGTTTCTTTTTATTGCTAAAGGGTTTCTAATTTTGGGAGTTCAAAATAAAACAAATTTTAGAAGGCTCCTCCATCTCATCACCTCTCTCTACCACCTCATCTTCATGCCATCTCATCATCTTCTCCCCAAAGCCGCGGCCAAAAACAATTGCACAAGCAAAAAAAAATATTAACAAGAAAATAACCAAAACAATTGGTACTTCAAACCTGTATGAAACATTTTGTAAAACAGTTTGTGTCCAGATAAAGTGTAGTGGTCAAAATCCAGTTAACCTACAGAATTTTAATACTTTGAGGCAACAATTCAAGTAGAAGATCCGTTTTTTCCCATGGGAAATAAGAAAAGGAAACAACTTACAAGTTTGAGAAACCAAACAAGCCAGTTAGGCTAGGATGAGGAGCAAACTCGAGCAAGTTATTTAGGCTAACATGAGGACAAACTCGATGCAATAACCGCAGGCCATCGATTGGCGATCCCTTACCTAGAGCCACGCCCCCTGCCTAAATCCACGTCGAACGCATAAACTCTTAAGTCTGGACCAGGTCGGGTGGGCTTCAAATTGGAAAAATATAGAGGGAGACCTGCAACAGAGATGCAGAAGAGTCGTGTGATATTTCATTTCAAATCCAAATATACATACTTCAAGATCAAATAACAATGAGTAGGTTAGAGAAAATTGAAGGAGAAAATATGCCAACAAAAAATAGGTCTCTGAAACCTAAATCGTTACAATCCACCGTGTCTAACCCAATTCATCCTTGCTTGAATAACGCACAAAGAGGGAGAAAATAAGTAGGAAAATAAAAAATTTGACGATAAAAATGAGATGTTTACATTGTTACTGGTTGCAGCTGTAGCTTGTAGGACAACGACGTCTTAAACCTGGTCTTCTATCTTATCTGTGATTCTCTCCTGGATTCCTTACAACCCTTTCAGTAATAACCTCGAGCAATAGAAATTTGAGTGAAACTGAGAGTGGTGGCAGTAGAGGCGTTAAGGCGGGGGATAAGCAACCATGGGAATTGTTGGGGCCATGTGCTCTAGAAAATCTTTGAAATATCACTATTAGTTGAAAACTCAAAGAGTTGAGTCCAAACAAGACGTTAGTTTTGGACTTATCTGATAAGAAGGTTGAGCTGAGATGAAAAATTAAAAAATAAAAGAAAATTACCTGAACTACAAAATCTCATCTCCAATAGTTAGATGAAAAGTTCTGTCAACAAAAAAAACAGTTAGAGAGTATGTTATTAATATAAGTTTTCTTACGATAACACATCATTCCGGAACAAATGCTCAAGCCAAATGTAACAAAAGTTTAGGTGATAGTTTAAAGACAATGAGGAGACAATCATTCTGGAAAGACAAGCAGTTCATTGAAAGCTGAGGGAGAGACCCACCATTTATAATTGGAAGCTTGGCTTCGTAATGATCTGTCAAACCCTCATGCTTATAAAACTCAACCTAAAAATCATTGGAGGGGTTGTCGAATTTTGCAGCAACTTTATCAACATCTGCTTCCGTTAACACATTAAACCGCCTATAATGCACAGAGATAACAAATTTGGTGTTCGTTCCCATGATAACCTCATAACAAATGGAATCAATGAAGGAGCGTGGAAAGAAAGTTGGAATATTTATTGAGATCATATCACCACAGACCACTAACTATATAATTTAACTAAAAGTGGCTCACATAGTATCAATTCAATGCACACCAATGATAGGACAACAACTTTGATATTAGCGAATGTAGAATATACAGGGCACTTTACGAAAAATTTCATCTAAAGTAACAACATTGTTTTCCATTTAAGATGGTATTAAGGAAACACAATGAAGTTTCGGGCGTGAATGGCAGTCCTGTTTTTACTGTTTTCCATTAAAGATGATATCCTCCTACCATGTGATTAGGTTTTTGAAGGGAAACATCATCTATGAAGCAACAAGTGGTTAAGTACATAATAATTTCACATAAAGGAAATTTCATCCTTCAAGTGTCTCTTTATTAAGTTGCTGCGTCCTTCAATTATTAGTTGAGAAATTTTAAATCAAACTTAAATCAGGAACTAATTAGCTAGGAAATCAATGGCAGTACAAGAAAAGTTAGGAAAGTGAAATTGTAACATTCGGTTAAGGTTTTGGACTGTCAAATCGTTTCCTGAAACAACCGAAAATCTAATATAATTCAGGAACAACTAAAAAATCTAATATAATTCAGGAACTGTGACCTTATATTGGAGTTTTCTTACCTGATTAAGTTGTTTCGATCTTTGATTGTTTCCTGAAAACCATAAATAAAATTTAAATCAAGAAGTAGTAAATATAAGAAAAGCTAGGAAAATGAAACTGTAACCACTTCTTAGGGCCTTCTTAATTACAAATAGTTGTACCTAGCTATGTAAAGACAAATGCAGAACTTCAACAAGGTTGGCAGCAAATCATGTTTCATGTTTCACAAAATGACCTAAATTTGACCTTGATATTTATCCAAGAAAAACCCATTTGTCTAAATATATTCTAGAGAACTAAATTTAGCTCTAAATCTCTTCAACAAACTAACTACTTGAAGAAATGCAGGATTCGAGGTTTCTTTGAATGTGAAACTACTGAAAACTGAACGATCCATAGAAAATATAACCACAACTGTGATTAGGTACAACTATTCTGATGTTATCCTCTATAATCAGTAGTGAGAGAGGCATAATTGAGGTCATTCTATTATTTGTTTTCCTTACACCCTCAATGGAGCAATTCAATTGTGTGATATAAAAAAACTAATTAAAGAAAAACAAAAAGGGAGAAAGAAATCATTCACATATAAACTATGAATTATAAAGCTGAACAAATGTTAGTACCAATTGAGGTAAGGATCTTCTTTTCAGATTGAAACAAACCGATATAAGTAGAAATGAAACAAGAAAGTCAGAAAACATCAAAATTATACCCAAACAAAAAATCAAATTGAAGGAAAAAAGGAAGAATTTGGGGAAGGTATGATTTACTAAACCTCCAATTTGAACTCATCTTCCCCTTGTTTACCAGCTCGATCCATCAATTTAACAGTAATTTTTCTACCATCAGGAAGAACTCCCCGATATATCCTTACCACCAAGAAGTAGTAAATATAAGAAAAGCTAGGAAAATGAAACTGTAACCTCTGATTAGGGTCTTCTTCATTACAAATATAGAGCTAAGTAAAGAACGAGAAGAAGATTGTAACAAATGATGTTTTACTTTTCTTGAAAGATTTTGATTATGAATGAAAAATTAGTTTGATTAGTGAATAAAAAGAATAGGGTTACCCATTAGATTGACGTTTCTATTGAATCCAATTTTAGGACGAAATGAAGGAGAAGGCTTGGAGAGGAAGCAATGGGCTGGTCTTTCCAGAACGATGAAATATGTGAGAATTCAGATGGGGGGAGTACTTCATTGTAAAAAGATCTAGGATAATAACCTCTTGTAACCCTAAACAACTGATCATTAGATTTTACAAACTCTGATTGACTCCCAGCTCCAATTTCATCAGGCAAATCGCGACTACCATGCAAATCAAATTTTCTTATAGCTAGTAGGGTTTCACTTTCATTATCATCATTGAAATTTCCAACCTCCACATCATAACAAATTACATATAACTTGTTATTAAAACAAATTAGGGTTCTAATAGTACCTTTTTTTACAGGAAAGTCCCCATGTGTTCTCAAATGTTTTTCTCCAATTGACAAGAGAGAAGTAAGGAAGGAGGAAGAGAAGACGAAGAGATTTAAACGTCAAGGATTTAATGTCGTCGTTTCAATTGACCTGAGTGAAGTCCAACGGCTAAGATCAAGTGCCCTTATACGTTAGATTAGATTGAACGATCCAGATTAAAAAAATAGATCTATGTGGTTGTGCAAGTCAGCATCCAACTCACCATTCTTTTGTCCTAGTCACATATTATGTAATTATTATGTCCTAGTCACAAGGATCTGTTTTGTATAATAGATATATATATATATATATATATATATAAGTGTATAATAGATTAAACAAATGAAAGTAGAAAAATAATGAAGTTAGGGATAAAAGATTCGAACAAAAAAGAGATATCATGCAAGACGGTGACACTTTTTTAATTATTATTTTTTGTCAAAAATGTCTTTGCTACTTCTACGTGTTATACAATTGACCATATTTTCTGAAGTGGAAGTTTTCTTGGTTGTGACAAAATTCTACGTTTGTATATGTTACTTTTGCATATGTTATTTATGAAGTATCTCATTCAAAGTCATGTCACAATTTTTTCTGATGTTTTACCATTTTTAAGTGCATTAGTAGCGAACTTAGATTTGGCCATCTAGAAAATAATTTTCGCATTATTTTTGTCGTCGAAATAATCTTCGTATTCTTTGCCTCATGTTCGATATATTAAATTAGATCGTTTCTGTTATATTGTTAGTAGGTCAAACGCTTTGTAAATACAAAAGTTTTGTTTGGTTATACTTTCGTTTATTATGTTTTTCGTCAATCAACGTGAACAATTACGAGAAATTCAAGCTCTTTTAAGTTATTCTTTTTAAAAAATCGATATTTTAAAAGGTCCTTCGGTTGCAAATGGAAGGACTCAACTTCAAGATAACCTGAAAGTTGTTCTTTGATTTTGTTCTCTCGGAAGGAGAGATTGGCCTATCCCAGCCATAAAAGAAGAAGTTGATGAACAATCAAGCCTTGTAAGTTTCAGATATGTTCTTTTAGGCGGTTTTCTTTCTTTTATTTCAATTTCATTTTACACAAATGAGATCCCTAAACATAGCTTCTATCTTAATTGGTATTTTAGGGTTAATCTTTAACACCTCTCTCTTGACACCTAAGTAGCTCTTATTTTAGTTTCTTTTGCTTTGAGTTATCTAGTTCTATTTTAACCTCTTCCCCTCCACGAATATATCCCATACTGCATCTTTTTTCTTTTACACTCTCAGTCGCAAGGTTAATACTCCACTAGGTTGGCTATGGTCTTTAAGACTTATTACTTGGCCTTTTGATCCAGGAGGTGTTTTGCATCTAACACAAACCACTCCAGACACCTTCACTGACACACATTTAGGCCAGAACTTCTTGCCGAAAACTCCCATATTTTGACGGTCATCTTTTATTTGAATTGTGTATGGTCAACTTGATTCGAAGAAGTGAGTCACTTGCCTTTCGTACATTTGCTTTTGTACAATTGTTGAACCCAATTTCACCCTTTCTAAATTCTAATGAGTTGGCCTGCTTTGCGGGCCCCAACATTGGGTCTTTATTTCACCGGGCCCAACTGCTTGTTTTAGGGACAAATTATATGTTGTATTGTTGGACCCAGACTTCTTACCTTATGGACACTCCTTTCAACCCTGGAGAATTCAGGGGGGACCCACTCCTATTTCTAATGGACCGACCGTTAGATCCTGGTAAGATTTTATCGTCTCCTTTGGAAATATTATGGGCCTCGATTTAGGATAACACTACTATTTCGGCCTCAACCATTATCATACTTTTAACTAGTTCTGGTTCTGTGCCTCACCTTTCACCCTTTGTAGTTTATCTGCATTTTCTTTCTGGCTTTGCCGAGCTTTCTTGCCTGGGTTTCGTCAGCACCCCACTTTACCAGGTGCCTCGTTATGATCTCTTTACACTATGTTGGGCCGTACTTTCTCCTTTGAGAGAATTCTGGTGGGGTACTCTGGAATCTTAGGGTTCTGATTGCAAGAGATCACATGACTTGCATAAAGCTGTGTCTTTCTTTTTCCGTTTGCTTCTGGTGTGGCTTGAACAAGTTCAGGTTTTAAATTGGTTTTCTTGGTTAAGGTTGTGTTATGTCGGTTGCTCACCAATTGACATGTCTGCTTTTTTCGAGCTTGTGGTTATGGTCTCGGTTTGGTTGGAAAACCGTTAGTTCAAGAAGATTGCTTTGCTACTACTATTACAGTCGTGAAAGTTGCAAGTTGGAGGATGTATTCAAAGTTATATTTTCTTGTTCTTAACTCTGATATTGTGATCTTCTTCTCTTTCTGTAAACTTTGATTTGTAAATAATACGATATTGTTTACAGATTTAAAAAAAAACTTTTAATCTCAATCGGTGAAATGATAACCATTATCTTAGCACTTATATAGTTTATTTCAAGTCTATCTGACAGACAATTTTATTTACGAAAAATACAAAGAAAAAATCCACCCACAAAATTCAGATACTTAGCAAGCTCGAGTTCGTATATATAATCTAGTCTTTCAGATGTGCCACTGTTACATTCCCCTCCCTTACACACAATTTCGTCTGGTCAGATTATATCAGCTATTATTTGTTACACTCCAAGATTATCGGTATTGTGTTATATTTATAACCAAAATTCATTCCCAATTAACTTCTCATCCTTTTTCAAACCCCAACTTCTCAATTCATTTGGTCGATTTGAATCAGTATAGGAATTGAATTATGTATATCTAGGATTGAAATTAGGGTTTTAGCAATTTTTGTTTGTGAACTATAAGAATGGCTACATTATCATGCGACATTAGCTGATTCTTTAACTGTTCGTCATCAATGACTACGTATTTAGGGTTTCTTCACCCATCGTGTGATTCCAAAGGATGATCTTGTGCCATGTTCCAGATTTCAAGTCAATCTTCTTAGTCTTTATGTTTTTCGCATGCATAACTATTCATCCACCCTCTTCGAGCTAACACATGTTCTTTTCCGTTAGGTGACGCGGGACAGTGGAACCCATGTAGTCGTTGGGCTCATCACGTGTGTGCTAGATCTGTTACCGTGTTGAATTTGTGATCATCAAAATCATATCCAATTGCCAATTAGTGGATACTGGGATCTCCATTTTTAAGATTAACTAAAGTTATATACTCAAGAACTTCAGAAATTATTCATCTACTATCCACAACTTCCTCGTTTTTCACTTCTAAACCCATTAAACCAACCAATATATACAAAAAAATAAAACATTTATGTTTTTCTTTTATCCCTGTACATCCTTCATTTTTTCTCTCAGATAGGACCCATCAATGCATTTTCGAGATAACATTGTTGTGTACATTTTCTTCATTGATTTTGCAGGAACTATTTCTTAAGCCTGCACAGAGTAAGCAGGAACCACCATCTTTCACCAAACAGAGAGATAATCTGAGGCACTGAATTATGTTTAGTTTGCAGAGAATATGGATGTTAGAAATCTAGTTACATTACTCTGCTTGGAATTGAATTGTGAAAACAATATTCCTTAAACAGGGATTGTTATTAGCTTTTTATTTGTAAGTTAAAGTAGGGAAATTCTATAGACACCCCTAATTATTGTTATAAGCGACCTTCCACAACCGACATTTCAGAGGGATTCATGTGGGAAAAGGGCGCTACTTGTGTCAGGAGCTAAAACATTAATACTTTTACTTTCAAAACAATTACTTCAGTTTTAGTAGGAGTGTATAAACAATAACACTCGTTTATTTACAATCAATTGTATTTGTTTTGTTAATCGAAATCAAGTTTGTTTAGTTGTCCAAACTCTAGAAAGAGAAGACTGGTTATAATTTAATGGATTTTTCCATCATGACCCCATGGGGCAAATGACAAAAATTAAATTATTTTTAATTTAAATTGTGAATTATTGAAATCGCAACAACCCATTTTCTCCTTTATGAATATCTGTTTACACACATCCTCGTAAAAATTTGTTATAACACCTTGATAGAGAAAAAGGATCCTAACGGGCAAAGAAGTCTTTCTACCACAGAAAACAATTGAAAACTTATGAAATCACACATGGAAAAACAAACACCCTTATCTTCTTATGAGGCTGGAGTACTCCATAAGATGGAACAAAAAGTTTTAAAGTTTCTCCACTCTTATTCTCTAAACAAAGAGGTAATATCCCATAAACAAAAGGTCAAATGTTGTATACAGTCAAAACCCGTTCATAGATAGAATAATAGGGAATAGCTGCGGTGACTCTACGCACTTGGTGTACAGAGGAGAGCTTAGTATAGGGAATCCCATCTGTCGCGAAAAGTTTCTGCAAAATTGAACATGACTTTCTCCATAAATATTGGTTGTTGTACATCTTCGAGTTATTTCTGCAAAACCATTTAACTTAATTAGTTTACTCAAAGTAGGCGGCTAACATACATAAATTAGCGATAAATAGTTGAATTTACATATTAAAAATAGGAAAAAAAAATTATAACTTATATTTAGAGAAAGACCTATACTTTATACTTAATTAGGCAGCAAAGAACTATATCGCTTCTACGTGGAGGCCTAAACACAATTAGTTAATGATTGTATAGGTCAAAATATTATGTATAATAACTGAAAAAACAAGTATCTTTTTCTATTAATCAAAATGTGCTAAAATATGATAAGTAATGAGTCCTAAAGTTGAAAATAATATGAGTAATTATAAATCAGGTCTTTTTTTTACTTTTTCCTTCCCTAAATACCCTTTCTTACTTAAATAACTCTCTCTCTAAGAAACGTGATATTTTTTTGGGATTATTTGTTCTTCATCTCGGTTCTTCTTCTTCATCTAAGTGCTTCTTCTTCATCGATCACATTAAAAAAATCAAACAAAACCTAATATAGATCAACAACTTTGAAATCATTATCTTCTTCTTCATTAAAATATCTTCTTTTGAACTGTTTTGGTCTTTTTTTTCTTGTGTAGGAGGGTTTAAAGGATACCACCTTGAATGCAAAAATACCATGGTAAGTTAATTAGGATTTCATTTTTTTATACATTTAATATAGGGTTATCATGTTCTGTTGTTGAGATTAGTACTTCCATACTCCAGGTTCATTCAGTAGATGACAATGATTCAACTAAGGAAGACAATTCCACCCCTAATTTTCACCAAGCTCTCAAATCTTGTTCATTTGCGAAACTGGGTAATCTCTCCTTTTAAATTATGCTTTTGGTATAAATTGGGATGTTTGATATTAAACTTCTTCAAGTTCCTAAATTTAACCCTAATTTGAGAAGAAGATGAATGAAATTATTCACACTTTCTTCTCAATCATGTCTACTGGACTGTTTTTCTTATTACTTGCTTTAGATGCTTCTTCTACCAACAATCGAAGAGAGAAATCTTTGGGACTTCTTATCTCATTGGATCTAACTTGTAAGTTTCAATGGGTATGTAAAATTGGGATATAATGGTGTTGCACATAGGATATTCAATGAAATGCGAGTTAAAGATGTCATTTCTTGGAACATCATGATTTCTGGATACTTGAAAGATGGGAATCAAGATGCGGATTGAAGCTATTTACACAAATGGTTAAAACGAGAATTGAAGAGAGTAAAAGGTCAGTAGTAAGTATTCTCACTGCATGTGGCAGATCAGCCAAGATAAAGGAAGGAAAATCGGGCCACTAATCATTTATTAAGAACTTCTTGAACTCAAGTTCAATTCTTAGCACTGCGTTGATAGACATGTATAGTAAATGCAAAAGAGTTGAATGTGCAAGAATAGTATTTGAAAGTATGTCGAATAGGAATTTAGTTTGTTGGAGTTGAAGGTCGTAATTTTCTTTATCAAAAACTTGAAAAAATGATGGTTTATGGACTTCGATACAATAACAATTTTGAAGGTTTGATTTTAAAGTCGACCACACAATTTCTTCATGAAATTCATATGATGCATGATTAAATCAATTCTAAACTCAAGTTTCGTAAATACACTCTTATTTCAAATTCTCGATTAACAAATCAAATTTGCAAGATATGCAACTCAAGATTATATTATACGAAACTTGCAAATCATGTTTGCAATCTACATTATGCAAACACAGTTTGCAGTTTACATTATGCAACACATGTTTGGAGAACAGATTGTTGCAAACACGTTTGCATAACAGATTTTTGCAAACACGTTTGCATAACAGATTTTTGCAAACACGTTTGCATAATACATTTTTGCAAACACGTTTCCTTAACAGATTTTTGCAAAAACGTTTGCAGAAAAACGTGAAACGTCGTTTTTTTTAGATTTTTTTTTTTGAAAAAAAAAATATTGAAAGTGGATCTTGTTAGAAAGCTAATGAAAAATCATTTCTAAATATATAATTTTTATAGAAATCCGACATCTCAAACAAAAGTTATGTCGATTTAAAGTTTAAAGAAAAATAAAACAATTTAGTTACACAAAATGACAAAAAAGGGTAATTTAGTATTTGCACACTTTTTGACCTGAATAATAATTTTCAAATGTTGTGGGCTTTTCTACTCATTTTCAATATTATTTTGACATTTCTAGAAATTACCTCCATTGTGTTCACGAGATTCCCCATATGACGTTCGTCTACATTTAATATCTTATTTACCTATTTCTGACCAAATTTTTTTTAACCTCCTATTACTCTTATATTCAAACTTAACCCTTTCTTATAAAATAGTATTCGTTGGGTGTTAATTACTTCTATTAGTATTTTTGAAAATTGCCCTTGACTAACTTTTTTTTTCTGTCTACCGATAAGAAAGACTTGATCAAGGATAGTTTCGGAAAATTATAAAATAGTTGATGGCCCACGAATAGACGGTTAGAGAGGAGGGGCAAACTTGAATTTGAAAAAAGTAGGCTAAAGGTGAAGTTAGTCGTAAAGTAGAGGACCGAAAAGAAATTAACCCATATTTTAATGGTTTACCCACTGTTTCCATTATCAGACTTGTTTTCTCTCTCTGCTTTGGGGAGTTTCTTTTCTTCTCTCTTTAAAGATATCGAGAGGGTTTTCTCAGAGATCGCAACGAAGGAACTCCATTCTGAAAATCAACCAAGTTTCCGATGATAATGCAAAATAAGAATCTCTGGTGACATCTGTGAATGATCTGATTGGATTAAAAAAGAAGGTTTCTTCGTAATCATCGTCATCTACCGTTTCAAGAAGTATCTGTCTCCTTGTTTTATGTCTATTTATTAGGGTTTTGATTTCTGAGAGTTAAAGAAAC
>BEHA01001766.1:0-18626 GCA_002897215.1 Eschscholzia californica subsp. californica
CAATAAATATATCACTGTAGATCAACGCCTTTTACGCTATGTTTGATTCATAAGTAGAAATTTTGATGTAAGAAACGGAAACTAGGACAAGAAAAAAATATGTGGGGTATCAGGGTAGACATTTTCCACTGCTCTTTCGGATATATCTAAGATAAATAAGTGTCGGGGCCAAATATTTAATTGAATAGGGACCCAAGAGGATGTCCTCATTGTTATATTTCTTCAATGCATCATCATCATCATCATTGTTACACCAGGATGAAACAGACGAAAAGAAAAACGTCAAGTCACCAAGTCGTTTGCCTAAGGTAAAATTCTTAATCTTGTTCTACAAAGTCCTCTTATATTATCAAATTTCTGAATCAGTTGATTTAGAAATTTCAGTGGGAATTTGTTGTTTTTCCTTTTTTTAGGGGAGAGAAATTTTGTGCTGAAGTACTAAACTTGAACTCATTTCATACTTAGATGTTAAATTGTTTTATCTCCATTTTTATACATACTATATGTAGCCTTGGTGGTCAAACTTGTTTGAGTTGTGCAATTCTCTTGACACTTCGACTTTGGGTGGACAGTCCTTTTTAATATTTTGCACACTCTACTTTCAGATACTCATGTTGGTTAGGGATTGTCGTAGTCATTTAAGTTGATACAATGTGAGATTGTGTATTTACGTTTTGTGTATACTTTTGAACAATTGTATATTTGTATTAGGATTATAAATATATCTTTCTAGATTAATGCCTTTTACGCTATGTTTGATTCATAAGTAGAACTTTGAAGTAGAAACGGAGACTAGGACAACGAAAATATATGTGGGGTAGCTAAATCATGTTACATTTTCAACTGTTCGTGTTATATTGATCGGGAATTGATTTGGTATAAAGTTTCCCTTCTTACTAAATATCTAAGATAAATAAATCCTGGGACCAAAACAATTCCGCAAGCTTGTGCTTTGTTTCTGTCAGTTAGATTTCTCAAGTTAAACTTGCTCTTCTTACAACCGGTATGGTTGTGTGAGTAATTCGATGGTCATTTGGTACCTGGACTGAAGGCAATGTAAATATTCCTATAACTCGAGTTAGGTTTCCTATAGAATTTTCTTAGAACAATTCATAACCTTCGATATAAAACCGCAAGAATTTCAAAACAAAGATTAATAGCGCATCTCTAATCTTCTTTTGTTCACAGGTTAGAAGTTTAACACCTGCACAAGAAGGAGAGAGCCCTTCACATAGTTTGTCTTCTCCATTGCTGCCTCATTCTGGAGACGGTTCACCTGTTGCAGCTGAATATTATTCTTGTTCTTCGTCTTTTAATGATTTGGCTCAACTTTCAGGAGATAACTCGTCTGACCCTCCGCGGGTTCCTTTAGACGGTCCTCCTCGACAAGAAGTTGGCCTTCAAGCTATTAGTGACGAAATCACCATCATTGCACTGAGTATTACTCTTTCATTTGGTATCTACGCGTACCTACCGCAGGGTCGACCCGAACAGCAGAACTCTTCCATGTTGTACAAATTTGGTAGTCTAATGTGTTGCCTCATATCTCTTCTAGTGCTTTCCATGCTCTGGGTTTGTAAGGCGGCCCATCCCCGAGCCAAACATATGGCACGCTGTCTCGTACTTTTTTCTATGTTTTGTCAGTTTCACTTATTTCTAGGCTACTTTTCCTTTTTTGAAGTTGACTACATTGGTTTGATATTGAAGGTGGCTATATTGGCATCACCTACTCTCATAGGAGTCTTAATGTTTTTGATGTTTTACTATTTTGTGTGAACATTATTGTAATATTTTTTGTCACCTATTGAATTCTTTTTAGCTTTTGAACTATGATCTAGGTTAGTCGTTACAAGTCATCGATACATTATCAAGATGTGATAAGCACGAGTAACGCCTAAGTTAAACCAATAATTAAAGAGGCCTAAAGACCGACAACATAGAGTCTAGAGCCGACAAATTTATTCCTACTATTATTTATACTTTTAATGACCCAAATTCAATAACCATGAATTCCACTCCTTCCGGGAATCGAACCCGAGACTTCAAGATTATGGAGTTTATGTCAATACGATCAACCACTAGGCAACCGGTTCTTACTAAGAGGTGTTGATGGAGACCATCAAGACGGGCACGGCCGAACTAGTTAGAGGGCCTCATGGGCGAGTCCATTAGGGTTAGAGTTTAGGAGTTTCCATGTTTTAGTATTTCCTACTAAGTCTAGGTTTAGAAGTTTCTATGTTTGAGTATCTTTAATATTTAGGAATCCTAGTTTGAGTCTATCTAGAAGTTTCTCAGTTCCTATTAAAGGAAGTCAGGTTTGTCCTTGTTATCAGAGAATATTATCAACCAAGTTTATTGTTTATTGTTATTTTCTCAGTTTTATTTCGTTAGTTTAGTTTATTAACAATGGTGGATTCCATTACTTTTACGCTTCCACAACAATCTACATCAGCTGGTATTCAGAGCTTGAAGAATTTGGGAATGAAAGATGAATTTTTTCATGGATACATCTCTCCTTGAGTGCTGGAATTTTTTTTCCACGTTTAGGTTGGGGTCCCTTTCGAGATTCAAAAATATTTTATGTTGATCGAAAATATCAAGAAAAAATTAATACCGTTTCCAAAATTCCTCTATTTGACGGTCAATATCATATAAATTTTGGATTCAATATATGGAAGATTGGTTCATACACCAAGATATCCATGACGAAGATAAGGTTTTTCTCATTGAACAATTCAATGCAATGCAATGCAATAGAGACTCATTAATCAAGGAAAAAAATTTGTAGACGATTGGACTACATTGAAAAACATCTTCAGGTATGTTTTTCTTCCTTTAGATGAATATTTTTCATGTGGAGACAAAGATTGAATCAAGTAGACAGTTCTCGAATGTTACTTTGGTCATCGTGTTCGATGGTATTGAAGAAGAAGTTCTTGACAAGATGAACAAAATTCTCTCAATGGCCGAAGAAAAAAGTAATTTTTCTTCATCAAACCTAAATTCTATTCGTGATATGAAACATCCTTGTCTGACCAAATTTTATGAGTCATATGAAATTCCAGGAGAAGATATCCTCGTTTCGAATCATAAAAATTTTCCTCATCAAGTATTTCCCACATCGCCTCTTTCTCTAGCAACTCTCCATCAACAAAATACTCTTCAAACACTTCAATCACTTAAGTACGAGACCGAGAGGATGGAAAAGGTTTTTGACAAGTTCGAGGCCTTGATACTTCAACCATCTTCCCCGTCTATTTTACCTTTCAATCCAGAAGAAGAAAAAGAAGATCACGACGAAGTTGAAGTTGCGGAAGATGAAGATGAATATAATGATTATCTAGCTGAAGAAGGTCCACAAGTTGAACTCAAGGATACTAGTAAGAAGTCCATTCGACGTTCTGATCTTAAGCCCCTTGAAGTTTCTATATCTGAGAAGGAGTTTCAAAAACAAGAAAAGAAGGATATGTTGGTTGCTCAAACAGCTGAGTTAGCTAAGGAAGTGGCTATGAAAGATGATCATGATGCCCTCACTGTTGTTATTAGGGCTTCTGTTCTTGAAGGTAAAGAAAAGATAATGTTCATGATATTAATAAAAAACTTAATGCTCCATTGCAACATGATCATCATACTCTCACCGGCCCAATGATATTTTATTCCTCTAGTCTCGGTAATGCTGTTCTACCATGTTCTGAGAACAAAACCGAATGTGAACATACTTCCGGTGGATCGCAGCTTGCCTCTCCGGCTGTTCACAGAGAATTAGAAGATTCTGTAGAGCATGCATCAACTTTAAGTGGCTCATGGGAAAATACTTCTGAAGAAGTGTTCTGTGATTCCGAAACTAATATTCAAGACCATCCCTCCTCTCCCACTATAGTTACACGATCTGGCCAAAATTGTAGAATCAACCTTCTCAAAGATGCTCTTAAATCTGCTCTTATGAATACTGCTTTTCCTGTGAATGGTAACAAGAGTAAAGATGGTGTAGTTGATTTTGGATCAGGTAGCATAGATCCGGTAAAAGTTATTAATCCCGGTTTAGTCAACGGCGCTATACCAGATTACTATGTCAACGTGCTTTGTGATACCGGATACGATCGAAGGAAATTTAAACTCATAATGAACCATACTTGTCGTGAAAATCGCAGCCTTAGTGGAACTGCTAGGGATTTTAATTATCCTTCCTTTGGTGCTAAAGTTAATGTTGGAGAATCCATTAAACTCAAGTTTTCAAGATCAGTAACAAATATTGGCATTACAAATTCGACATATAAGGCGACAATCATATCAGATGATAAGCTTAAGGCGTCGGTCGAGCCAAGTATATTGTCTTTCGAGTCTTTATATGAGAAGGTTCAGAAATTGTCATTGTTGGTTATCACCCCTCGTACTCTAGGGTTGGAAACTGCTGGAGATGTTATGATTGTGTTGATCCCTAGGAACCTCGATAGGATAATTAACAGAATGGAGGTTTGTAACGTGATAGATTGGATGACCAAATTCATAGTGGATTTTTCTGTGGAAAATAATGTGGTGTTTATGACCTATTCATCGAATTACTAGATGACGGGAGATGTAGAAATTTGTTGGAAGTTTTTTTCCTACATTTATTTTTGCAAGATTCTTTGCACTATGAGATTGAAACTAGTGATTTCGTCTAAGTGGGTGTCCTTCGACCCCAATGCACCGTTCGCTCGAAGTGGGAATTAAGGATTGCATTGTTGAGTCTCACTTGAGGGCAAGTTCGTTCTCTGTCGGGGAGTATGATGGAGACCATCAAGATGGGTCTCACGGCCGAACTAGTTAGAGGGCCTCATGGCCGAGTCCATTAGGGTTAGAGTTTAGGAGTTTCCATGTTTTAGTATTTCCTACTAAGTCTAGGTTTAGAAGTTTCTATGTTTGAGTATCTTTGATATTTAGGAATCTTAGTTTGAGTCTATCTAGAAGTTTCTCAGTTCCTATAAAAGGAAGTCAGGTCTGTCCTTGTTAATCAGATCAGAGAATATTATCAACCAAGTTTATTATTAATCAAGTTTGTCGTTTGTCGTTATTTTACCAGTTTTATTTCGTTAGTTCAGTTTATTAACAATGGTGGATTCCATTACTTTTACGCTTCCGCAACAATCTACATCAGGTGCACTGTCTGGTTTCCCTCCTAGAGGTATTAAATCATAACCTAAAAGTAATTTTAGAAAAAAAATGATAAACATGTATACAATAAATAAATCATACAAAATCTAGTATTTTCTAAAAAAAAGTTATCCAAAATTCCAAACTTAAAAGTTCAACAATCTTTTCATTCAAAGAGATATGTGGGTGTCGAGCTTTCCCAAAAAAAAAAAAGCTTAAAATGAGTTTATTCATTCATCTTGTAGACCAGATGCAAGTTTTGTGTTTTGGTTAAATTGTTGTCGTTTTCTTGATAGCAACGACGTTTACTGCATGCAATGTTTCAAACGCATCGAGACCGCTCAAAGATTTTCAAACGGAAGACTTTTCATTGAAGTCTTGGTAATCCATGGTTCAATCCAAAAAGTTGTTGCATCCACAACCCTCAATTTTATAACATTGTCTCGATGGTAAAACTCATCTGGCGCATTTAGACGAAACGAGTTGTAATTGTCATTCTTGGATCTCGAAGATGATTAATCAGCGCAATATTGTCACTTTCTACTCGGATGTACTTGTAATTACTTTCCGCCGCTCATAAAATGCTATTTAGATTAATCACTTTTGCTTCGCTTCCTTCGGCGCTCCTTGCTCTGGATGTGGTTGTTCTTGCGGCAACAAAATGTGTCATGTGATCATGAAGGATACAACTAGTATCAATGATTTCATTAATACTCATAAATGATGCATCAATGTTAATTTTGACATTAAGAGTCGTTAGAGGAGACCGTTTAAGTATAGTGGTTGTTTCTTGCGGAGTATTATGAGTGGATTTAATTGTAGAAAATGTTATGATTTGGGCAATTACTTGTTGTGGTGAAACTATCAAATGTTGAAAGAAGCAATCACATCAAGCTTTCCAAATGAACTAATAGAATAGTTGCCTGCAAGACGATTTGTAGATTATTAACCCCATCATAAATTGTGTTAGCAAAACTACTACCAGTTCTAGCTACTAATAGGTGGAGTTTGAACATTGCAAGTTGTAGGGAGTTGCACTTTGACAACTTAAAAAGTTCAATCACATTTGTGAAGTTGTACTCTCAATATATGTAACTACATGAACTGAGTTCATCTTATAATTCAAAATTGTAGAGATTAATGGAGGGGTATTTAGTGATACCCCTCATCCCTAATGTCCAATTAGGGATGCCCCTTTTTTAATTGGATATTAGGGATACCCTTTTTTGTACTTAAAAGTACAAAACTACCTTTGTTCTTATTGTTTATTTTTTTCTTCGATATCTTATATCTCTTCCATGTTATGTTTATCAACTTATTTTTGTTTCTCATAATTTTTTTCTTGTATCTATCTTTTTTTAATTTACTAACAAAATTTATCAAAAATTTTAAAAATTGATAAATCACAACAATTCAAAATAAAAATCGTAAATTCTAAGAAAAAATTTAACTTTCCATTTGTTTTTTTCTTTTACGATAAAATTGATGTACGTTACACACTTGAAGAAGACCTCTTGATATTTATTGTTCTTTTTATTAATTATAACTCGTATCATTCATAAAATACAAATAGAATTTGAGATTATGAATCGAACAAAAAGTAAAAAAAAAATTAAAATGAAATTACTTAATGAACTTGCAAATGAGATTTCAAAATTCTTAGAATGCGCAAAATTAGAGTGTTATGTTAGTCGTGAATTTACAAACTAGATAGAAAAATTCACGAGAAGACCAAAGTTAGAATGTTATGTCGGTCGTAATGATATGAAAGGGAAGAAAATAAAATACAATATGTCGGTCGTTGTGATTTATCAATTTTAAATTTTCGATAAATGTTGTTGGTAAATTAGAAAAAGATGGATAAGAGAAAAAAAATTATGAGAAACGAAAATAAGTTAACAAACATAACATCGAAGAGGTATAAGATATCAATTAAAAAAGAAACAATGAGAAAATGGTAATTTTTATTTTTAAATACAAAAAAGGGGGCATCCCTAATATCCAATTAAAAAAGGGGACATCCCTAATTGGACATTAGGGATGAGGGGGTATCGCTAAATACCCTTTTTATTTTCCCTATGTCTAAATATGCATCTGAACATGACTTGACTAAGGATAAAGTAGTAAGTCTCTATAAATTGGGTATTCGAGTCAAACTGTCACATAAGTCACAGCCTTGGTGAACCAAGATTTTGAAACAGAAAACCAATGGTCCAAATACTAACTCAGGCTGACCCAAACTGCAAGACGGATTTCAGATCTTTGTGAAAATATCATTTTCCTTATTAGCAGCGAAACTAATTGTCATAATCACTAGATAGAAACCGGGATACCTCTTGGCTGGAAAGAACAGCAGCTGATGGTACTTCAACTAAGTCTTTCAAGTTGCGCTCTGGTACGATAACTCTTTTTATACCATAACGGTGTGCCGTCAAGACGTACAAATTAAAAAAAAAAAAAAACAATGGTAGAGCTTAGGCCCGCAATTTTCACATTTCACATTTCAACAGAAATGACTGCACATTGTAATTAGGGTGTATAAAATTCATTATCCATACTATAGATAGATGTGATAAACATTTGTAAACCATCAGAGTTCAACCACAACTATAAAAAAGATAATATGTGAATAACGCTTGACTTGGTTATATATGATTCAAATTAATAGTCACTCTTTACAATGAAAATAGATTAAGGTCACCTCAATAGTGCAGTCAAAGTATTAAAGGCTTAAAGCTCACAACATATTTAAGGTTTACAGAGTCTGTTTACAGAGTTGTCAACCACAACATATTTATCGATGTGGATAGAGCTAGTTTTACTTCAAGGAATCGTAAGAGAAAGTTCTAAAAATTAGCCCTAGAAAATATTTTAATTTCTTCTATATTTAGATTGATTTCCTAGTCTTTATAGTTATTACATCAATAAATATCATTTTTCCATTGATTAAGCTACGAAAATGAAGGGTTTAAAGATTCTATACAAATTTATGTTGCTTTTTTTGTAGTTTTAGTTTGTAAAAATTTTGGAAATTGTTGGGTTTGTTAGGTTTGAGGAAGGAAAGATGCTAGCTTATAGTGGAGCTGGAGTTTTGGCCTTTGGGTGGAGTTCAAGAGCTAAATTTAACTAAAGGTCCCAACCTCCTTCCAAAGTTGAGTACTTTTACTGGTAGCTTTCCAGTTCCAGTTAGACTTAATATCGCAAGGCCGTGTAAAGCTTCTTCTATTGAAGGGAGCTTAGTTACTGGAAGGCCTCCTTCTTCTGTGTCAGTTCCTATACCTGAAGTTGCAGGTGATCTGAAAGACTGAAACTTATCGTTAGAATAATTAATTTTGTCTATTTATTTCTACTCTGATTTCTATAGAAGAAATGTTATTTCTTTTTGAGTAGATATTGTGAGAATAGTCCCACATGGGAGAAGGGGTATCTAACAACCAAGAATATAATGTCTAGGTCCTCTCCACTCATTGCCAATTGGTTTTAAGTTGGATGACCACAAACTTAACAGATATTCCTCGAAAGATATCTGAGTCCTTGAGTGGGAAACTGTCCACTCCAATTTCATTTCTGCTTAATAAAAAAGCTAGTATTGCATTTCATAACTTGTACGCAGCAAACTATCCACTCCAATTTTTTATTTGGCGTGTGTGTGTGAGGCTTGGTGGAGCATCCCAAGACTGGGTTATCGGTTCAAGCATAACAAATGTCAAGGCCTTTGTGGGCTCGTGGGGCATTCGCCGAAAAACAAAATCCTGTGCACGTTAGGCTTCGGTCTGGATGGCAAAACCAGGACAAATATCATTGACTGCCGAGGCTTGGGTTGTTATAATCTTTGTGGTGTCTCAGTAGTTGTGTGTGTATACGTATATGTACTCGGGAATATTGCATTCTGTTATACAGGAAGTGTATTTGTAGACAATGGTCTCAGCGAAGCAGATCCTGAAGTACGGGCAATTATTGACAGTGTAAAGAATCGACAATTTAACAGCTTAGAACTCATTGCTTTAGAAAATTTTCACAAAATAGTAAAGTTTCTTTCCATTTATGAAATTTGGTGAAAATGTATGATTATAACAGAGACATAACATGGAGACATAAAATGCATAATGTTCACAAAAATAGTCAAAAAAAGATTCACCAAAATATAACATTGCCAATTTATTCATAATGTTCACCCTCATCTCTTGAATCACCCTCGTAGCTGGAATCACCTTCATCTTCTTTGTTTGAGAACTGTTTTACTTTTTCAGCAGAATCTTGGTATAAACTTTCAAGGTTGTCTTGAATATTTTCTTCCACGATTTCAAACTTATCGGTTTCTTTGTGTCTCCGCCACCACAAGCTTTCATGTTATCTAAGCGTTTGCCAATTCACTTGTTTGCAAAAACAAAAATAAAAATGTCTAAGAGCATATCATGTTTTAGAAGTCTACACTCAGTTAAAATAGTTTATTGGATGCAATCAGTTTTATACCCGAGAAGGCTAAGATTTGGGCAAACGAGCGAGAAATAGAAGAGGAGAGGAAAAGAAGAGAAGAGGATGAGGATACAATAGATGATGGTAAACCAGTAGAATAATGAGATTTCTAATCTATTACAAATAAGAGAAGGAAATGAATTTGTGTTTGCTAGTTCATTAAAATGAGAGGTTATGTAATGGTGACATAGATGCCAATCCCTTGTAGTGTTATATTGACTTCTTAACGAAGGCTATACTTTACTACTATAAACCACTTTAAAATAAATCAGCTCTTAAGACAACCAAATTGTTTTAGAAACAACTTTTGATATGCAAAACGTATATAAACAAAAATGGCGGATGAGTATACGGATTCCGTTTACAACAATATTGGCAGAAGCAAAGGATAATCAATTTTCAAAAGAACGAAAATGACGATGAATATACCGATTCTTTTTACAACAATTTTTGAAGGGGCAAAGGATAATCAATTTTCAAAAGATTTAGGTCGAGCTCAGATGCTTAGAGGTGGAAAGATTTTTGAAGATCTTAACTCGGATCTAAAAAGGATGGGGCATTTGCTATATTAATTTCAAAATCTAATAAAGGACGAGAAACTGTGGGTCCTAAGCCACTAATTCTCACTTAGCTAGGATCCTCTCTATCATTAGTCAGCTGGAACTTACAGACATGGGATTCCAGGGGAGTCCGTACTCTTGGAGCAACAAGCAATTTGGGGAGAAACTGATCCAAGAAAGACTAGATAGAGCTCTATCTAACTTTCAGTGGCTCCAGACTTACCAATTAGCTGGTATTACTCATCTCGATTCTTTGGGATCGGATCACCTCCCCATCCTTCTGGCTGACAATAATAATATTCATAGTAAGACTAAACCCTTTAAATTCATCCGGACTTGGATGAATCACCCAGAGTGTCATGATTTTATTGCCGAGAAATGGAGGGTCAATCTGGACATTCAAGGGAAGCTTAAGAAATTAAGTAAGCACTTAACAGTTTGGAATAAAAAAGTTTTCGGTAATATAGAAAGCAATATTAAAAGTCTGACCGAAAGAATCAACAGTTGCAGCAATAGAGAGGAGCTAACTAGGTTGAATGAGCAACTGGAACAATTGTACCTAAACCAAGAAAATATATGGAAAGAAAAATCCAGAAATAACTTTATTACGGTGGGTGACAAGAATACTAAATTCTTTCACTCACAAGCCATTCAGCGTAATCGCCAGAATAAGATTAGGGCTATTAAAGATAGTAATGGAGACTGGCAGGAGAATATAGATCATATTCAAGATATTTTTACCACTCATCTCTTGGACATTAATACTTCAGAACACACAACTACCGCATCAGACATTCTCAACCTTTTTCACCCGACTATATCCACACAACAAAATAATAATCTTAATGCCATTCCTGATGAATATGAAATCAATAATGCTATTAAGGGTCTCAAGAGAGAAGCGGCTCCGGGTCCTGATGGTTACCCTCCTTTTTTCTTTCAAACTAATTGGGATACTGTCAGCCCTGATATCCTCCAGCTGGTTCAAAATTTTTTCCTCACCGCCTCTCTTCCTGGTGGAGCTAACCACACACACATCTGTCTTATTCCGAAAACGGCTACACCACAGATCGTGGCGGACTACAGACCTATTAGTCTTCTAAATACTACTTATAAGATCATCACAAAAACTCTAGCTGTTAGGTTCAAAGACACTCTTAACGGAATTATTACCCCGGTTCAGGCGGCTTATCTTCCGGATAGACAAATTTCGGATAATATTATCATTGGATAAGAAATTATACATTCCATGAAAACTATGAAAGGAGCGACAGGATACTTTGGTTTGAAGCTAGATATGTCCAAAGCTTTTGATAGAATTGAGTGGAATTTTTTAACGGACATTATGCTGAAGCTAGGATATTCGGATGATTAATACGTGCCTCACCACCTCCTCTATGGCAGTGCTGATTAATGGTCATCCCGGGCGCACTTTTTATCCGACCAGAGGCATTAGACAAGGCGATCCCCTCTCCCCCTTCCTCTTTATTTTAGCCATGGAAGGGCTGAGTAGACTATTAGCAGCTAATCAGGACCAAGATACTTTTAAGGGGTTCCCTACTAATAATACAGACCTTACCATTTCACATCTTCTGTTCGCTGACGATTGCATAATCTTCGGTCGAAACTCCTTGGATAACATTCACATTCTCAAAAGCATTCTTAAAATTTTCTGCGATTCTTCAGGTCAGATGATTAATTATAAGAAGTCTAATATTTTCTACTCTAAAAATTCTCATCCGAAGTTTAAGCGTATTATTATGCGCGCTCTTAAAGTTAAGAACGCGTCTCCGTCGGATAAATATTTAGGGGCGCAACTCTTTATTGGAGCTAACAAAAAAATTGCTTTTCAGGATATCCTACAGCAGATAAAGAATAAACTGGAGAAATGGAATTTTTCATTCCTTTCTCAAGCTGGGCGCACTATTGTCATATCGACAATAGCTGTTGCCGTACCCCGATACCAAATGCAATGCTTTGCCATTCCTAAAGCCATCTGCAAAAGCATTACGACTATCCAAAAGTCGTTCTGGTGGGGTAAGTCTAAGGGCATCTGTACGAAATCGTGGTCGTCCATTTGCCTTCCTAAAGCCTTGGGAGGGTTGGGTATACATCGTACTGAGCTAGACAACTCAGTTATGCTCAGTAAATTAGCCTGGAGGCTTAAGGCGGAACCCAAAGCAATGTGGGTTCAGTTTTTGAAAGCTAAGTATTTTCCTCGTACAGAGTCCCCAGGTCCGGTAAAACCCCATCACTCTTGGCTTTGGAAGACAATCAGTAAACAACTTTATCAGGTTGAAGATTTAACGACATGAGAGGTCCATAATGGTAATCAGATAAATATTTGGTCTGATAATTGGATCCCGGATACCATACCTTCACAAAACAATAATAGAAATAGTCATATAACGAAGGTGGCACAGTTAATTAATAACACTAGATGGGATGACGAAACACTCAATAGTATCTTTGATCACCAGACACAAAACCTAATCAAATCAATCCCTATTTGTACAATAGGAGAAGACCAACGAATGTGGAAGCTAACAAAATCGGGGAAATTCACAGTTAAATCCATGTATAACTATCTTTGCCCTAGTATGAATTCACCCACTAATTTTAATCCCAATTGGAAATTTATTTGGAATATCCCTAATGTTCCTAGAATTCAAGTCTTTATATGGAAGATATGTACTAAAGCCCTCCCAGTTAGAAAGAGAATCGGGAAATTTATTAATAATAATCTTTTTTGCCCTAACTGTAATCAAGGAATGAAACTTCAGTTTCGGTGGAAATTTCGGTCGATCCAAAAGTGGAAACGTTTCGTGGAAACGTTTCGGTCTGTGTGGAAGTTTTACAAAACCACAAAAATGATAGAAATATATTAGTATTGTATATACTAATATATTTTATCCATCATGAAGCCTAAAGAGAACATTGTTATAGTTATAGTACTATTATGGTTGAAAATAGTTGATATGAGGGGCAAAAATGAAAAAAAAGTAATGGATTTGTTACATAATCAGTAGGTTTGAGGTGTAAATTGCAATCACATAGCTAGGTCAGGGTCAAATGGCAAATCTATAACGTTAAAAGACTTGAAGGAAAATAACTACAAAGGAAAGTTGTAAAGGCGCCCTCTGTAAATGTCAAAGGCGTCTGCCTTGAGAGAGGTGCCTCTTACAATTACGGGGGCGCCCTTAAAACTTCCCTAATAGATTAGGGTTTGAAGAACAGATATTCTTTTTTCATCGTCTTCTTCCTCTGGCCGCCCACTTTCTCTCTCTAGGGTTTCATATGAAATCTTCGAACCTAGCTGTAATTTCATGGGGTTTTCATGGAGAAGATTAAAAACGATGAAATAGAAATAATCAACAAGAAATCGAGAAGAAATCGACCAAAAGATGGAGAAGAAAGGATGAAGGTCTGCTTTCATGGCCAAATTTCGAATATTTCGGAATCTAGATCGAAACATCTAATGTTTCGACCGAAAATCTACAAGAAACTTTTGTAAGCTACTTTTCGTTTCCCTCATCTGAAAAACCGACATATTTCGGCGATTTCGACCGAAATATGTCGATTTTTCATTCCTTGACTGTAATGAGATTGAACCCATAGAGCACGCTCTCCTACATTGTCCGATAGCAAAGAATATTTGGTTCTATTTTAATATTATCTCAGAAAATATTGCGAATTTGACAGAATGGATCTTTTCTTGGGAACACACCCCACAGTTTAGCGAAACCACATATCAAAACCTGTTATCCATTATTCTATGGATAATATGGAAAACTAGATGTGATCACTGTTTTCAACACGAAATTAATGACCTCTCCCACATTATCAGAATGATCTATAACTTTCCAGAAAAAGTGTTATTAAATAATAACAAAACCAAACCCATACAAACTAAATGGAATCCTCCAGAATATTCATGGTTGAAAATCAATGTAGATGCATCCTTTATCAATGTGAATGAAATAACAGGTACTAGTTTAATTATTCATGACGCTGGAGCAAATTTCATAGAAGCACATACGGCTATATCCAGAACAGGAATAGTGAAGAAGGCGAGGTTGTCGCTATTCTTAATGGCCTTATCTGGGCAGCTGAACATAACTATAAAGATATCATCATTGAAAGTGATAATATTAATATTATCAGACATATTCAGAATTCCAAGCAGGAGGTTCAATGACAATCAAGAGTTCACATAAAGAAAATCCTTGAAATCAAAAACCAGATAAATAGAGTGAAGTTTAATTACATTAACAGGAAATTTAATTTGTCAGCGGACAAGCTCGCGAAACGAGCGAGGAGGAAGAATAAATCTGAATCTTGGAATAGAATTCCTTTCTTTTTTTAATTCCTTTGTAGTGTAATAACACTTTAACTTCTTAATATGATTTGAACCTCTTAACAAAAAAAAAAAAAAAAAAAAACTTGACTTGGTTATATATGATTCAAATTAATAGTCACTCTTTACAATGAAAATAGCTTAAGGTCACCTCCACAGTTATGGTCTTTCTTTTTAGTTGTTCTGTAATCTCAAAAAAAGAAAAAAAGTTTGGTCCCAGAGGTTGTATAATGAAACACAATGTAAACCATTGGGTTCAGAAGAACAAAACCAAAGGTAAATCTGCGCCCGTCTTCGTCTGGAGCGCAACAGAGAACAGAGCTGGAGCAGAGCAACAACGTCCTACTAATCAGCATTAGGTTAGGGAACATATTCTCAAATCTTGGACCCTCCTTTGAGCAGAATCCAATGAGAAGCAATAGAAAAAGACCGAAAGCAAAACTAATAGCAGTTAGCCCAACTCCTACTTTGAAAGCGTCACTGGGTAGAGGATTCTTTCTATTATGATAGATAACAGCTTCCAAAACCATTAATATAACTGGGAAAATAATAGCCACAAAAGAAATTTTAACTTTATTTTTTAGTTTTCGAACTTCTTCAGTTTCGTCCAAATCATGAGGTGCAGAATCTGTCGATTGAACCGAAATTGCCACAGACTTGTTCTTCATTACCAATGTAGATTGAACCGAGATTGCCACAGACTTATTTTTATCGATAAGGGACGATGTAAGAGATTGATCTTTCATAGTTGGAATTAGGGTTTCTTGTATTTCTGAGAAGGAAAATCAAAGAAAGAAAATAAGATTGACGCACCTAGATGATATTATTCGAAGAGGAGAATTGCCCTAAAATCTTCCTTGTCGAAGAAGAGAGTCGCGCCTCAGCGGTGGTTGCTCTCCAAAGAATCAGGTACCAATTTTTGAAGAGACAAGATAAAAGGAGTTTTTATTTGTTTCGTTTTAGGCATTATATTTATAGTATAAATTTGGGTTTGGCGGTTTGCTTCAGCCCTAAGCCCCTAACAACTCCCTTTAGTAATCCTAGGGAAAGTAGACTTCTCACTTCTCCCGTGGTTAAACCTAGGAAAAACCGAGGGCTAATCTCCCTATTGACCCCTAAAGTGGAGGTGGAATTTATTTATTATTTGAGAAATCTGACTACGATATACGATAGTCGTTACAAGGCATTGATACATTATTAAGATGTGATACGCACGATAATCGTTTAAACTAAACTTATAACGAAAGAGGCCTAAAGTCCGACAACAACCATTTTATTTAGTGCCTAAATTACATGGGATAAATCTTGGTGATAAACTGCTTCCCACCGAGACTCGATCCCAAGATCCCATGGGCTTAAGAGAGATGTCCTACCACAACATCAAAGTAGGGGTGGGAATTAGCATGGGCTCGAATCCGCCCACGAGCACCCGAGCCCAACGAGGACCATGGATGTCAGCGCCCTTCTCGGGCATAACCCGTCCAGTCAACCAAGTTTTGGTGGACGGGAATAGGTTAAAACCTCTACCTGCACACCGGCTCATGTCCTCACTCATTTAACGTCACCCAATGATAACCAACCAAATTACATCAATTTTTTAGTTGATGAAGCCTGACAGTCCATATTGCTAGGCCTAGTTGAGATGGTAAACAATACGTTTAAGGGCAATCACACGAACTCAATTCGAGAAAAGTACAATATTTGATGAGAGGCGCGTCGTATTCTTTTTTCAGAAATTTTCAAATTTTCCGAGTTTTTTTCAACGGCACGAATTGTAATTTTTGAAATCCCGAAGGTTATTTCCAAAAATTTCTCTCCCTCTCTGACAATGTGGACCTGCCGCTAATATTATGACATCCACAGACTGGACTCTCATTTCACAACCCAATTTGAACTATTGGGTCAATCCCTCTACTTTTATTTTTCTTTGGTAAATACTTCACTTACAAGCTTCATTTTGTAGTCGATACTATCTGCTTGTATTTAGTTATTTGTATTCGGTGCTTGCCTGGTAGTTAATAGTTTCTGTGCAATTCACGATTATATTATAATCGGATAGATGAACATAAAGTAAAGACACAATATTTAACGAGGTTCAGTCGGATATTCACGACCTACATCCTCAGTAAAAGCCAGAACGACTTCATACTTTATTATCCACAATTGTGGTGATTCGTCACAATAATTGATTAGTAATCGAATACCTAAACTCCTAGAATCCATCTCTTACTTATAGGCTTTTGGGTTTTCTAGTTTCTCCTAACTAAACTGGGAAACAATATAATCTCTATTATATTAAAACAGCTCAGTCAGTTATCCAGGGGATAATTCTGACTGTCTATTATTTAATATCTATTATTGAATTGTTTCGGAAAAAGACGGTTGTGGTGTTTGTGGTGGTGAATAGGAAAGAGAAGAAAGAGATGGAGGTGATGGTGAATAACACACTGGTGGTGGTGGTGAAGGTTGGTATTGCCAAGGAGACGATTGTGGTGGATAATAGTTCGATTGAAGCGTTTCTGAAAAAAACGGAGACGGTTGTGGTGGTGGTGAAGTTGTTATTATAGGTGTTGAACACAGTAGTGAATACGACGGTGGTGTATAATTAGAGTACGGAGGTGGTGGTGGTGGTGTTGCTGCTGTTGTCGGATAATAAGAAGGTAGAGGTGCGGAAGATGGTAAAGGTGGTGAATACGATGGTGAATAATAAGAGTATGGAGGTGGTGGTGGTGTTGCGGTTGATGTCGGATAATAAGAAGATAGAGGTTGTGATGGGTTTTCTCGTACGGTTTCTCCCGGATTCCAATGGTAATTGTACGAATCTCTATTCGCATGCAAACATGATGCGCATAAGCATCGATTTGTTATTCCTTCATGAGTATAATCTGATTGAATATACTCTTCTTGACGAATAGAATACGATTGAAACTGATTTAACTGGTCTGGAAAAAAATTTTCAGAATCATTAGCCAAAAACTTTGGTGGCTCTGATACCACATGATGTAGAACGCAACGGAAATAAAGAAGACGATAAAATAACGAAGAACGATAAAAGAAAGATTAAAATAACTCTAAAACTGATAAACTTTATTAAACTCAAGGGGATTTTCTCTTCAACTTGAAATTAAAAGACAGACTGGAACTCCTTTTATAGGATAACATACTTTCCTAGATAGACTCGAACTAGACTTTCCTAAATAATTAAAAGACTGCAACTTCCTAAATAGATAGACTCAAATCTGGACCTTTCCAATTATTGGAAATACTAAAACAATATAATTTCCTAAACCTAGATTCTTTATGAATCATACTAAATTTGGGACTTCCTAAACTAATCAATATGGCTGGTTGGCCTACGTGGCCGTTAGGGCCACGACAAAAGCGTCCACGCCGGGTGCTCCTGCATCATTTCTCCTAACTAAACTGGGAAACAATATAATCTCTATTTAATATCTATTATATTAAAACAGCTCAGTCAGTTATCCAGGGGATAAGTCTGACCGTCTATTATTTGTGTGGATTTTGCATCTGACGATCGAAACATCTCAAATTTTATCGATTTTAAATGTTTGAGTAATTAGGTACCCTAGCAGAGGTTGTTTTAGTCATTTAGTAAACAAACCCTTTTTTTCTCCCACCTTCTCTCCTCTCTCCCATGATTTACAATTAAGAGAGTAAATGTGAGGGAATGGTGGGACAATTGTATTCCTTAAATCTCTCCACTGTTTATCTTCTTGAAGTTTTTTTTTATGAGATCAAACACTTTTCGAAGACTTCATTTAAATTGATCTTTTGACTATTTTCTTTTGCAGTTACAAATTGGAGATTCAAAGATCTTTTACTTCTAGCTATTTTGTGAATTATGTTGGAATGTTCTATTAAGTTTGAAGGAGGAACAAGAGATATAATTATCAAAGGTGATTTCATTGATAGACTTGGGTACATATTTATAGAGATTACAATAGGGTTAGTAGAGAAATAATAAATAAGGAAATATTACAAAGAGGAAACAATTAAAATTACAATTGCTATATTATGTATTTCTTTCTATCTTGGGGAGATATCTTCTAGATATCTTCCTTTTCTTCAATATACTTCAA
>BEHA01001766.1:20500-31822 GCA_002897215.1 Eschscholzia californica subsp. californica
ACAGAGTCAGAAGGAAGCTCGGGAGATTCCTCCGAGGAAGAAGCAGCGGAAGATGAGGAGTCTAACACAATAGGTGGGATGGGGGTCGCGTCAGTGGAAGAGTGTGAATGGTCGTCGACCAAAGACGGGAAAGTATACAAGTCCGGATGAGGCGAGTGGGTATCGTCGATGGGACTGAAGTAATAGGCGTCCGATGAAAGCGGAGTGAAGGAGGTAGGTTCAGAGAATGTCGATTGGCGTTCAGCGAAAGGGAACTTATCCTCAAAAAAACGCACGTTCCGGGAATCATAGAGATTGTGTGTCTCTAAATCGTAAATGGTGTATCCTTTCTTCCCAGGCGGATAACCAACAAATATTCCAGGTTTAGCTCGATGATCGAACTTATTTTGGATGTTGGTATTGGTTGCAAAACATAAACAACCGAAAACTCGGAGAGCTAAGTAGTCAGGTGGAGAATCATATAACATTTCATAAGGAGATTTGTATGAAAGTATTGGAGTCGGCATTCTATTGATTAAATAGGTTGCCGTTTTTAAACATTCCCCCCAAAATTTTAAAGGGAGATGTGCTTGAAAACGCAAAGCGCGAGCAACATCGAGTAAATGACGATGTTTACGTTCGACGACACCATTTTATTCGGGTGTGGAGACGCAACTGTGTTGATGGAGAATTCCATGAGAATGGAACCAAGTTTGGAGATCATTGGATAAGAACTCGGCTCCATTATCAGAACAAAATGTTTCAATCGGGTTTGAAAATGTATTTTCAGGACTCGAGGATATAGATTTAATCTTCTTATGATATTGTTTAGAAACAAACTGAAAAAAAAAGTTTAAATGTGTTTTAGTCTCAGACTTGGTTTGCATAAGGAATGTCCAAGTAAATCTGGAGAAGTCATCAACAAGTGTGAGGAAATAACGCTTGTTGGTTAAAGATGGAACCGGAAAGGGTCCCCAAATATCAGCATGAATAAGTTGAAAAGCAAAAGTACTAAAACTACTACTTTTATTAAAAACCAACTTAGATTGTTTTGCCATAGGGCATACAACGCATTCATGCGACTTATTAAAGGAAATAAACGAGAAACATTTTGATAAAGTACGTAAACGGCCTAAATTAGGATGTCCAAGTCGACGGTGCCAGACGTCGATTGACTTATTCAAAGCAAGTGCAGTAAAATTCTTACGGAGAATGTAGAGTCCATCAATAGCATCAGCCCGACCAATCTCCTGATGATTTGAGATCGTCTGAAAAAGGCAATGAGTTGAATCAAAATAAATACCAGATTTCAAAGATTTACAAGTCTGATTTACAGACATCAAATTAAATTTGAAATTAGGAATGTAATAAACTTGGTCAATAGAGAAAGAGTCGGAAAAGACGACTCTGCCAATGTATTTGACTAAGTAAGTCGCTCCATCAGGAATTTGAACATAACAAGATGGTGGTGCTAAAGCATAAGAGCTAAAAGCATCTAGAGAGAAGCAAACATGGTTTGAAGCACCACTATCAACAATCCAAACAGAAGGGTGAGATAGGGAAGTACCTGACATCATAGCAGAACTGGAAGGAGTTTGTGCATTGATAACTGCCATAATGCGGTCATAGTCTTCTCTGGTAAGAGTTGGAGCTGGAGAAGAGCTGGAACCCTGAGAAGTGCTATGGGCACCACCTGGACGAGGGGGGCGACCATGTAGGAGATAACATCGATCAACAGAATGACCGAGACGTTTGCAATGAGTGCACATTACATCTCTGTTACAAGTGTCAGCAATGTGTCCATGAAGGTTGCACTTAGTACAATAAGGACGAACTCGCTTATTTTTCGGGCGAGGTAAATCACTTTCTTTCAACTTGTTTGCAGTCGTGATCTTAGCGTTGAAAGCGTGAAAGTCAAAAGGAACATTGATCTTATTTTTCTGCTCTTCTTGAATGACCAAATTATATACCTTGGCCAGAGAAGGTAGTGGTTCCATGAGAAGTATGTTATTGCAAGTCGCAGAATAACGTTCATGAAGACCCATGAGAAATTCAATCGTACGCGAGGTAAGATGATATTCAATAGTTGTTTTGCCAACAGGGCAAGCACATGAAGTGGGTGGAATGATAGCATCCAATTCGTCCCAATAAGACTTCAACTGAGAATAATAAGCTGAAATAGTCTGGTGCTCCTGAGTAAGGGCAGAAATCTTTTTCTTCAGCTGATAAATGTAGGTAGCGTTAGACGTAGCAAAAGGCTCCTTCAAATTCTTCCAAAGATCAAAAGCAGAAGCCGAACGTCTCGTGCTACGTCGGATTTCCTCGCTGACAGAATTGGATATCCAAGCAGCCACCATGGTGTCACAATGGGTCCATGCATGAAGTTGCGCAGGATCCGTCGATTTAGGGAGCGACCCATCGATAAAACCTTGCTTATTTTTAATGATAAGAGCATCGTGCATACTGTGAGCCCATTCAGCATAGTCTGGACCGGTAAGAACGGGATTAACACCAACAGAAGTGGCATTGTCCGAAGGATGCACATAATAAGCCTCACATATTTGTTGAAGAGGAGGAGTAGTGTCTGTCATCAGTGGAGTGTCATCTGAATTCGAGTTCAGATCACTGATGTTGGCAGATTGTCCAGAAGTCATTGTTCTGTAAAGAATAGAAGAAAATAATCTATTTTAAAATCAACGTCACAATAATATATAAGGGACGGTTCAGAATTTGCACAACTAACAGAAGTGTCGGAAAGAAAAAAAGGAAGTAGGTGCTGTCTCAAATAGTCCAAACAGAAGTGTTAGGAAATAAAAGGGACAGCCCAGAATGTCACAACTTAACAGAAGTGTTGGGAAGTTAATATGACAGTAGATGTTGTCACAAATAAGCCAAATAGTTTATGTACTGTGGGGGAAAAAAAAGCGTCACAAACGTGAGGTGTCACAAAAAGAAAGTCAAAAGTCTGGGTCAGTCAAAGTCAAATCTGGGTCGGTCAAGGTCGGCTGACTGTAGTCAAGTCAACAGAAGTAAAGTCACGGGTCAAAGCAACAGGGTTGAGTCAAATTGGTTTGACTCAGTTGCGTCAGTTATCGCCGGCCAAAATTAGGGTTTCGATGAAATCTCGCCGGCCAAAATTAGGGTTCCGATCAAGGAACAGGGAGGTTGATTTCCGGCCAAAAATTTAGGGTTCCGAGTAAAAAAAAAAACAGGGGCATTTGTGTGGTGATCGAAGGGACAGTTTTTCGCAAAGAGAGATGGCTGGAAACCGAGATGGTGGGTTGTAATTTTTAAAAAATCCGATCAAGAAAAACTAGGGTTTCCGATCAAGTTTTAATGGTGTAGAGAGAGAAACGTCGGGGGAAATAATATCTCGGTTTAGATGAGGGAAAACCCTTCGCGGTCAGACGTCGGAGACTTTGCTTTCCTTCGTCTGTAACCTAATTCCGGCGAAAAAAAACGAAAAAACCCTAGAAGTAGTCACCGGAGAAGATGAAGTTGGTGTCGGGAACCAAAAGTGATTTTTTGGTTCCGATCGGGAACAGAATTTGTTGTGTTCCGGGTTTAGTTTATACACTGGTATTGGAAAATACCAGGTTAAGTCTATTCTGGTATACAAGTATACCAGGTTTTCTCTATTCCGGAGTAAAGATGTACCGGATTAGGTCTGTTCTGTTTTTAGATAAACCAGAACGGAAAAATTCTAATCTGAATCGGAACAGGATTAATTTTAACCTAATTCTGGAACAAAACTATTCCTAACCTAAAAATAGGTTTAAAAAATAAAAAAAAATCGAAAATAATTCGAAAAAATTTGAAAAAATTCAGAAAAATTGTGTTAGTAACTGACCTTTGAAGATGGAGTTGGGATGATCAAAGTATAACAATAATAAGAATCCGTAGAGCTCCTTAGAATGAATAAAACCCGAATAAACGAAATAATTATTATCGAGTAGAAATCCCAGAAATATCAACTTCGCTCTAATACCATATTAAGTTTGAAGGAGGAACAAGAGATATAATTATCAAAGGTGATTTCATTGATAGACTTGGGTACATATTTATAGAGATTACAATAGGGTTTGTAGAGAAATAATAAATAAGGAAATATTACAAAGAGGAAACAATTAAAATTACAATTGCTATATTATGTATTTCTTTCTATCTTGGGGAGATATCTTCTAGATATCTTCCTTTTCTTCAATATACTTCAATATGTTCTAGGATTTTAATGTATTTGAAATTTGAAGACATTTATTGCTTTAGTTTTTATCAGTTCATCTTTTTGTTCTTCATTCACTTCAATCCTCTTATCTTCAAATTAGGTTCTAAATTTGTTTATATTTTTCGTTTTTACCTAAATTAATTAATTAGGTTCTAAAATCTTTATTAAAACTTTACGGAGAGAGATGCAGAGTGAGTAATTTATGGAATTTAGTTAGGATTTAAAGTTTGAAATGTATGAAATAGATAAAACAGTGAGATTGAAAAATGTTAGTGGAGAAAATTAAGGGTAGAGGTAGTTACTAAACCAATTGCTAGATCAAATCAATTTTAAGATCTGAGATTTAATTCCAAACCGAAATTTTAAGAGAGTTTGGAGATCTAACTCTCTTAAGAAATTTCTCCATGTATTTCGATAAGTTCATTTTTCTTCAATATGCTCGAACATTATGAAAGTTTCTTCTATTAATTAATTTTCATTTTATTTTACAGGTAATCTCAAAGGAACAGACATCGACAAAATAAATATTCCGATTGCTTTTCTTATAAAGTTTATTTTCTTTTTATAGTCTATGTTTTAACATTTCGATAGGAAAAGAATAATACAGTTTAATTACATTTTAGACTATAGTAGTTTTTGTACTATTTATCTTTTTCATGTAATTTTTTAGTTGAATACTTGAAGTAATCACTTTCTCACATATTTTCTTTTTTTGAGTGTCACCTTCTATGTAAAGTTATTTATTGTATGTTCTAATTCATATCTTTCTCTAAGGTTATTTGTTTTTGTTCCTTTAAGCTTAAACCAATATCTATCTCCAAGTGCCAACTATTCGGACTAACACCCGATTGTAGATTATTTTGTTTATTTGAATTTATTTCTTCAAAGTTTTATGATCTGTAAACAAATTCACGTTCTATAAAGTTATATGTTTTTGTCGTCTTTAAAAAGTGAATGAATGACTCTGACTCACGTTATTTCTTTTGGTTTCTATTGAAAATGTATCAATATCTTTTTCTCATGTAATATCTTTTCCTTAATCGATATTTCTCTTTAATATATGTTGTGTTTACTTATCATCATCAATATATTTTCATAATAAATTTGTTAACTAATTTTGAAGGTAATTACTTAAACTAGGTGTCCACGCACGATCCCGATGAAGAAAAGTATTTATTTATTTTGAGGGTAATTACTTAAAAAAAATCCCTAGCATTTAGAACGGAAAAAGATAAAACGCCATCAAAGCGGCTAGATTAACACAAACCAAATCGAACAGACGACACCAATATATAATTAACTAGGTTCTCACCGCGCCCGTAGGGCGCGGTAAATCCCTCTTGGCTAACGCCGTTGTGGTAGATCACAACTCGGTTTTACGGGTCAGGTGTTTCCAACATCTTTGAGTGCGTGTACCGCGGTGTCTATGCTCATGTCGTCTGACGTCACGTTGGGTCGAACTTACATGCAAACGTGCATGGACAGTGGTGCTCATTTTCACGCCATATGGGGTCATGCGAGTACCTGTCATCTGAGATCATGTACTGATTTCGAGTGAAATCACGTACTGATTTCGGGTGACAGGTAAACACATGTCGCTAAAAGATGTGAAAATTGGCACCACTGTGCATGTATGCTTGTGTGTAAGCTCGACCCAACGTGACATCAGACGATATGAGCATAGACACCGCGGTACACGCACTCAAAGATGTTCGAAACAACTTACCCGTAAAACCGAGATGTGATCTACCACAACGGCGTTAGCCAAGAGGGATCTACTGCGCCCGTAGGGCGCGGTGGGAACCTAGGTACTATTAAATAGTTACAAGAGATATCCTAAACATAGAAAAATATATCTTCGATATCTTTCATATCTTGAACTCATTTTGGGGCGTCGGATCTCTTCATGTCGATCTGTCTCATCTTCATATATCTTGGACGGTGGATATCCATCTTGGTCCATATATCCTAATAGTTTCCTCCACTTTAATTCCCTCATATATATTTAGCTATGCCTTTGAATTTTCTATATTATCATGGAACATGTAGGCGTGTGGTTCTTATTGAACTCGTAAACGTAATATGACCATCTCTCACAACCGAAATTCATATTCTCTCTGAGACTAAAAACACCAAAGATAATTTCCCTGCTCTCATAAATGTCGTAAAAATTATAAATACAATTACGTCGACCCCATTCAAAGAGAAAGTAGCCTCATTTTCCTCTCGAAAGACAATGTTGATATCACCATTCTTCATTCTAAGCAAACATGATACATTCTAGTCATACAACCAAGACGACTAATCAGAAACTCATAAACTTTTCATGATTGGTTTCTGAGGTAATCCTTATTCTAAAGGTTTATCACGCTTAGGAATAATCTTCACTCTCTTGGAGAAGTCATCTCAGACCCCCCGGAAAACTGTTGGAAATGAAATCTTGTCTTTTCAACAGGAAAAATCTGCCAACAACTGGTAGCCCAGTTGGGTATCCTGGGTTCATCTGGTTGAAGTGTAAATCCAGGAATATTGAACGGGCTATTAATAATATTAATAATGTAATAAATTTGTCGGGCTTTAGGCCTCTTTCATTTCTTGTTTTAACGTAGGCGATTATAGTGCTTATGTATCAGTGCCTTGTAATGACTAACGTAGAACGTAGTTGACTTCTTAAAAAAAAGGTCGTTGATTTGGGGAAATACGAAAATTATCCGTGTAAAAAGGTAGAAACCCCAAAACACAACAACCAAACATACCCTTAATGTCGACGGTAGGAGTTAGCCGGCGACTTCGTTCTCATTCCTCTCTCTCTTTATCTCTCTTCTCTCTCTATCTTCTCACTCTCCCTTTCTTTTTTTTTCTCTCTCTCTCTCTCTCATTATTTCTCTCGTCTAGAAACCACGACACCTCCCCTCTGCCAGAGATATAGAGATAGAGGAGAGAGAGCAGACAGAGAGAGGAGAGAGGGAGCAGGCAGAGAGAGGATAAGGAGCGGATAAAGAAGAGAGCGGGAGAGAAGAGAAAGAAGATGAGAGTTGCCGGAGATTTATTATGGAGATCACCAGAATTTATGGTGGAAGTTCCCGACGTTCATGTGGTAGAAGTGGGAGAGGAAAAAAGTAGAAAATATAAGGGTTTAAGTGGTTGGATGAAATAAAAAAAAAAATTAATACATTTTGTTTGTGTCCGAAACTTTGTACCTCAGATAGTTTCTTTAGGCCGCGGCTTTGGGGAATAAAGAAAACTCTCCGGGGAATAAAGATTTGTATGAACAAAATTTAATCTCGGGGGCATATTTACTTTTAGTCCAAAAATTTACTATTTTGAAATCTACACCCTAATTTTCATCTCTTTTTCCCTCTCCTTCTCATCCTCTCTCTCTACCTCTCTACTCTACTGATGACTCTCTCTCTCTCACACCACTCTTTCTTTCTCCATTTGTCTCTCTCAGTTTCTAAGAGGTTCTCTCTTTCTCTCTCGAATCTAAAACCCTAAAGGAGGGAGAACTTCCTCGTTCCCGATACATCATGTAAAACAAAGATGGGAGAACTTTCTCTCTCTTTCACCTTTTTCATCTTTGAACATAAAGAGAAAGTGATGTAAAACAAAGATGGGAAGTGATGGATGTAGTAGAAAACAAAAAAACTGAAATCGGGGATGAGAATCTTGTTGAGTCTCCTTGGATGGGATTCGTGGAGCCTTGAAGATTGCAGAGAGTAGAGAGAGAAAGTTGTGTTGCGATTAGGGTTTTGTGAAGGTTCTTTTGTATTTTGGCTAGAATATTGTCAATATAAGAGAGAGATAGATAGGGTTGTGTTTTAATGGCTATAGGATTTAGGAACATTTGGAGCTATTGTCATGGTTGTTCTAATACTAACAACATAGATAAGAGGTGCAAGAATTTTTTAAGGTAGTTTCATGGAAGATAAAATTTTGTGAATGAATTTTCTATTTTTTATCGATTTTGTTGATTACAATGGATCTCCATTTTGTTTTCATCTGAACATCCAGAGTGCAATTTATTTTGTTGTGGTTGGTACTTCAATTTGGAAGTCTTGTTGGCTGTTATTGTCTAAGATTGGATCTTCTTCTGTTTTTGTATTGTAACTTCTATCCCTAAAATGAAACAATACAGAAGTATCATGTTGGATGTGGAAACGATACAGGCTAAAGACAATCAGTGAGACAAACATAATTGAGGAGATGAAGATTTGGGAGTGTAACTCAAAATAATAAATTTTTGGACTAAAGGTAAATATGCCCCCGAGACCAAAATTTGTTCACACAAATCTTTATTCCCCGGAGATTTTTCTTTATTCCCCAAAGCCGCGGCCTTTCTTTATTTCCCCGAATCACCCACCAAACAACAGAAAAAGGTGCCCTTAACATTTTAGGACTCTCGCTCGAAAAAGAAATTGAAAAATCATTAGTAGTGTCGATATAAAAAACCTTAGATGGCGACTGTTAACCAAGCGGGAAAACCTCTTTCTCTCTCTATCTAACAAGAAACGAAAAATCAATCTAAAATTTCACCCATTTCCTCAATTCAAATTCCAAAATCCTAATCAAACTCTTAGATAGTACGATCAATTTGAGACAATGATTTCAATTTCACATTCTGATTTCTTTGAACTATTCATCACTGTTCATATTCTTGTTCTGGAAAAGAAGTTCGAATTTTAACAGTTCTTTTGATTTAAAACTTCTATCGGTACCTCTCCGATGGAACCAAATTCATCATCAATAATGTCAAGGATTTACTCTTCTGATTGGTTATCGCCGACAAGGCTTTCCGATAGTCCAGTCAGATACGACTTTCCGGTAACCTCTCTTTTTTTCCGTTCATTGTTTCCTCTTTCTTTTCTTTAATCCGTCAAATCTTCTTTATGTTTTTTTATTTCAATTTTGTTCTTTAAATTTGAAATTCGTGTCATCTTGGTCTTGAAATTTGAATTTTGGCGGGGTTTTTTGAACTTCAGGGAGATCGATTCATTCCAAATAGAAGTTTGATGGATCTTGATCATGCAATTAGCTTATTGACGAGCAAGACTCCAGAAAAGAAGAAAGAGAAAACTCTTTCGCCTGAAAATCCAACCTTTAACGTTTGTTACTTGTTTCTCTCTCTCTCTCTCTGATTTCTCTAACTTTTCTTCTAGATGTTAAATTGGATTCTGTTTTTGGTTTTGATCAGGAAGAGTACAGGAGGAAGATAAACGAGGTTATAAATTCAGATTCAGACGGAAAACCATTCAGAATGTTGGTTTTCAGAGGGAGAAAGAGGTCTGAGAGGCCAAGGATTCGACTTATTGATGAAATATTACACCAGGATGAAACAGACGAAAAGAAGAACATCAAGTCACCACGTCGTTTGCCTAAGGTAAAATTCTTTCTGAATCAGTTCAATTAGATATATAAATAGGGATTCTCGTAGTCATTTAAGTTTATACAATGTGAGATTTTGTATCTACGTTTTTTAGTAGGACAATAAATGTATCACTCTAGATCAACGCCTTTTACGCTATGTTTGATTCATAAGTAAAAAACACATATTTTATGCTCGCGCAAAACAATTCCGCAAGCTTGTGTTTTATTCCGGTCTTTTAGATATCTGAAGTTGCATTTGTTTTTTTTACCATGAAAAGGTTGCAAGTACTTAGATATTGACACTTGAATTTGGTTTTCAGAGAATAAACGAAGCGGGCAAAACTACATTTTTTGTTTTTTTTCTTCGATTCACTCATTGTTTTCCTGTTTTTGTTTGACTAGTTTCTTAACATACAAAAGTAAATTATATTTTCTAAGTGGCTAATAATTATGTATGAACACAGTCGGCGTATAGGGTTTTGGATGCACCAAGACTCAACGATAACTTTTATATGAATCTCATTGACTGGGGATCAAATAATGTTCTGGCTGTTGGCTTGGGCACACAACTATATTTGTGGAACTCGGAAACTGACAATGTTCAAAAAGTAATGGAAGTTGACGATAGAGATGATTATCCCACGAGTGTAGCCTGGTCCGGAGACGCCAAAACAGTTGCAGTTGGGTTAGCATCTTCAAAACTTCAACTCTGGGATGCTGAAAAGTTACAATTGGTAATATTTCATAATGTTTCCTTCTTTCTTTCCAAGTCCATATCTTCATCAATTTTTTTCTTTTCGCCTAAGACAGAATGAAGCCAATATAGATATATATTTATAATTCGGAAATGGGTTTCCCATAGAACAAATCAGAACCTTTAATATAAAACCGCAAGATTTCCAAAACAAAGATTAACTGTGCATCTCTAATCTTCTTTTGTTCACAGATTAGAAGCCTAGAGGGACATCGTCAAAGGGTAGGATGCCTTGCTTGGAGAGGTCAATCTCTAACTTCAGGAAGCCAGGACAAATCTATCATTAATCATGATGGTACATTTCTTTAGTTTCATTCAGTCCAGTATATTTGGGACAAGTGATTTAGCTTACATACTTTGCATTTTTTATATAGTGAGAGCGAGAAGCAGCTTAACTTCCTGTATACGAGCACATACTGAGGAAGTGTGTGGTTTGAAATGGTCAAGCAAAGGAAATCAATTAGCAAGTGGGGGAAACGATAATATAGTTTGTGTATGGGAAGCTTCTAACATGGGTTCATCTAGAAGCATGACACGGTTCACTGACCATTGTGCGGCTGTGAAGGCCCTTGCTTGGTGCCCTTATCAATATGACATACTGGCCTCTGGTGGTGGCTCAGATGACCGATGTATTAAAATCTGGAACTCACAAACTGGGAAGTGCACGAATAGTATAGATACCGAGTCACAGGCAAGTCAAACCTATCATGTTTTTCTTGTTTTTTTTTTTTTTGAAAAGGAAGTATATAAATGAGAGAAGAACGAAATGGCTATATTATTGTTATTCGAATGCAGATTTGTGGGTTGCAGTGGAATAGACATCAGAAGGAGCTCTTGAGCGGCCATGGCTTCACCCAGAACAGGTTGTGTTTGTGGAGATATCCTTCCATGTCAAAAATAGCAGATCTATTGGGTCATACATCCAGAATTCTCAGTCTTTCTCAGGTAAGAATATGAATTACAGCATAACTGCATAAGTTTGTAATCAATAATATCAATG
>BEHA01001766.1:44514-64566 GCA_002897215.1 Eschscholzia californica subsp. californica
AAGGTGATTATCTTTCACATTTTCATGAACGTCTTGGAGTTTCAGAAGGGTTTCTTTGTTACTGTAAAGTTGATCGAAGAAGAATGAGTTTGAGTATGTGGGTTCTCATGGAGGTTCACGATTCTTCTATAGGTCAAACACCAGAAAGGGTTTGGAATTTGGTTCATAAAGATATTGAACTGAAAGATGTTTTAGTAGATCATGAAGATACTAAAGTTACTGATCAAGTTGTTGTTAGATCTTTAAAACCTTTAGCTTTTAGTCCCGAGGATCGAAATGTGGTGATTTTAGCTTGTAATGCTCACATTTTGGAATATAATATGGAGACTAGAAAATCCGAATTGCATCGAAAACCTTCTTCGGATTCTAGTTCTTTATGTTATACTGGTATTAATTTTTCGCCTGTTTTAGTAACGCCAAGGCCGACGGTACTTAAACCAGCTACTTGGGATGCATCTGAGACTATAAAACACCGAACTCCATCCCTATGATCGAAAGTTTGTTATCGTACTTACCGACTGAAGTTCTTATCTTTGTCTTTGTTATTTTGTTGTTTTATTTATACTTTTTTCTTTGTTGAATGATTGTTTTATTTATACTTTGATATACATTAACTTGTGAAATAATTTTGGCTATTTCATTTGATGTGATAGTACTAAAATGGCTATGTCATTTTGGAACAATTCTTCTCTTTTATTTTATTTTGAAGTATTGTATTGGGAAAAGATTTTTTTTTTTTTTGAGTCAAAGTAATATCTATTGATAGAAATTAAGGATATTACAATGCGAGAGAGTGCAAGAAGAAAGACAATTGAAATTACAAGTATTTGTCTTTCTAGAGGTACTAGCCAGGTTATGGGCTGACATATTAAACCTCCTATTCACAAACAAAAAAGTGACATGATCAAACGAAGACACTAAGTTCTTGACATGCTTCAAAACATGTTTGGCAGTCCAATGTATCGAGTTATGACGGCCATTCAAAAAGTTTGAGACATTTGTCGAGTCTCCCTCCAAAATAAGTCGACGTACATTGGGTTGGGATCTTGATAGTGAAAAGAAAACTTGGTCCAAGTGAGAAACTAAAGTCAATAGGTGTTTGGGACTTAGGCAAAGTAAACTTGGGCCCTTTGTAATCTCCCCAATATGTTTCTCCCACATTGTAAATGAAAGTATTTTTTTTAGTATATATCACTTTTTTTTTTAATTAGTATATATCACCTAATAAGTCCAATACCCAGAGGCCCCAGTACCATAGCTTAATAGTAAGGGGTAATTCCTAGAAGAATTTTTTGATGAAAGGCCCAAATTTTGGGCCCAAATACAAAAAAAAACCCAACAAGGATTAATATCCCACCCAAAACCCAATAATCAACTAATAACTCATATCAAACCCAAATACACATCCCTATGCTCCATCCCTTCCCAACTTGTATCTCTAAGACCTAAAGACTTCTTCTAATCCCTCTTTTGCCCTCCCATATATATCCAACTACTCCCTCCCTTTACAAATCAAAATTTCTCTCTCCAAAATATCTCTCTTCCTCTCATAATCTGGGTTTACTTTCTCTCTCTACCTCCCAACACCAAACCCTCTTTTCTTTCTTCTCACCCGAACCTCACCGGCCATCTCTTCATTCTATTCCACCTTCATTCATCATCTTCTTCTCTGTAGACTATAGAAGCCGACATAAACTTCATCTATTCCACCTTCATTCATCATCTTCAATCTATTCCACCTTCATTCATTCATCATCTTCTTCTCTAAAAAAACCGAGACCGAGAGAGATAACCCTTTTCACGTTTTCGTGGTTCAGTCATCACCTTCATTCATCATCTTCTTTAATGGAGGTTAAAAAAAACTTCAAATCTTGTTTTAGGGTGTTTTCATGGTGTTTTCATAGTTTGTAGAGAGTTAAATATATTTAGATTTGTAGATCTACTTATTTGAAGCTCCATTGGTGAGGTTGTTCTTGGTTTTAGGGTATTTTCATGGTGTTTTCATTGTTGTTCCGTACAGATTTGTTAATATTAGCAACCACTTCTCGTTTTGTAAGCAACACTTTACAGTTTGTCTAAACATTTTACGGGATGTGTTAACACTATTCTGTACAGTTATGTTAACAGTAGCAATTGGTTCTCATTTTGTTCAAAACACTTTACAATTTGTATTAACATTTTAAAGGATGTGTGAACATTTTGAAAAATGTTCACCACAATTTTGTATTAAAGATGTTCAGATCAGTCTAACGTTTTCTAAGCATTTTAAGCAGTGTCCAAACATTTGTTAAATTGCAAAGCAGAGTTCAATTTAAAATACCTACTCTTCTTCACTGATGAGAGAACTTTTGATTTTGAAACGGACATACTCCGTCGTTGTGTAACATTTCCGAATATATTCTGAAATGGATGAAGATTAGGTAACTTGCATGCTACATTATACATAATGCTCGAGGAACAATTTATGCAATTCTTAAACATTCTTGAAAATGTTCCAACATTATCGATCATGCTCCAACATTATTCGAATTGTTTGAGAAACAACTGTTGTTATTACCTTGCACCCCTAAACATTATTTACAATGCTAGAACACTGTCAATAATGCGAGATTATTTTACAAATTGTCGGGACACTACCAATAATGCGAACACATTATACTTAATGTTAGACCACAGTCAATAATGAGAGGACATTTCAAAAATCTGATGTCACTGTTTTCCCCAAATTTTATCTTTTTTCACAGAACCTTATGTCATTTCGTATGCATTCTTAAACATTATGCAAAATGTTTAGGAATGCATCTTGCCTTGGTCTGTGATTCAGTCACCTTTAATATTTTTTTGCCTTTTTTACTAGGCCCTGCAGTTGTTGTCTCTTCACTAACCCTCTTTCTAGAGCTAGCTCTTTGTACAACCTATTGTCTTGGTGCTGCTGCTTCTCTTTTTTAAATGTTTTGCACAAAATATTTCTACACAACCCAAAATATCAAAAACATATCATTTTTTACTCATTAATAACCACAAAATCCATCAACACCCCACTAAATGTTAAAACATAAACCAAATTGTCTACCACATTGACCAATAACATTACTGTAATAATCAAGTAAAACTCCCAAAAATCATAAACAAAGTACTAAATGTCTCAACATAACCCCAATTTCTCGAACACAACTCAAATTATTAAAACAACTCATTCATTTCATCAACATTCCAGAGAACAAAAATTGGACTACAAATGCTTCCAAATTGTTCCTTGCTACCTTGTGAACTGCAATTTTTCTTCTTTTGCTCACTTGACTCTGTACGTTGAGCCTCCACCATCTGCTATTTCGATTTGGATGTCGCAGATCGATGCTTCAAACACAAAGTAATAGATATGTTAGATCATTCAGCAAAATGTTCCAACACGACTACAAATGCTACAACACTGTAAGCTGATGCCAATGATTTTCAGAACTTTTCACAAAACCCTAAGAATAAGAGTACGAATAAGTGAAGCAACATTTTACAGAATGACAACACACACGCAGTTATGCCAAAACAGTATACGAAATGCGAGACCACAAACAATACTGAGAGGACAAACTCCAAAATGTCTCGAAATTATGTAAAATGCTTAAAAATGGTTTGAAATATTTATAAAATATTTAAAGTAGTTTTCTTCTTAAAACAAAGAAGAAATTGAAAATCAAAAATAGTTTTCTTCTTCTGCTCCCTAGCCTCTGTTGGTTGAGCCTCCACCATTGGCTCTCTCGTTTTCGATGTATACGATCGATGCTTCACACAAACAGTAACAGATATGTCAGGGCATTCACCAAATTGTCCAACACTACACTGAATGCTACATCACTATAAATAATGACAGATCATTTTGCAATGTGTCTACACAATAAGCCTAGACCAATGGTCTACACAATAATGACAGATCATTAAGTGAAGTAACATTTTACAGAATGACAACACACTAACAAATATGTCAAACCATTATATGAAATGTGAAAGCACAAACATTAATTAGAGGACATTCTCACAGATGTGTATAGACTAACAGACCTTAGCTTGTTTTGGACTCGCTACTTTCTTGCCTTTTTTGCTAGGCCCAGCGGATGATGGCTCTTCACTAGCCCTCTTTCTAGGGCTAGCCCTTACTGGAGTCTGTTGTCTGCTTGCTGGACCATCTCCTTTTTTGGTTGCAGCTTTAACCATCTTGGTAAATTTATCTGCAAAATTTGTTATGTTTGTATTAGACACCCACATGTTTGAAACAAGCCCAAAATGTATGTACACAACCAAAATGGCTAAACATAATACTAATTTCTTTTACACAACCCTGAATCTTAAAAAAAACCATTCATTTCATCAACAAAGCCAAACCCCCATAAATCCAAATCAAAGTACTAAATTTCTCCACAGACACCTAACTTTCGTATCAAACCCCTAAATGTTAAAACAAACCTAACCTAGAAACTTGATGAAGATTCATAAACACCCAAATTACCTTCTGTGAAGATGCATGCTTCTGAAATCACAAACAACTATCAAAATGGCTAAACATAATCCTAAATTTCTTTAACACAACCCAGAATGTTAAAACAAATTATTCATTTCATCACCAAAGACAGACCCCCAAAAATCAAAAACAAAGTACTAAATGTCTCCACAGAAACCTAACTTTCGGATCACACCCCTAAATGTTAAAACAAACCTAACCTAGAAGCTTGATGAAGAACCATAAACACCCAAATTACCTATAGTGAAGATGCATGCTTCCGAAATAACAAAACAACAACCAAAATGTTTTATCACAAACTGGAGAGCAACTTAACCCTAAAACTTTTTTGAAAAACAACCCAAAATATTTTATCACAAACTCAAGATCAGAGTACTGAACTTGAAATAATAAACCCTAATTGTTTGAAAACACACCCAAATTTTCGAACACCCCTAAAACTGTACCAACAACCCTAAAATATTACCAACAAACAAGATCTGAAAGAAAAAACCCCAAAAATGTTCTAACAATCCAAATAATTTACCAACAACAGAGAGAGGATCAAGATTTAGAGGAAGATTAGAGGCGTACCTGTGTTTGAAAGAGAGAAATAGAGAGAGAAGCACCAGATTTGTTGAAAGAGAGCGAAATAGAGAGAGAAATAAGTAGATCAAGTTGCTTAAACTGCTTTTCACGAGAGAGAGAGAATCGCCGGTAACGTTTCGATTCTCAGTGGTTAATGGCTGCAATGGTTTCGGTTGAAAAAAAGATAGAGAGAGAGATAGAGAGAGATGGAGAGGAAGCGTTTGAATGAAGAGTGATAGAGAGAGATGGTTTGTGTGTAATCAAGAGAGAGGGTTTGAATGAAGAGAGAGAGCGCGGAGACCGAGAGAGAAAGAGAGAGGCTGGCATATGAGAGGGGTTGTGTCAATCAAGTCAGGGATAGAAAGAGAGAGGCTGGTTGTTTGGGCGGGAAATGAGTGTGGGACAAGAGAGGTAACGTTTTCTTTAGGAGGGATAGGAAGGTAATCTAACATTTTGGGTTTTTTTTGGGATATAATTCCCTATTGGGTTGGATTTCCTATTTAGGCTCCTTTTTTGGGCCTTAGATTTATCCTCTCTTCCTAGAAAGGTCAAAATAATATTGAAAATGAGTAGAAAAGCACAAAACATTTGAAAATTATTATTCAGGTCAAAAAGCGTGGAAATACTAAAATACCCTTTTTTTTTGTCATTTTGTGTAACTAAATTCTTTTATTTTTCTTTAAATTTTAAATCGATATAACTTTTGTTTGAGATGTCGGATTTCAATAAAAATTATATATTTAGAAATGATTTTTCATTAGCTTTCTAACAAGATCCACTTTCAATATTTTTTTTCAAAAAAAAAACCCCAGAAAAAAACGACGTTTTTTCCTTTACAATCTGTTCTGCAAACGTGTTTGCAACAATCTGTTCTGCAAACGTGTTTGCAACAATCTTTTATGCATACGTATTTGCAACAATCTGTTCTGCAAACGTGTTTGCAACAATTTGATATGCAAACGTGTGTTTGCATAATGTAAACTGCAAACATGTGTTTGCATAATGTAAACTGCAAACATGTGTTTGCATAATTTAGAATAAGTACACCTTTTTGACAGACTAAACGTTTTCTCATTATAATTCAGTACTAACTAACCTTTAATAATATCAAGTTCCAATTTCATTATTAAATGCATGAACACTTTTCTTCCATCTCCAACTTCCCCAACCCACTATAAATATCATCTGATTATACCCACCATTGCTACCAAATTACCTATCCAACTCCTCCTAGCTCCATCTCTAACTCTCTAGCTTTGTTTATCTCTTTTAGACTCTCAATGGCTTCCCTTCAAGATAGAATTTCCAAGTTCAAAATAAGTAGCCCAGAAAGCACCCTGAATAGCAAAAAAGTAACTCTTTCTCGTCCGCTTCATTATGCTTCTCAAAGAGGTGACAAAACTCAGCAATTATAATCCCTCACAACAATGACAATGACTACAGCTTTACGAGCCCAAAAGTTGTAGCAAAAGAAACTCGACAAAATTCTATTCAACCTCTTATATCTAACTATAAAGATCGTGTTCGTCCTCTTATTGACGTTGTTGATAAGCTTCGTCACCTACAAGTTATGAGTGAAGGAATTCAACCACCCACCATTGTTGTAGTTGGCGATCAATCCTCGGGGAAGTCGAGTGTTCTCGAGTCATAGCTGGTATTAGTCTCCCCCGTGGTCAAGGAATATGTACTCGTGTACCGCTCATTTTTGTTTTTTTGAAATATATTTATATAACTTTGATACATCAAAAAGTAAAATAATAACATGTACTGATATGAAAACCGAACTTAGAGTGGTTAGAAGCTACCCTGAAGGTCATAGAAACAACGCGAAGGCAGAAAGGTCGTGATACTGATAAGGACATACAATAGGTCTAACCTTAGTAAGAAGATTTTGGTTCGAACGTTTATTAAGATACTGTTAAGTATAATTTTTGTGGTGGTATACTTAACCAAGTTTGTTAAACACTGCTGAGTGTCGTTACCGTTGGGCTAATCAACTAAAAGTCTATAAATGAAGCTCAATCACCTATCTCTGCGTAAATTGAAATTTCCCAAGTTACTCTCTCATTAGAGGTTTCAGACGTAACCCAATTTTCTGTCATGTTAGCTACTATAAATTACATAGAATAATAAATGGGAGTAAACCACAACTCATTGATCTAATGTCATGATTCCCTAACACATTCCTAAACTGGATTATTGAATAAATGACATTGACAAACAACTTCAGTACTATAATTATAAAATTACATAAAATGTTTGAATTACAACTTAGTTGGTGATGAGGAATTTTATATCTCAATCATAAACATCGTTTCGGACGCTTGGTCCTCCAGCGCCGGAGTCGAAATAAATAGGCGGCCCTCCACCAACAACAACACCTTCCATGAGAGCAAAACGCATATCTTCGGACGGCTTCAAGTGACGCTTCCTCTGGTTAATAAACCAGTTATTTATCTTCTTTTGATCTAATCCTGTTACCTCTGCTAGCTTCATTTCTCCTCTTCCTGTACCAATACCCATATTCATTATTCCAATCCCATCTCCAGTACCAACAACCTACAACTCTATGATTTTCAAGTATACAAACATGATTCCACAAAACTTAATTATGGGTCATTTGTCATGACGGACTGCAAGGACCGAATGCTCATACGAGGGACACTCAACTTTTTATGTCGAACTAGAACAATAAGATGAAGCCATAGCAACAAGTTGAGTTGTAGCAAATATTCCATAAACAAACATTGACGACTTCGCAACCTTCTATAATCAAATCAGTTACAATCCCGAGCAATTCTTAACATACAGTTACTTGGAGAACATGGTTCCTCGATCTTTATATATAAACGATACCCAAACTTCGTAACATATCTATTCAATTCCAACTTGAATCGATTAACACTTTCAAAGAGTTTATGACCAACACCAGTGAACAAATCCCCAACTTTCATATCTAACCATGTTTAAATGACTTAGAGGAAGAACTTGCATCACTAAAACATAATGAATCATTAGGCGATCTAGCTGACTCCATTTCCATTTTCTGCAATTTTCATCCGTAAGGAATATAATGTTTAGAACTTATGTACTAAAAACATAATTATGGACACAATAGGTGTTGCAAACTATTTTCTGCAATTTTCATCCATAAGGAATATAATGTTTAGAACTTATGTACTAAAAACATAATTATGTACACAATAGGTGCTGCAAACCTAGTTTACAAATCATGACTAAAAACTCAGTTCACAAATTATGTGATTGCAAACTCGATTTGTAAAGTAGGTGGCTGCAAACTTAGTTTGCAATGTCGGTGGAAGCAAACTCAGTTTGCAGCAAGAGATTTTTCATAAGAATTAATTTGCTTAATCAAGTTTATGATTCTTTGACATACATTTGTTCATCTGAATAACCTAGATGCCTTCATTCAAATAACTTGGACTTGTTCATTCGAATAACTGATAGAAAAATAAATAAATAAAGAGTTCAGATAATGAAGATGATAAAGACCTTACTACTTGACTTGATTAGCAAATAGACGAAGAATCAGAAGATCTGGGCGACGATGAACTAATTATGCAGAAGATATCAAGGCTTACATGAGTACGAACACATTATAACATCTTCAAATCAGTATGTAAATTAGAAGATGAAGATGAAGATGAAATTGATGCTTCAGATCAGTACAATAATAGCAACATAGCTCATGAAATCGATTGGATCTTGAAGGTTCGCCGGAGGACTCCACCGATTTCATCCATAGTCTCCCTCTCGTCTTTCTCTAATATTTATCTCTCTCCTCTCTGCTTTTAGGTTAAAACTTTGGTTGGATTTTATGGTTCTTTCTAGGTGCAGATCCAATCGATTTTGAAGAAGAAGAAGATTTGGAGAAGAAGAATGGAAGAAGGAGAACCCTAAAAAATTTCAGGTTTTTTTTAAGAGAGAAAGTGAGTTTTGATATTTTTTTTTAAGAGAGAAAGTGAGTTTTGATATGTAAGGGTATTTTAGGAACTTAAATATTAGAAAATGACCTGAATATTAATTATCAATATTATTTTAAACCTAACTTCTAATTAGCTCTAATATTTTGATAGAAAATGACTAATATTAAAAGATTGAGGCTTTTATAGCTATTTTGAAATTTTTTACATTTTCTATAATAGTAAAGGTGTTATGAGCAACATCTCTTTGTATTGAAAGGTGAAAGTTGAATTTTATCATCCCAATCCTATCGATTTTTGTTCTAATTAATATCATAGTGTAAGGATTCAAATCTGAATCTATTAAATACTTAGAGCATCTCCAAATCAAAACTCAAAAAATCTCTACTCGTCCTATGTGTCAAATTCTAGTTGAGATTCTCACTCTTAGGTGGCAAAAATAGAGATCTTCAATTTTTGTGTCTCCAATGCAGAACTCTAATCTTATCTTATTTACAGAAGACACTCTATTTCTAGAGTGTCCTCTTGAGATATCTCTATTCTACACTCGACACGTCATCTTAGAGATCCAAATAGAGTGTTGTATTGGAAAGAATTTTTAAGAAAAAATTCAAAAAATCATATGTGGCTCTCAGTTACACACATTGAGTGTTGCATTATAGATGCTCTTAGGTACTCGTTATTTTTCAGGTTTGAAATTTTAATCATTTTTATCTACTGTTTAAGAAGGTTGCGTTTAGTGAAAACCAATGACCTAAACTGGAGGCTTGACAATAAGAGAAAAAAAAACTAACCATTCATATTGAATTTTACTGTAAAGCTTATCGAAGACGAATGAGTTTGAGTATGTGGGTCCTCATGGAGGTTCATGATTCTTCATTAGGTCAAACAAGAGAATGGGTTTGGAATTTGGTTCACAAAGATATTGAATTGAAAGATGTTTTGGTGGATCATGAAGATACTAAAGCTACTGATCAAGGATTTGTCAGATCTCTAAAACCTTTTGCTTTTAGTCTCGGGGATCGAAATGTGGTGATTTTAGCTTGTAATGCTCACATTTTGGAATATAATATCAAGACTAGAAAATCCGAATCGCATCGAAAACCTTTGTTGGATTTCAGTTCTTTATCTTATATTGGTCTTAATTTTTGCCTGTTTTAGTAACGCCAAGGCCGACGGTACTTATGCCAGCTACTTGGAATGCATCTGAGACTGAAACACACCGAATTCCATTCCTATGATTGGAAGTCTGTATAACAGACTCAAGTCAAGAGGTGTTTAGGGCTTAGGCAAAGTAAACTTGGGCCCTTTGTAATTTCCCCCATATGTTTCTCCATACATTGTAAATGGAAGTATTTTTTGTTTAGTATATATCACTTAATAAGTCCAATTAGGGCAGGTAAAACGATCCGGAAATCCGGCCCTAACCGCTCGATCTGAAGTGACCCGGAGACCTAAAAGCACCCGGCTCGAGCGTACCCGACCCGCTATTTCGGGCGGTACTCTGGTAGGAGGTCCTACCCGAGTACTGACCTATTTCACCCGCCCGTTAGACGACCGAGACCCGCCCGCCCGAAAACACAAGCTACCCGCCCGTCTATACATCCGACCCGTCCACCCGTCTATACTTAATCAGATTATTTGATCCAACGGCTGAGCATCACCAACAGTCGGATCAAAATATCTTCTCAATATATAACCCTCAAGCCAAAGTTTCATTCTTTACAAATCCTAAACGGCCTCCACTAACCTCACGTCCTCACCACCGACCTCCACCTCCACCAGAGTACCACACCACCACTCCACCATTCTTTACAAACTGAAATCCTAAATCACGAAGGCAGAGTAATCACCTAAAAAGTCATGTCTCTGTTCTTCAAAACCTCTTATGTTCATTAATGAATCTCTACTAGAACTAGTTCCAATTCCAGAACATAAGAAATTTATTTTTGCACCATGAAGAGAACTGGTTCCACTCTTAGACCCAAGAAAATCAATTCCCTCACCATTAACAGAACTGATTCCACACACAGACTCAAGATAATCAATTTCCCAACCAGGAATATGATTCAAGAATATCATTGTTGTGTTGGGTTTTCTCCTAGTGGGGAAACCTAGTTAGGTTTGGATTAGGAAACCAAACCCGAATTCGAGTCGAGTTTCTTTGGGTCGGTTACTTATGACGGTGGAATTAGGATTAAGGGGGAGTCTATAAATACGACCTTAACCTAATTTAGATGTGTGTGAAGCACCAAAGGGGAGAACACAATTAGAAACACACAAGAGAAGAAGGGAGAAAGAGGTTTGCCGAGAAGAGCGGCGGCCGAGTATTTTCAGCACACACAGTCTTCGTTGTTCGGAAAATCCGACGGTGAGATCTTCTCTGATTGAGCTGAAATTTGGCAGAACTGTTCTTGACATATTCATCTAGTATTTATACGGAGGGATCGTTGATTGGTCACCAGAATCCTAGTGAATTTAGGGTCGTTTTGGACTGCAAATTTCATGGCTGTTTTGTTCTTTCTTGTGAGGGTTTCTCCGTGTTTCTTCATGTTTGAGATTGATTCTTTTGAGAAGGGTCTGAGTCTCGGGTGGACGTAGTCTGTAACTACTTTGCTTATTATAGTTGATTTGGTTGGACTACGAGTCCCGTGGTTTTTACTTCTCATATTGAAGAGGTTTTTCACGTTAAAAATCGTTGTCTTATTTACTTTCAGTTCTTTGTTTATTGCTCCCACATATTCTTCTGTATTATCCTCGTAACTAACACAAAAGGGAAAAACTCTTGTTTCCGCTGCGCTAAGTGCCCGTTTTTCCTAACATGTTGCTATCAAGAACATGAAGAAAATTAGAATGGAACCCAAGGTTTTTTATGATTACTACCATTAAAACTATTAGTTCACCATTCTTAAGACCAAAGAGTCGGGCGGAAAAGGGGGGAAAGCTCTCCGTTACTGGTTCTCCTGTAGCTGGATTTCCAGAACCGCAAGAATCCTTAGAATGGAATTCCAACTCAGCACCTTTTGAGCTCGAAACAAACGGGCGAATTCTTCTTCATTGAATTCGTTGGGTAATAATGATGAAATTTAGTTTAATTTATTCATATTCTTAATTAAGTAATTTTATATTATTTTTTATTCAAAACAGCCAGCGACCCGTTCGCCCGAGCCCGGTAGAGCCCGATCGGGCTCTCGGGAAAAATCGGGCCGCGGACACAAAATAACTCATATGTGTCCGGCCCGATTGCCCGATTGGACACTACCCCATCGAACCCGATCCCCCGTACCTGCGAAGGAACTATCCGAGCCAGACCGAACCCGCCCGATCCCCACCCCTAAATCCAATACCCTGACGCCCGAGTACCATAGCCTAATAGTAAAAGTATTATGAGCAACATCTCTTTGTATTGAAAGGTGAAAGTTGAATTTTAACATCCCAGTCCTATCGATTTTCGTTCTAATTAATATCATAGTATAAGGATTCATATCTGAATTTATTAAATACTTGTACTCGTTATTTTCGGGTTTGAAATCATTTTTATCTACTGTTTAAGAAGGTTGCGTTCAGCGGAAACCAATGACCTAAACTAGAGGCTTGGCAATAAGAGAAAAAAAGCTAGCCTTTCATATCGAATTTTATAATGAATTGATAAGATTTGACGAAGATTCATCTGAAAGATCTCACGTAACTACTTGAAAAATCACAATTAGTTTTTGTTATTAGTTCGTTACGGTATATACGCGTCAAAATAACGGCCTCTAAGAACTATACTTAGTAATAATAACTGTCATCTCTTTCCGGTCTCTCTTTCTATGATATTGATTCGCCGCCGTTAACGATTTTTCAAATTTATCGCGAGATCATATCCCTTATTTGAAAGAAGTCATTCTCAACTTCGCTCCTATCTGTGACAACTTGAGCCACAACATTTAAAATATCTCTGTCATTTACTAAGTTTGAGCACGCTCTTACTCTTGTGGTCGCCCGGCCGGCCCTTGGATGTGTCACAACTCAAGACTACATAAATGTGTGGGATTAGAATCAAATATCCGGTTGCTAGTGAATCTAGCGATTGTTTCGAGGATCCCTAGGGTTTCGGTTTTAGGGTGTGTATGTTTTCGGGTATAAAAAGAGTGACGCCGTTTTTACCTTCATCCGGCAGCAAACCAGTGATGGAGAAAATGAAGCAGTAACTTTCATACAGAAATTTACAGCTGAAGAAGAAGAATAAGAATATCAAATCCCAATTCAATCAGATCAACTCGATAAGCAACTCTTTCTCTATCTAACTCTTCTTTTCAAATTTTTCATTTAGAACTATAAAAAATTGATCTTTTTTTTTTTGAACTAAAATTGAATAAGAAGATGAAAAATTCTAATTATTTATCAGAAGATATATTGTTTGATAATATCTTTCCTAGGCTTCCCTTGAAATCCAATTTCAAATTTAGATGCATATCAAAGTTATGGAATTCTTTACTCAGTGTGAAACTTGATCATTTGAATCCATGGATTCTATTTTACCGTGAGCATTCAATTTCTTCATCTTTTCTTCATTCATATCATCAATTTAAGTCTGATCATAATGGGTATTCATTTAAATTTCTTTACTCAGAATTAGGTAAAAAATTAGACATTGTTGCTAGTAGTAATGGTTTAGTTCTCTGTGCTTCACAAGATCTATCTTGTACAATGATGTATTTTGTTTGTAATCCATTAATCAAAAAATGGGTTTCTCTTCCTCCTATTCTTAAGGATCATACTTCTCAATTAAGTGGAATTATCTCTGATTCTTCATCTTCTTCTTCTTTCAAGGTAATTTGTATATCTGATTTCTGTAAACCATCTTATAGTTTCCTTGTTGAAATCTTCTACTCTGATTTGGGTAAATGGCTATCTTATAAAGTTTCTTCTCCTCAATTAGTCACTTGGAAATTTCCTATCAATCGTAATATGGCTTATCATAATGGGGTTTTGTATTGGTTTGATCATAAGAACAGAATAGTTGCTTATGATCTTAACAACAATGATGTTGGTGTTCGAGGTACTCGAACTAGGGAAGATACTCGTGGCTTTAGGGAAGCTTATAGTCACTGTCATTTGATTAGTTTGCCTGAGGATATAGATGAAGGTGGTGATTATCTTTTACATTTTCATGAACATCTTGGAGTTTCAGAAGGGTTTCTTTGTTATTGTAAAGTTGATCGAAGAAGAATGAGTTTGAGTATGTGGGTTCTCATGGAGGTTCATGATTCTTCATTTGGTCAAACAAGAAAATGGGTTTGGAATTTAATTCACAAAGATATTGAATTGAAAGATATTTTAGTAGATCATGAAGATACTAAAGCTACCGATCAAGGTGTTGTTAGATCTTTAAAACCTTTAGCTTTTAGTCCGGGGGATCGAAATGTGGTGATTTTAGCTTGTAATGCTCACATTTTGGAATATAATATCAAGACTAGAAAATCCAAATTGCATCCAAAACCTTCGATGGATTCGAGTTCTTTATCTTATACTGGTATTAATTTTTCGCCTGTTTTAGTAACACCAAAGCCGACGATACTTAAACCAGCTACTTGGGATGTAACTGGAACAAACTGAATTTCATTCGTATCGAAAAGTCTGATATTGTACTTATTGATTGAAGTTCTTATCTTTGTCTTTGTTGTTTTGTTTGTTTTATTTTGGCTATTTCATTTGATGTGATAGTGTACTAAAATGGTCAGGGTAATTTTGATGAAACAATATAATAAAAAAAGATTGAATGATCATTGGTTTTGTTAGTCTAATTTGATTATTTGGATGTGTACTTATTGATTTGTTTAGTTTTTAGCTCTTGGTTGAATCTTAAATTGATCGAAAATGAAATAATTACTTTCACTCATTTTGAGCCCTCTTTAGGTGTAGTGAGACACACTCCAAAGAAAGTCAACGTTTCCGTTTGTTTGGGCATGGCGACCATTGTCGGTGGATCACATCAAACATGACCTTAAAGATCTTGTCTGATCTTCAAACCTAACCAACTCAACATCTTTTTCTTAGCGGATTATGTCTCAAATGTATACTCTGTGCAACTTGTAATCCTTCCTTGTGCAATGTAATCAGTATGATCGAAAGTCTCACCTTTTGAGCTAGATACAGGAAGTGAGAAAAAGAGAGGACCAAAATCACACCCCATCAATTGTATCAGAGAGGCTAAAAAGCACACCCATCAATTGTATCAAAGCTTTGATTTACCCAACTCTTCAAGTCCGATAAAGACTAAATAGCACACCCATCAGATTAGAGAGAGATAGAGATCAGAGAGATGAGAACAGAAAGAGGTCGGAGAAAGAGAGATTTGTGAAGTGGTTCTTTCAAGAGAGATTGAAAGAGAAAAATATTGGTTTGAAGAAAAAAAGATTATTAATCTTGTGAAGCAATTTAGTTGTGCTTATCTTCTTCAGCTTTTGGTGATCTAGAATTTGTTCAAATCCCAAGGAATAAGAAATCTTTGTACCCCCTTTCTTGTTTGGTTTATCCACCATAGGTTTGGTGAAGAATTAGTTAATCATTTATTTGTTTAGGGAAGAATTGTTATCCAAGAGTGTTTCCGCACATCTTGAAGAATTGGTTAATCCTCTATTTGTTTAGGGAAGAGTTGTTATCCAAGAGTGTTTCCACACATCTTGAAGTATTGGTTAATCCTCTATTTGTTTAGGGAAGAATTGTTATCTAAGAGTGTTTCTACACATCTTGAAGAATTGGCTTATCCACCATAGGTTTGGTGAAGAATTGTGCAACTCATTATTAAATCATAGTGGAAGATTTCTAGACTAAGTCTCGTGATTTTCTTACCTTCTATCTTGGAGGGATTTTTTGCCACGTTAAACTATCTTGGTGTCTCTGCTTTTACATTCACATATTTTATCTTCATATTCCTGAACAAGTTAATTATGTTATTTTTTCCCAACAAAAATCTACCACGAAAATAACAGTTTATCAGAAAGACAGACGAAAGTCCAACTATATTCCGAATTTTTTCTTGTGTGTGGACAACTTATGTTGTTTCTTGTTTGTGGACAACGTGAAGTTTACTGAAAGTGACCAACTGAGAGCCCGGGAGGAACTTCATCTTCCGTTCAGAAGATTCCAGGAATGATGAACCTAGCTAGAAGAAACTTCGAATACTTATAACTAATAATTATACAATCTTAAATCCTAATCATGGAGAAACACGGTCGAACATCATGTGGTCTATGATTTCCCTCTCTAACATATCTAGATTATAAAATTGCTTTTGCATGAACTAATTGATAAATTTAAGAACATGAATTAGATACCAACACCCATCTCCAAAAGTATTTCTTGTATTGGACTAGTAACCGCGACTGCTTCCTGCAAAATATCATAAAGCATAGTACTCCTTAACATGCACCGAGAAGACAAAATGAAACAACCAGTCGTATAACGAAAATAAGTATAGAAATGACACAGCAACCAAAAAGCCCTCAGATGTCAATACTGCAGAATATTTTTAGCCGCTTACTCTGCTGCCAAAGATTGCTAACGTTCAAAACTGAAATTTTCTTGAGAAAAAAAAAACTTGAAACTGTCATTGGCGTAATTGTAAGTGCCCAAAGATAGTACATTTAGTCGTATAAACTAGACTATATTGTAGGTGTTATGAGCAACATCTCTTTGTATTGAAAGTTGAATTTTAATGTCCCAAACCTATCAATTTTCGTTCCAATATCACACTATAAGGATTTACATCTGAATCTATTAAATACTTAGGTACTTGTTATTTTTCGGGTTTGAAATTTTAAATCATTTTTTATCACTGTATAAGAAGGTTGCACTCAGCGAAAAACCAATAACCTAAAGTGGAGGTTTGACAATAAAGAGAGAAGCTAGCCTTTCATAATGAATTGGTTATAAGATTTGATGACAGAAGATCTCATGTAATTACCATAAAAATCACAATCAATTTTTATTTTTAGTTCGTTACAATATGTGCACCTATATAACGGACTCTACGAACCATATTTAGTAATAATAATTGTCATCTCTTTCCGACCTCTCTTTGGTTGATAATGCTTCGCCGCCCTTAACGATTTTTCAAATTTACCAAGAGATCATATCCCTTTTTTGAAAGAAGTCATTCTCAATTAGACAACTTGAGCCACAACATACTAATATTACCTTTGATGTGTCACAACTCACATCTACATCAATGTGTGTGTGGGATTAAAATTTGTTGCCAGTGAATCTAATGATTTATTCGAGGATCCCACTCAACTAAAAAGTAGTGACCCCGTTTTTACCTTCATCCGGCAGCAAACCAGTGATGAAGAAACCCTAGAATTTCACTCAACTAAAAATGAAGCAGTAACTTTCATACAGAATTTACAGTTGAAGAAGAAGAACATCAAATTCCAATTCAATCAGATCAACTCGATAAGCAACTCTTTCTCTTCTAACTCTTCTTTTCAAATTCTTCATTTAGAACTATAAAAGTTTGATCTTTTTATTAGTCTAATTTGATTATTTGGATGTATACTTATTTGTTTGTTTAGTTTTTAGCTCTTGGTTGAATCTTAAATAGACCGAAGATGAAATAATTATTTTAACTCATGTTGAGCCCTCTTTGGGTTTAGTTAAGCACACTCCAAAGAAAGTCTATGTTCCCCTTGCTTTGGGCATGACGACCATTGTCGGTAGATCACATCAAACATGACCTTAGTGATCTTGCCCGATCTTCAAACCTAACCAACTCAATGTTGTTTTAGTTGGTAATGTCTCAAAAGTATACTCTGTTGAACTTGTAGTCTTTCATTGTGAAAGGTGATCATTATGAGCGAAAGTCTCACCTTTTGAGCTAGATACAGGGGGTGAGAGCCGCGGTGTACCCAACTCTTCAAGTCTGAGAGAGGCCAAAAAACACACCCATCAATGGTATCAGAGCCTCGGTTTACCAAGCTCTTCCAGTCCTATTCTGGAGGGAAGACATCTCCAAGACCATACCTACCCATCTCCATTAACAAAATGACATCTAGTGATTGGGATCATCCTGTCACAGGCATTTGAGAGGTCTTCAAATCTCTGGAAAGGGGAAGAACTGCTCAAGAAATCCACACTAGCTAACCCTTACTCTATATCTAGAATCTGAGTTGCTACCAAAACTGCAGAAAACAAAAGAAGAATAAATCATGGCTTTGGAAATTTTACTTAACTCTATCACGAAAGTAACAGTTTTATCAGAAAGAAGAAAGCCCTGCTATATTTCGAAATTTTTCATATGAAACCCAAAATACAAATTGCCACGGACCAAGCCTTGCCCATGTCGGAAAAAATCCTTTCCACAACGCCATTATACCTTCAACTCTAACAGTCTTTAAGAGACAATCATACGAACTTTTATAAACAAATTTTGTTTCTTTACCCGCAGCTTGATTCATCATTCTTGTTTTCACGACATCAGCTGGACAACTCAAAGTAGTGGCAGCAAGACCTGACATAATAGATGCTAATGTATGAGCATAGATATTATCTTCGCAAACTTGTTTTTGAATAACAAATCGTTTTGCATGATCATAACATGCTAATTCTCCCATGTTTACTAAGAATGCTCTTTGGGTGTTAGGGATTACCCCTCTCCAAAGACCTCCAAGACCTTCTGATCTTACTATCTTGTTGAATGCATCGAATGAGCTTGTGTACCTTGGTTGAAGACCTTGACTTATTAAGCGACCATCAGCTTGCATTCTTACCTTTACCAGATCTGCCGGGCTTGCCACTACCTGTTTTGTCGAGCCGAATAGTAAGCAGAAGAAGCAACAAGACCAACCTGACTAACTTTTGACGAATGTTTTCGAATTAAGGGTTAATTTGACATTGACCCCCATTTATAATGTGATATTAGGACTTCACCCCCAAAATCAAAACTGTTTAGGTGTTAACCCCCAATTGCTCTTTTTCCGTCATTTACACGTTAACTGGTCAGTGTGTGAGTCACACGCGTGAGTCGTGACCAAACTACCCCTCGTACCATCCTCCATCTAATCTAACGGTCCCCATTCCATCACCCGATCTACGGTCCAGATCTGACCGAGATTTTTTTAATCTATGAAATCCAAATTTCAACTGCCTACTACCCGCGAGAAACGTTTGGGGTCCTTAGTTCCATTTCTTCCTCATCAAACCAGGTAAACCCTAATCTGATTTTGAGCTCGATCATCATGATTCTAAACGAAATCGTTAGGGCTTTCTTCTTGAATCACTTGTAAAGTATTTTCCTCATTTGATTCTTCCCTTTGCAGCTCGTTTTGACTGAAGAAATAGCTTTCTCTCTCTAGCCCTAAGTCTGAACTACCATCAATGGAGAGAGGACGAAAGTCCAACATTTCTTTGTAAGTACTAATCAACCTAAGTATAATGTTATTTAGCATGTATATTATGATGGGTTTAAGGTGAAATAGGTTAAATGTTCATAGAAATGGCTAAATGTTCATCAAAAGGTTAAATGTTCATAGAAATGGCTAAATTTTCATAACAATGGTTTCTTACACTCTGTTTGTCTTAGTTGTATATCATAGAAGGGTTTTTAGACACTTTCCATTATATCATATAAGGGTTTTTAGGCTCTATTTATGTTTTTTAGGCTCTGTTTAGGGTTTTTAGGCTCTGTTTAGGGTTTTTAGGCTCTGTTTAGGGGTTTTAGGCTCTGTTTTGGTATTTTAGGCTCTGTTCATATTATTGTGTCTCATGTTCTTGTCATATAAGAGTCTGCTTCTTTTGTCAAGAGTCATATAAGACTCTACTTCATGTACTTGTTGATTTTTACGATTATATGCTATCATCTGTTCATGTCTTTAGGCCTAGCAGAGAACTTGGCAAAAGAATGTTGGTGGTAAATTATGGTCATTGGAAGAGCTATATTTTTCCTAAAAAACATTATTGGACTTGTGAAGACTATATGAGTGGTAAAATTGCCTTAATTCCAAATGTTGATGGTGATGAGCTTAACATAATTGACTTGGTTCAAGG
>BEHA01001800.1:23466-40068 GCA_002897215.1 Eschscholzia californica subsp. californica
CACCAGTAACAGTTGTGTTCCTAGTTTCTCTAAGACCTACTAGTTCTACAGTTTCACCTATTCTAACAGTTCCTCTCTCAACCCTACCAGTGGCAACTGTACCACGACCCGTGATCGAAAATACATCTTCTACAGCTAGAAGAAAAGGTAATTCAGTTTGACGTTGTGGGATTGGGATATAATCATCAACTCTATCCATTAATTCATAAATTTTATCTACCCATTGATTTTCACCTCTTTTTATACTAGGGTTTGCCATTAAAGCTTCTAAAGCTAATAAAGCTGAACCAGAAATAATTGGAACATCATCACCAGGAAATTCATAAGATGAGAGAAGTTCACGAACCTCTAATTCAACTAACTCAAGAAGTTCTTCATCATCAACTTGATCTTGTTTGTTGAGGAAGACGACCATATTGGGGACACCAACTTGTTTAGCTAGAAGGATATGCTCTTTCGTCTGAGGCATTGGACCATCAGCACCGGAGACGACGAGTATAGCACCGTCCATTTGAGCAGCTCCGGTAATCATGTTCTTGACATAATCAGCGTGACCAGGGCAATCGACATGAGCGTAATGGCGGTTTTCTGTTTCGTATTCGACTGTGGCGGTGTTAATGGTGATACCACGAGCTCGTTCTTCAGGAGCTGCGTCGATTTCGTCGTATTTCTTTGGAGCACTGTTACCCATGGAGGCGAGAGCCATGGTTAGGGCTGCAGTGAGGGTAGTTTTACCATGGTCGACGTGACCTATGGTTCCGATGTTAACATGGGGTTTTTTCCGTTCAAATTTGCCTCTAGCTGCTCGAACTGTTAAAGAACGACGATTTTTAGTGGTGGTGGTGGTGGTGGAAGCGGCGGCGGAGGACCACCAGAAGATGGAAGAAGGGTTAGTGAAGGAAGAAGAAAGAAGAGGAATTGATTTGCATTTAGTATTTGATATGGGTCGTCTGGGGAAAGTAGTGGTAGATTGTGATGAAGAAGAAGAAGAAGATGATGTAAGGGGTTTCAGAAGTAGCTTTGAAGAAGCTGCGGCTGAAGATGCAATCGCCATTAAAACCCTTCTACTTGATTGAAGAAGAAGAAGATGGAAGGGTTGGAGAGAGAGAGAGAGAGAGAGGAAGTGGGTAATGGGGGGTATTATCTGAGGAAGAAAAAGGATGGCCTCATATCAGTAATCTATCCACTGTCATCACCTAGATTTGAGAGATTTTTTCAATTTCTCTTTCGTCTTTACCCATTTAGGTGGTGATAATGGAGTCCACGATGCTCCCATTGAACCCACATAGGTTATGGGTTTAACCCTTGGTTATTGTTGGTTCGAACAGTTTTGGCTCCAGATGGTTCACATTCAACCTAGTTTTTTTTTTGTTAAGAGATACAAATATTATTAAGCTAAGAGAATGTCATTACAATAGAAAGGAACTATAAAATAAGGTACTCTGCTCCAAGTCTTCGATTTATTCTTCTTTCTAGCCCATTTTGCAAGCCTATCCGCCGGTGAATTGAATTTTCTGTTAGTGTAATTGAATTTCACCATATCAATCTTTCGTTTGACTTCATGAATTTTCCAGATGTGAATTCTAGACTGCCATTGAACTTCATGCTTGATATTCTGAATGTTATGTATGATATTTATATTATCACTTTCAATAATGATTTTATTATAATTATGTTCCGCCGCCCATAACAGGCCATTGACAATTGCAATTGCCTCACCTTCTTCACTATTTCTGCTTCTAATAATACATCTGTGAGCTTCTATGAATTTAGAGTCAGAATCATGGATAATAAGGCTGGTACCTGTAATTTCATGCACATTGATAAAAGAAGCATCTACATTAATTTTCAACCAAGTATGTTCTGGAGGGTTCCATTTTCCTTGCAATTGTGTATTCGTGCTAGGTAGAGTTATAGTATTCCTAGGAAAAGAATGAATCATATTAATAATCTGTGAGAGAGAATTAATTTCAAGTTGAAAACAGTGATCACATCTAATTTTCCAAATGATCCACGGGATTGTGGCTAATTGATTTTGGTAAGACGGGTCACTGAATTGAGGAGTGTGCTCCCATGAAAATATCCATTCTGCGACATTCATAATATTCTCTGAAATAATATTAAAATAGAACCAGACGTTTCTAGCAAGAGGATAGTGAAGGAATGCATGCTCAATAGATTCAATCTCATTACAGTTAGGGCAGACCAAAGTATTGTTAATGTACTTACCAATTCTTTTCCTCACTGGAAGGGATTTGGTACATATTTTCCAAATGAAATTTTGGATTCCAGGAATAGTTGGGAGCGACCAAATAAATTTCCAATTAGGGTTGAGGGGAGGAGGAGAATTCATACTAGTGCATAGATATTTATACATGGATTTAACCGTAAACTTACCTGATTTTGTTAGAGTCTAAATTTTTTGATCTCCCCCCGTTGCATATATAGGAATGGATTTAATTAAGTTATGGGTGGAGTTGTCAAAGGTACTAGTGAGAGCCTCTTCATTCCACTCGTTATTAATAATCAATTGAACTACCTTAGTCACCCTGGACTCATTACTTCGAGTCTGGGGAGTATTTATGTCAGGAATCCAACTGTCCGTCCAAATATTGATGTTCTCTCCATTGTGGACATCCTATGTCGTAAAATCTTCAATCTGGTGCAATTGCTTTCTAATAGTCTTCCAGATCCAAGAATGGTGTGGCTTGACTGGACCTGGAGTCTTCGTATGGGGAAAATACTTAGCTTTCAGGACACGGACCCACATAGCATTGGGCTCCGCTTTAATCCTCCAAGCTAGCTTACTGAGCATAGCTTTATTGTGTAGCTCAGGGAGATGTATTCCAAGCCCTCCCATGGATTTGGGAAGACAAATGGAAGATCAAAATTTCATACAAATGCCTCTAGACTTACCCTACCAGAACGACTTGTGAATAGTCGTAGTGCTTTTGCTCACATTCAACCTAGTTGGTTCTCACTTTATCCACAACTTTGATAATAATCTTCAAACATAGTTCTGAGAAAAGAAAGAAAAAATTTCGGGATGCAAAATTTAATAGGGTGGAGAAATCGAAAATTTATCCCCAACATACCACTCTTCTGCCTTTACCGACGAAAGTTGTCGGTAGACTCCCTGTCAGGGGCGTGGGAGAGGGGGTGCAATAGGTTTCGTCGCACCGGACCCCCCCCCTCCCAAGGGGGCCCCATCCCAACCTATTTATAGTTAGACTCTTCATATAGATTCTCATCCAATTATAAACATCTATGAGTGTGTAGCCTAACGGATGTAATTGGTAACTTGTGCATGAAAGATTGGAGGATTGAGTCCCGCAAAGAATATTTTTTTGGGTTATTTCTCAAATGGCCCCCAACTTTGTGACCAGCTTCCTGCCTGACCCCCTACTTTAGCAAATATTCCCATATTGCCCCCTTTTTCCGTTATCTTTAACGGTCCGTTACTCTCACTCCTCGACCTCATTTGCTCTCTCTGCCAAGTCACCTACAACACCACATTATCATCTTCTCCGGCAGGGGTCGCCGGCCGGCGACCTTCAAACCTAAAAAAATAATTCTCTTTTTCTTCCTCTCTCTCTCTCCGGTTTTCTCTCTCTTCTTCTTCTTCTTCTTATTCCTCTCTCTTTCATGTTTTTTCTCTCTTCTTCTTCTTCCTCTCTCTCTTTCTCTCTCTCTAAAATGGCCATCGAAGGGGGGAACCCTGCCATTTTAGAGAATGAGAGAGTGAAAAGAAAGGGGAAGAGAGAGAGAGGAAGAAGAAGAAGAGATAGAAAACGGGAGAGAGAAAAGAGGAGAGAGAAAGAGAGAGGAAGAAGAAGAAGAGATTTTTTTTAGGTTTGAAGGTCGCCGACCAGAAATTTGACTGGCCGGCGACCCCTGCCGGAGAAGATGATGATGTGGCGTTGTAGGTGACTTGGCAGAGAGAGGAAATGAGGTGGAGTGAGAGTAACGGACAGTTAAAGATGACGGAAAAAGGGGGCACATGGGAATATTTGCTGAAGTAGGGGGCCAGGCAGGAAGCTGGTCACAAAGTTGGGGGCCATTTGAAAAATAACCCTATTTTTTTATCAGGCAGTTCCAAGTCCAGGTTCCATTCCTCAAGTTGTTATTTTCTTAGACAATTACAACTCACAAACATGAGTGAGTATGTAGTCTCATTGTTTCAATAGTTCTTTGGTGCCAGAGGTTAGAGGAATGATTACATCCAAACATATTTTTGCGGCGAATTGTTCTCCTCTTGGATTCCAAGCACAATAATATTAATAATTTATTTGTCCTCGTGATGTTAGAAGTACAATTCCTCACTGAAAAACAACAATAATATTAATAATTTATCTTCTTTTGCTTTCTCTCTTATTTCTCTATCTCATTTATCTTCTTTTGCTTTCTCTCGATCCCACCTGTTTTTCCCTATGCCACCTACTTTTCTCTATCTCTAGTTCCAGTGAAGATTAGGTTTTGTCGGAACCCTTCTTTTAGATAGGAATCCCCTGCTCTAGGCGAAGCAACGTCTGAAAAATCAGAAGAGGGTTCCAGCGTAAGGGTCCTCCTGTTTTCCAGAAACATAGAGAAGAGAAGAAAAAAAAAGAAAGAAAGAAAGAAAGAAAGAAAGAAAGAAAGGGGAGAGCAAGATAGAGAGAATGAGAGAGACAAACAAAGAGAGAGAGAGAGAGAGAGAACAAGAGACAAGCAATGAGAGAGAGAGATGGGAGAGAGAGGAAAAAGAATGGTTATGACAGTCAAAGTTGGTGATGGATGTGTCGACGGAGTTGATGGTGGTGGTGGGAAGGAAAGATGGAGAAAGAAAGAAAACATTAAGGATTAAGGGTGGAGGTATGTTTGGATGAAAAAAAAGAATACCACAGTATTTTTTTTCCACTCAAAAGTTTATACCAAAAGAAAAGCCTTCGCTTTGGGGAAAGCAGAAAAATTTCCGGGGAAGACGACGCAAAATTAAAAAAACACAAACCAAACGCGCCTCAGAAGTCGCCGGCAGAAAGTTGGATGTTGCCAAATATGATGATTAAACGTACTTACAGTATTTTATACCTCCTCCTCCACTCTATTCTCTAGCCTCTAACTAGCCTCCTCATCTTCCTTCCGAGACGGCTCATTGCCGGCTGGTTTGGTTTACCAATTTCTCTCTCTCTCTCTCTCTTCGCCGACCCCGGAACAAGAATCAGCTGATTAGTAGTTACTAAACCTACCTGATTACTACTACTAATAAATAATGGAACCACACACTAAATTTATGGAGTATTAAACTGTTTAATTACTAACGGGCGCACCCCCCTTTCATTTCCTCTGCTTCCCCTCTCTCAATTGTTGGAAAAAAATTGGCGTTTAAGTTGAAATGAAAGGTGGAAAAAATCGATGAATAAAATAATGTTGATCACTAGACTTCAAAGCTCGAGAATCTCAATTTTTTTAGACAGTAATTCGTCCCCTTCTGGTATGAAACTAGAGTGCACAATGTGTATTAATAAACTGATAATGCCAAAATATCGACTCAGAATTCGTCAAATAATTTGATAGATGAACCCAAGATAAACTTCACTGTTTATATAAGATAGTAGATAATTTGAGAGCAAGACGGAGAGAGATTTTCGTTAGATATCACTGGAGGGTTTGATGCCCACTTAATTTATAGTATACCAAGAGATGCAAATACATGCAATATATATCCATCTATAATGGGTATCATGCCCATTCATTAGTATCTCTCTGTGGTGGTGGATGCCAAAGGGAAGTGGTACATCCCTTCATTTCCCTTCATCAACTTCCCTCCAATTTTTTAATTTAAAAAATATCCAACATTTCCCCACCATTTTAAAATTGAAATAAAGGAAAGGTATAAAACGACGTAGCAAAATCGAGGCAAAAAACAAAAATAAAACAAAACATAACAAAAGGACGATTTTGACATTATCGTAGAAGCTTGTACATAAATGATAGGTATCTTGAACCAAGAATTCTTAAATGATAAGACCGGATTCATTGCACATACTCGTTTCGGAGGACAAAGTGTTCAGACTCCGCAGGTTAATGGCCATGTGCAATATCCCTTTCATGAGTCTTCTTTAGAAAACGGTCTTATTTTCTTAGGAAACGGCCTGATTTCCACACTCACTTAGGTAAGTCCACTTGAGGTGTTTCTGCGAGGCACCACTTAAAAAGTAGGACTTATTAAGAATTTTCATTCGTCTTTTGTCTTGCAGAAATACCAATACTAGCTTAGAAATGGGACAATATAAAACGCTAGTATTCCATAATCGCGAAATCTTTAACTTGTTAGTACCCGTTGAACTTTGTCTGTCTATTTCAAGACATAAGTTGGGTTCCCATTAAAGCCGATCAACCTTCATTCAAAGACCTTAGCCCATTTCTTTTTCTTTAGAGATAAGTTCTCTAGATAACTCTGAAACGTTAGAGACTATTTGTCTAGATGAAAACACATTAGAAAATATTTCTCTAGATACAAAATTGACTTAATACCTAAGCTCGAAAAATCGGAAACCGGGACTAGTCGGTAGACTCGGGCCTAGCTACTAGTCGGGACTATTACGGGACCAGACGGATTTAATCAGTTAACTTAATATATATATATATATATATATATATAATTACTTATGAAATTATATGATATTATACATACATATAAAGAGACTTCTACATGTGTAATATTGTAATGTAAATACAGAAAATAAAGAGAGTATTTGTTTACCTTCACTATAGTTTGAAATTCCCGCAAAATCCCCGACCGGTAGAAATGTTTCTTCCTGAAAAACTCAAACATATACAAACATAATTCTCGACGAAAGTAATTTAAAGTGAAATACTAATATGATAGTCAGAAATCAAATTTCAAATAAACCTAATAAAAGTAGTTCATATTCATAGTCATACAATCCATAGTCAGAATTCATCATAATGCCGAATGAAAATAAAAGCAAAAGAAAACGACGCTAAATAACTCAATCTAAAGTTGCAAAGTGCGACCCATCCACTTCAATATCAGCATCGCTATCTTCATCAACAAGTTCCATCGGAGGACGTGATGTAGGAGTAGTTGAAGAACTAAAAGCCATTTGACTCCTCGTTCTTCGTCGCTCAATACTCGTAACTCCTTGCGCCTCCCGAACATCTTCCCATCTAAGATCATTACCCCTATTGACGAAATCTTGTAGTTCTTCATCAGTTGGAATAATCCAATCATCATTTTCTTGTACCTCCCTCAAAATAATTGGATCAATTGAGTCATCTCTTGTCGGTCTACACACATTGTTTCTAGCTATATTTCGAATTGTCAACTTCATATTGTATTGGATGTAGACAACATCATTCAATTTACTTTGCATCAAGCAATTCCTCTTCTTTGAATGCACCTGAAAAAAATAAAAGACACAAGTATAAAAGAAGTATTTAACTTATTACTTAATGGGTAAAAATAAGATGGATTAAAGTGTAACTTACATGATCAAATGCACTCCAATTGCGCTCACATGGTGAAGCACTGCATGTCTGACTTAAAACTCTTTGAGCAAATGCTTGAAGGTAAGGTAGTCCCTTTCCATATTGTGTCCACCATTTATCTACATTTCGTCACAAAAGAAAACAACCATAAGATCGCCACAAAAGTGAATAAATGTAACATTTTAAAAAAAACTTATGCGGTAAATATTTGTTGATTCCTTTCCTCGCAAACTCATGTCCCAACGATCCAGTTGCACTCCTATAGTGAAACATCTCATTATTCATTTCCTCCAAAGCATGCTCATCAGACACCAATTTACTCATTGCAAGAAAAACTTGATTCGTAACCACATCAGTCTCAACCATTTCCCAACCCTTTCCGTAGTAAATCGAGGGATTCAAATAATAACCAGCTGCATGTAAAGGATGATGAAATTGATCCGTCCATCGGTTATCAATAATTTCCCAAACTTTGGCTCGTGTCATGTTGTCACCGTCAAGGTTCTTCTTAATTTGGTCCTTTGCTATAACCATTGCTTCATATATGTATCCAATACTTTGTTTCTCTTCAGCGCCCACCAATCTTACCACAACAACTAGTGGTGCCAACACTTGACACGCGAACTGCACATTATCCCAAAAGCTATTTTTCGCCACTATCCTTGCACATCTATTACCATCATCCTTTTTAGCAAAATCAGATTGTGTCCATTGATCTGACACACACAACATTTGTAAATGACCCCAGTTCTTATGAATACTCTTGATTGTGTAGAAAGCAGTAGCAAATCTAGTCACGCAAGATCGGTGCAACTCTTTCCCACCAGTAAACCTCCTCATCAAGTTTAAAACTCTACCATGATTATAGATGTACGTTGTAACGGCTTTAGACTCACTTAAAACACTCTTGATCTTCGGCAATTTATCACCAAGATCTTGCAACATTAAGTTGACACAATGTGTCGCACAAGGAGTCCAAAACATATTAGGATGTTGTTCCATTAAGATCTTTCCTGCAGTCTTAAAATTTGAACCGTTGTTGGTAATAAACTACATAACAAAAAAAAGTAATTAGTTTAGTAATTGATGTAAGGAGAATGCAAAAATAAATGAAAATTAACATATATACCTGAACAACATTCTCCTCGCCTACATCTTCAATAACTTCATTAATCATGCCTACAATGAGATTTGCATCCTTAATGTATTCAGATGCATCAATAGACTTTAGAAAAACTGTTCCTTGCTCAAAACTAACTAAGAATTTAATCAAACATCTTCCTTTTCTATCAGTCCAAAAAATCAGACATTATAGAACATCCATAAGACTTCTAGTGTGGTCGAAAGGATTCAATGAAGTCATCTGTTTCCCTCAAAATCTCCTTAAACATGGTTGTTCTCACATGGTAGAGAGATGGTGCTGGCAACCCTCTTCCATACTCACCAACAGAATTTAAAAATCTTTGGAAACTTTCACCTTCACAAGCATTGAAAGGTAATCCTTTCTCGATTGCCCAACGAGCATAATCCTTCCAAGCTCGGTGCTTTAGTCCAATTTTAATCGGATTATTCTGCTCCAATGTACTTTGCTTCATTTTTTGTAGTCCAGACTAAAGACAGTATCCAAAGGACCTCTAACATTACTTGATCACTTCAGACTTCTTCCACTAGAACCACCAACTACCTCAGGTTGCTTAGATTTAGTTCTTTCATCTTCAATCTCTTGACACTAAATGTCTTCTTCTTCAATATCGCCATTTACCAAAAGATCATGATCTTGAATTATACTACTAACTCTAGCCTTCTCCAATCTTTTCTTTGTTACCTCAGTCATGGCTTTCTGAACTGCTTTCTTTATCTCTTTAGTAACTTTGCCACATCCCTTCACATTCCCCTTTTTATGAGCAAAATGCTCTTTCAATCTATAAATGCTTCCGGACATCTTCCTGTTACATAGTTTGCACCAAACTAAATTCAATTATTAGCATCCCGACATTCTCCCCATTCCCATGCCATATCTCCCGATTTCCTTACCAAAGCAGGAGCACTTGAAGCACCAGAACCAATAGAATCCATCGATGGAAACTAAGAAAAATACCTAAATAACAAAAAGAAACAAAGAGAGCAAAATCAGTCCATAAAACTATTTTATATCAACTATAAACATTGTTTATACATTAGAAATACAAAACAATAAAGAATATCAACCAATTATAGAAGTTAGAGAACAAAATTAGTCCATAAACTTATATTATATCAATTATAGACATGATTTATACATTAGAAATACAAACCTACAAAGAAAATCAACTAATAATAGAATTTAGAGTCTTAGAGAACAAAAAATCATAATTATAGAAGTTAGAGAGCAAAATTAGTTCATAAACCATAAACCTTATAAAGAATATCAACTAACTATAGAAGTTAGAGAGAAAAATCAACCCATAAACATATATTATATCAAATATAGAAGTTAGAGAACAAAATTAGTCCATAAACCCTAAACCCTATAAAGAATATCAACTAACTATAAAAGTTAGAGAGCAAAATCAACTCATAAATCTATATTATATCATTTATAAACATGATTCAACCATTAGATACACAACACAACTAATTATATATGTTAGAGAGCAAAAAAAAATAGAGAACTAAAGAGGAAAAACAAGTATTAAGTTGTTTAGAGAGAGAAAAAGAAGAAAAACTACTTCTAGAGAGACAAACTTACTTGGATGGATTGAATGAAGATTGCGGAGCTTCAAATCTTTGTAGCAGTTCAAAGATTTAGCAAGAACTAGTAGAGAGAGAGAGGGGGCGGCTGGATTTGGTAACAAATTAAAACCCTAAGTTTTTAACTTCGGTTTAAAAAAAAAACGTACCTGCTGTGTGGCCGAGTTAGTCGACGCCTAGCCGACTCGACCCTAGTCAGCTTCCAGGCACCGGCTAACTCGGCTGCAGAAATCGACTAGGACTCCGAGTCCTAGTCGACGGCAACTTGCCGAGTAGCATGTAAGCGGCGACTAGGCGCCGCTTTTTAAAGCATAGCTTAATACAATCAAGCATAGCTTCTCTAAATTGAACAAATATAACTCACACATGAGATGTACCTCGTGTACCAAAAAATTATATCTCACTGTCTCGTAAATGGGTCAAGTGCACTTTCACCAAACACAAAGAATAATGTGACGGAAATCACTTTTGTGAGGCCCATACATATCTCTTCAAGTGGGTAACCACTTGGATTCCAAAACCAAATAGTTTTCACGAACAAATAAAATGGACCAACACTAATGTAAAGGGTTTCATGGTAACCAGAAAATCACAACCAACCTTTACTATGCATTATGGGTAAATGATATTTTAACATATCATGATTAATGAACTATCTCAAATAGTCAGGCACCTAAAGCAATTAATGTGGTGTGTGGATTGTCTCACTTACATTTCTTACTTGTCAAACAAAATAATTATTTTAAGTTAGACCACAAGACACAATTAAATAATTAATAACGTTTCACTATTCATCTTATCATTTATTAGTGAACAAGTTGATGATGATAGACATTAGTTTGTTAACCTTAATGATCATTTACGATGGTCAACATGTGAATCGCATGAATATGTTAAAAGAACAAAATATATATAATATGCAATATGTATGTTGATGAGACATGAAAATGTCCCATCTGAATCTCTTAACTTGGACGAGTTAGTCTATTTCGAGCAGTTATTATGATGAACTGTGTGTTTCTCTTTTTCAGGTGTCTTTTACGGAATTGAGTCCGAAAAATGCATAAAATCGGGAGAAAGACTTATTAAGGGCAGTTTGGTCATTTGTTGATTCTGTAAATGTTAGGCCATTGGTGATGCTAGGATGAAATTAGAGTCAAAGACGAACCTATTGGCGAAATCGGAAGTCAAAACGGAGTCCGAATAAACAAAGTAGACCAAGTCAAAGATGGGGTTAATCTCTATTGACCAAATCAACTATGGGACACGTGGCACACAAGAGTAAGGCGAGGGCTTTCTTCGGTCATTAGCAGGTGGGACGCAGAATTGTGTAGAATCTAAGATTGGTGCACCCGAGAGCATTGTACACCCGAGGCCTTGTGGCAGATCCAACGGCTTATTCTGTCTCTACGCACACGTGGTTACCAGTGAGGGTCGTTGTAGATTTTCTTCGCTGATCCGTGCAACACCATAGCTGCCCCTATTTCCAGCTAGCAACATCTCAACCGAATTGCCCAAAATCTTGGAAAGTCTCTTTTCCTCCATTTCTATCTTAACCGTGCCTCTCATATAAACAGTATCTTACTGTTTTATGACAAGTATTTGTTAAAGTATAGATAGAAAGAGATATTCTCTTCAACAAGAAGGAAAGAGATAGAAGAAAGAATTTAAGGAGCTCTCGGTCAAGAGATAGCTGGAGATATTTCCATTGCTATTATGAGAGAGAAATCAAGGTTGGATGAGATGTAAAACATAAATCTTTCTCTAAGATTTTCTCACTCCTCTTGCCTTCTCTATCTATATTTGGTTGATATATCATGGTTGAAGACAGAGAGAGGGATTTAGAGAGAGTATTCTCTGGATGAAGAAACAAAATAAGAAAGATTCGATTGGAGGTGATTTTTAAGAGAAAAAGGAAACATTTGATTGAAGATTAAGAAGAAAGAGATGTATTGAGATCGGGGACAGTAGAGGGAGAGAGATTTTATCTCTATTACTCCATTTAGAGAGAAGACAGTCTTAATTCTTTTTCTTCTTCTTTCTATATAAGCAGAGGAGGCAGGGGATCATAAACATCTCGGATTTGGGAAGACAACCTCTCAAGCTCAACTAACAAGAAATTACAGAGAGAGAGGGAGATAGAGAGAGAAACCATCATCATCATTATCTTCATCTTTTCTATTTCTTCTTATATTGTTTCTTTATTTTTGTGAGAGAAATCAAGAAACAGAGATTGATAGAGAGGGATTGAGTGATTGTATAGAGAGGGAAAGAGATAGAGAAATCCAATAAAATCAAAGTTCATTATCTTTTCTTCTTCTTTTGCAACTGTTTTCTGAATTTTTGTGAGAGAAATCAAGAAACAGAGAGTTATAGAGAGAGAAAGGAACATTTAGAAGGATTTAAAGAGAATTTCCAGAAAGTAGAGAGAGAAAATCAGATTGGAGAAGATGAGAAAATCAGTGGGAAAATCATTTTCCAACAGAGAAATCGATTCCGGGAAGATGAGAAAATCAGTTTTCCTAAGGGTCTGTTTGGTCTGTTCTCCTGGAAAATCGTAAAAACAAAAGGAAAACTATTCCCTTAGGGTCTGTTTGGCTGCCAGACAGGAAATCAGCAAGAAAAGTTATGATTCTTCTTCCATTCTCTCTTTTACTTTTCGTATTTATTTTAAATCTCGATCATGATTAATTAATAATCTCTCATCTAGGATTTTATGAAGAAACTAATTCTTGATCTTTTAGATATATTCTTGATTGATTAATTCTTTTAATTGAATGATAAAGTTTAATTTGTTTTAATTTGTGAAATCGGCTATCTTTTCACTATTTATACTTTTCGATTTGATGCATCGTGCTTATGTTAAATCATTTGACGGTTCATACTTATTAATTGATAAATAGTAGTTTAGAAATATATTTTTCAAAAGAAGACAAATACCATTTTATGATCTAAAAACCGATTTTATCGAAGACATCTCCCGGAATTAGGATAGTTCATTATCCGAATTTCTGAGTTATAAAAAAAAAAAGAATTAACCATTTTAAGTATTTGTTTCTAAAAGTGATTTTATGTGGTGGAATCCTAAACCCTAGACTCCTCTCCCCATTTGAGTTCATTTTCATTTCCGTAATTTTATTTTAATATTTTATTTATTTTATTTTAAAACCAAAACCAAAACCATTTTCAAAACCGTCTTACTTCCAAGTCTTAGAATAGGTTTCACTTAGTCTCTGAGGAACGAACCGGACTTACCGGAATTATCACTTGACGCCCGTATACTTGCGGGTGGTGACCTATTTAGGAAACTTTCTAGGCCCATCATATGTATCTAAATACATGGTGCACACGCATGCTTGTGTTCTTGTATAATAAAAATTCTCATATGCTAGCATGAGATTACTCACTTGAAACATCTTAGGATATCAAACTACTCAATTTTATCACATAAAATCATGCATCAAATTTAACTGAAAAACTTACAAGCATTTGCTTATTTTATTCACTGGTTTCGCGTGATCATATGACGAGATGTTAATTGAAATGACTTCCATTTCAACTACAGATTTACTGTCTAAAATTATTGAAAAAAATTGGCGTTTAAGTTGAAATAAAAGGTGGAAAAAATCGATTAATAAAATAATGTTGATCACTAGACTTCAAAGCTCGAGAATCTCGATTCTTTTAGACAGTAATTCGCCTCCTTCTGGTATGAAACCACGAATACACAACGGGTTAGGAATTATGCCTTCAGGATACGATGAAGCCCTTCAACAAATGTTTGGTTCAAAGTATGTACGCTTTGACCAAGACCAAGAACACTCTGTATTAATAAACTAATAATGCCAAAATATCGAATCGAAATTCGCCAAATAATTTCATAGATGAACCCAAGATAAAGTTCACTGTTTATATAAGATAGTAGATAATTTGAGAGCAAGACAGAGAGAGAATTTCGTTAGATCTCACTTGAGGGTTTGATGCCCACTTAATTTATAGTATACCAAGAGATGCAAATACATGCAATATATATATATATATATATATATATATATATACATCTATAATGGGTATCATGCCCATTCATTAGTCTCTCTGTGTGGCGGTGGTGCCAAAGGGAAGTGGTACATCCCTTCATTTCCCTTCATCAACTTTCCTCCAATTTTTTAATTTAAAAAATATCCAACATCAATTTTTCATCTTCTTCTCTTACTGTGTAAGTACTCCTACTTATTAGTATTTAGTAGTAGGAGATAGGGTTTCTCTATTGCTACTACTACTTCCCATTATCATTCTTCAACAAAAAAAAAAAAAACTTCCCATTATCATTCATTTGAGGCCTCCTCAAACATTATTAACCAAATTTCATACTCACTTTGTATAATTCATTATCTATCTATAACTTGTTTAATTAACAGAATTGCTACCTTCTCTCTTTATTACATCACTCGATTTGGATTTTTCACATTACGTGGATTTACTAGTAGTATTACAGATTGATTTTCCTTCTGCCTCGACAATCAATTTGGATCATTCCCTTCGCCGAAATTTAGAGGGAGGTAGAAGAGAGAGAGAGAGAGAGGTAGAAGAGAGAGAGAGAGAGAGAAAGAGAGAAGAGAGAGAGAGAGAGAGAGAGAGAGAAGAGAGAGAGAGAAAGGGATGAAGATCAGAGAGAGGAAGGGTCGCCGACGTTAATGGTAAAAGGCGCCAGAATCTGGTGGAGGTCGACCAAAGTTCTAGTTGAGGTAGAGGAGAAGAAGAAAAAATATCAAATTGAAAGGATAATGTTTGGAGGAAACAAAAAAAGTTTCCTTCCACCCAAAACTTATTGCCCCGGAAACTTTGCTGATTTCCCCAAAACACTTTTTTCTTCCCAAAAACAACGACCTTTTTATTTGATGAAACAAGATTCTAATCTGTTTTACGGTTAGATGTACTAGCTTCATCATGGGTATGATGATGACGATGCGTATTGTCAGTATCAATTTCAATATCAAGAGGATAAGGAGTTGACGCTTTATCATTTCCACACTCGACAGAATTAACAAAAATCTTAATATCACTGTCCTATGCATCAAATTGGATTGTGATTTCCATGTGGATGTTATCTGAAGCTTAGAAATAATTGGAAAAGATGGAAACTTTATGACCAAAAGCGTGTATGATGTCCATGTGAGGGTGAATTGATCATTTGTTTTCCTCGTTTTGTTTTTGTTTGTAGCTTCTAGGAGAGATTAAATGACTATCCAAGTCCAACTTAACAATAATATCATTACAATTCTATAAAAAGGTGGAAGATACCTAAGATAAAGAGGGGAAGGGAAATTAGGGATTACCTTGAAAAAGCTAGAGAGTAGATCAGATTTAATTTTAGAGAAACGAGAGAGGGAGACCAAAAAAAAAGGGAAACAAGGAGCGAGGGATAATCAGCAAAAGGTCGAGAGAGGGAAAGATGAAGAGAGGATGAACAAGATAAAAGGAAGGATGAAGATTAGGGCGTAAAAGTTAAAAAAAAAATAATAATAATTGGGCTCAAGATGAATGTCCCTTAAGTTAACTCTAGTTGATCAGAGTCTTTATTCTCTCGAGATATTTTAGGATGCCCCAAAGCCGCGACCTTTTTTATCATTCCCTACCGGGAGGCCCTAATAACACTACAAAAGGCGCATGTAAAACTTCCCTCACAAATTAACCATGCGAAAAACTAGAATCTCTTTTTTATCATTCCCTAAAATATGGGGGCACAAATCACCGGGAGGCCCAAATAATACTTAAAGGAGGCGCCTTTAAAACTAGCAAATTAACCATGCGAAAAACTGGAATATCTTTTTTGTAGTACAATCCTAGGGTTTTGATTACTTTCCTTATTTTCATAAGATTTAAAAGAAAACAAATGTCAATTTGATGATCTGGAAATTGGTTATCAGTTGAATGAGGTCAATAAGTCGAGAAATGACTAGAGCCCAACGGGTCAACCCGCATCAAACCAATAGGGAGGTTGAATCTGAAGGAGGTCTACAACTCAAGCTCAGAATTGAGGGTCGGTATGATGGGCTGAGGCGCCTTACGACTTGCCCTAATCAAAGATGTCAGTCAGTGAAGATCTTAAGTATTTAATTAACTTGGCTTCAGCTGTCTTTTAAAGAGGAAACATCTTTTAAAGAGTCTATCAACTCGAAAAATAATCTATGGAGAATCCTTGAACAAGGTAACTTCTACATATCAAATATTCTTCACATTGTTTACGGAGGTTTGTGTCAAAGAATAACGAGTTGTAATGGGTCCAAGACTGATCAAAGTAATCAAATACTAACAAAGTCCAATGAATACCCCTACTAACATCTGTAATCATCGAATGACACATTGGAGCAACTATATAAG
>BEHA01001800.1:44156-60963 GCA_002897215.1 Eschscholzia californica subsp. californica
ATAGGAATAGGCGAGTTGAGCCTGACCGACCTAGGATGACCATGGGTGAATATCGACGGATGTATGGAGTCGGTCAGACTCGTCATGAATATGGTTTTAGAGATTATGAGCATGAGGGTAATCAACCCCGCAAGAGTCTTCGAGACTATCGACAAGAATTTGGGATGACAACACCTTCATGTATGAATTCGTCATTTAATGATAACCATAGTTCTATTAACATTGATCGACCACGTCGAAGTCTTCGTGACTATCGACAAGTATATATGGACGGTTCACTTAGTGATGACAATTCCCGACTCGATGATTCCACTCAAAGAGTCGAGTCTAGGTATCTACATGAAGGTAGTGAAGAAAGGACCTTGGAGACCATTAACCCGGTTTGTCTATTTGTGCGAGCTTAGACCATTTGACCGAGTATTGTCCCATGATCCGTGTTCCGCGAGAGTCTTCGTCTAGTTATACTCATGTGCCTTATTACGAGGAGATGTCTGAAGATACTCTCTAAACAATTTTTGAGTACCAAACTAGATTTAATCGAGATATAACGGAGATCACGGAACGGATTCTCAAAATTGTTGATAGACTTGAGTCAGAGCCTATCGTCGACGAGGAAGGGGTTTGCGTACCCCAAACTCAAGAAGAGACTATGAATGATGGTGAGGGTAATACATCTAACTCTGGTCTTAAGTTAAATGTCGATGAAGCTCCTGATAGACCATTTGAGAATGAACAGACCGATGACCCTTGTTGCTCACTCCCTCGACCATTGTCATCTCACCTTGATCAGACTACATTAGATTTTAATGTTCAGGATGATAGCTCTAAGAGCAAGTTTGGGGATCACACGTTATTGAACTTTCCAATTTTTAGCACTAGTGATTACTTGGATGAGTTATGTAGAATGGAAGGTGTTATGCCTAACTTTGAGGCTCCCGATTTTAAGGATGTCGATAACATAGTAGTTGAAGAGATAGCGGATAACTTGTTGGATTATTTACCTAAGGAACTTATGGACCTTGACTTGGTCCCCGAGCCTATTGCCTTACCCTTAGAGTCTAGTTTGACCTTCCACGTGATCTCAGACTCGGTTGTTGACCCCTTCTGGGACTCTTCGGACGTCTTCCCTGGCATGTCTAGGGACTTAGTGGATATTCTATCCACTAAGCTTAAGGATGACTTCTTGCCTTCGACTGACCTCCTCCCACTTCACTTATATGTCGACCCTTTTGACGACTTTTTAGTCGTCGCCCCTAGCATTTATGTGTACTTAGTGGACCGTGCATCCACTAAGTTTGGGGATGACTTCTTATCGCTATTAGTCTCACTTGCACTTCTTTCGTTTAATATTCTTGTGAGACTTTTAGCTTTTGTATATAGCTTTCTTTGGGTTGACCCCCAAATCTTCCGTCTTTTGATTTATGATCGTTAAGCCGATTAAGGTGGTCTTTGATGTTTGTGGGTAGCATCTCTGGAAACCCTCCACGAGACATAACTCGTGCTCTTGTGTGAAAATAAGAGAATCAAAGGCTAATTGCATAGCTCAATGCAATCGTGTATACCCGCGTTAGTGGTAGACTTTATATGGTCATGTCTTTTATGTGTTTCATTCTCATTATATTTTTGGATATTTTAGGAGCATTTCTTATATGTTTTACTTCTAAGGCGTGATTTGTTCCAAATTTGGGTATGGCGCGAGCTTGGCATCAACTTGGAACCTCTTTATACATGAGCCTTGGTAGTATCATCTTTTATCTCCTTCGGTTATGGTAATATCCCTCCACTCTTCTCTTTAAATTGATGTGCCTCTTTATCTTTTGGTGAGTGTATGCTTAGAACATTGAGGACAATGTAGTTTTAAGTTTGGGGATGCGGGATATGACTATAACCAATGCATGACCATGGGTTTCAAAGACAAAAGGGTTCAAATTAGCCAAAATTTGAAAATTTTTGAACATTTTGAGTAGATTTGCATGTGATTGTAGTGATAGTTTTAAGGATGTTGATGCATATGTATCGAGTTGATGGGTTTTATGATTGCTAATGGTCTTTGCATGAAAGTCGAGTCTTTGAGTGTTTGTGTTATACTATGGGAGTAACATCTTAGTGAAGAAGAAACATCTCTAAGAAACCTAGAGTAGTCATTAGTGGAGACTTAACCCGTGAGAGCTCAAAGCCTAAATTGTCCTTCGAGTGTACTCTTCCGCGCTAACTCCGAGTAGAATGAAGAGCTACTCAACCTCGTAACTATTAAAGGAGCTCATTTGATCTCGTGTGCTCAATTTTCTTAGCCACAAGGAGTGACATTAGGATAGCGAATTAACCTTGCCCTTGTAGTCCATGAAACCCAATAAGAGTGTCAACTAGAGGGAGGCGGATACTCCATTACCATCATCATCTTATATCCCGAGAATGAAGACATGAGAAGAAAGAAAGAAGAATGTCAAAGCAAGTATGAAATGGAAAAAGTTGATTGCAAGAATATAGTATTGTGTGAGTTATGTTTGTTTTATGTGATGTTGTGTTATGAAAAAAAAAAGAAAAAAAAAAGTGAAAAAGTGAAAAAAAAAGAAAGAAAGAAAGACAAAAAGAAAAAAGAATGAATAATGAATAAAGTTGTTTATGTTATGTTTGAGCATGTTAGCTCTTTTGTGTGAGTGATGTGATTGTATATATGTGTGTTTGTGTGTATGTTCATGAATAAGTATTCGAAGCAAGAAACGAATGTGGAGATGCTTAAGAGGTTCTATCATGAAGAGTTTGACATTCTCGGGAATCCACCATCATCATCCATTTCTAGTATCCGTTAACCTTTAGAAGGCATTCTTAGATGGTAGAATGGGTGAGAAGGGCGAGTGAGCTTCCCCACTCTATTTAGTGGCTACTTCCTTTCCGAAGATCATTCGTTCCAAAATGTTGTCCTCACCCATTTTTATGTGTTGAGTCCATGTTAGTGATCACACTCACACATACGAGCGAACCATTCTTGAGTGATTTCATATTTGAAGTATATGTCCGTGAGGCCGAAGTCGAGGCGAAATGTACTAACTTAGGAATCAAGGTTTTGTGACTTCGGAACATAGATGTTGCTCATTATGGTATGACATTAGCAATTTAGGGTAAGATCATTAGTGAAGGGGCCTTTAGCTTTTACAAGAGCTTATTTACTTGATTCATTATGCATTAACATGCTTCAACCCTTTACTATATGAACTATGTTTATCTATGATTTGGATTTTGGACCCTTGTGTATTTGAAACCATGATGTTTGTGGGTGTCATCTATGGAAACCCTCACGAGACAAAACTCGTCCTCTAGGGGTAACCTAGAGGTTTAAAGGCTTGTTGCATACGCAAAATGCAACTGGGATGCCTCCGAAAGTGAGTTAGGCTTTTATTTTGTTTTATTTGCTCGAGGACTAGCAAAGTTTAAGTTTGGGGATCTTGATGTGACACTAAAATGTCACATTTGGAGAGCCTAACTTAGACTAATTATTCCTTTTCGAGTGTTATCAATAATATTTTATGTGTTTTTCATGTTAGGTACCTATTTTGGAGTTAGACATGAAAATCGGAATAAAGGGAACGAATTGTCATTATCATTTCATGTGCCGAAAACGAGGGAAAAAACTTTCAAGCAAATCAAATTAAAAGTGGAGGCAATGACGAGTCCAACGGTGAAGACGGAAGTCAATTCCGAGTTCGGACGGGGAAGATATGAAAGAAAGAAGTCCGAGGGTATTCTAGTCTTTTGTGAGAATTTGAAGATGTAGAGACAAGGATGGAGGCACTCTCTTGGTTTCTAAATCATAGCCCAAAGCCAAGTCTAAGCCCAAAGAATAATGACAAGGAAAGATTATATGGGCACCCTCTTTTTATGGATCCAAGTCAACAAAGTCTAAAGAAATTAACTAAGTCTTGACCTAGGATTTTAGAAGTTAGGTTACTATTCATCTTCTTCCTCATTCAATCAACAACCAAGCTTGGGCAAGAGGGAAGAGAGAGAAGGGGGCTAAAGGTGTTCTAGGGTTCTTGAGTTTAAAAGGGTTGAGAGCTAGAAAGAGAGAAGGAAGAAGGAGGAGGGCCGACCAAGCATAGGCCGGCCAGCACACTAGGCCGGCCGAGCAGCAGCCCGAGCTGCAACACGAGCAGCAGCTCGGGACTGCTGCAACACGGGACGGCATAGGGTAGCTCGGTAATAGCAGCAACAACACGGCAGCAGCAGCAGAGCTGCTCGGCACAACAGCAGGTTTGCTCGGGTAGCTGCTGCTCCAGCTCGAGAATGCAGCCAGATCTGGCCGGACTTTGAAGGAGCAGCTCGGGAGTGTTCCTAGCTCGGGACGGCAGCAAGGGACGCGTGCTCGGGACGCGCAACAAGGGCCGGTAGCTCCTTTGGCCCGGATCTAAGTGCTCATGGCCGGATCTTCAAGCTTTTGGCCGGAAACACACCCAACTTGGCCGGACTTTTTATGACTTTTCCGGCAACCTTTTTTATCCGAAACTTTAGGGCTTTTACTCCCCATGTCTTGATCTAGCTACCCATGTGATTTGATTTGATTTTAGACTACAAATTTCTAGAGAGAGAAAGCTAGGGTTAGCTTTAATGGAGGTTGTGTTCTAAATGGAGAAGATGATGGTGGTCGCTATGGGGAACCCAAAATTTGCTAAGGGGAGATCGGCTGAACCTTAAAGACTCATATTTTCCGACGATCTTAGCCTCGAACCACATCGAAAAAGGGGGATTTCTCATCATCTTCTTTTCATTTATTACTTATTCACCATGTTAGCTAAATCAAGTGTGTCGATTATATGAGATGAAATGTATGTTTAATATGATTTGATGTTTTGATTATGAATTGATGTTCATTTGATTCGATTATCGTTTTGATCATATTTTCATGTGTCTTGTCAAGCACTTCGCATAGTTAATAGACGAAACGAAGTATTCGATATCGATCGTAGTCTAAGTCATAATTTCATGTGTCTTGTCATGCACTTCACATAGTTAGGCGACTAGACGACACTTTCGATGACTCGGGATTAACCGATTTAGACGTTTGTTTGACTAAGTATGATCTCTGGATATACGTAGTACTTAGAGACATCTACTTTAGGAATCGAACATCGATTGTACTTCGACACATTAAATCGAACTACACATAGTCGTAGGTTTATCATTATGGATTCCCAGACTTCGACACCTCTCTCACTTATTTGTTGCCCGAATCGAGTCTTACCGTCTCCCGACTCTTGTTCCTCCGACACTTCTCTCGAATCTCTCTCGCCCGTTTACTTATATTCTTTAGTTTAGTTTTCTTGTTTTGTTTCTCATTCAATCCAAAACCCCCCGTTTACCTGTATTCTTTTCCTTTTTTAGTCTAAGTAGTTTAGTGATATCTAGACCGGCGAACGAGACCCTTCGTTATCCAAACTACCAACTTATCCTTGGATCGACTCCGGTTTTACCGGTTACTACTTGATACCTCCGCTTGGGTGTGTAACCTTTTCGGGTGCATCATTTATCCACCACAGGTTTGGTGAAGAATTGTGTAACCCATTATTTAATTATAGTGGAAGATTTCTGGACTAGGTCCCGTGGTTTTTTACCTTCTATCTTGGAGGGATTTTTTGCCACGTTAAATAATCTTGGTGTCTCTACTTTTACTTTCGCATCGTTTATCTTCATTTTTCCTAACAAATCCAAAAGATAGCAAATAAGGAAATTTATCCTTTTGACGACCAACAAAGCGTGGATCCACCAGCTTATCTCAACCGATCACCACAGTCGGTTAACCATACCTTCGTAAACATATCAGTTTTACCCCAATCAATCATGCAAGGTTCAACTTCTAAACTCAGACTTTGACTTCAATTTCTTAACTCCAAAAACAACCCACTAACTTGAGCGTTAGAAAGTTTTATGAGATTTTGGAAAGTTATGTCCCCCAAATTAAAAGAAGAAACTCATTATTTGGTTCGTTGATTTTATATTACCTTAGTATAACACCGGCGAATCCATTAAGAGACCCGACAGGGCAGCTGCCCAGTATGGAATTTGTAACTTTATATATATACCAGGGATAATTTTGTACTTTCTCAGTTATAATTGTTTTAGGTATTAACTTAATATGGTTCTTTTTCCAATTCTTTTTCTTCAAACTCTGATTCCAAACATAAACGAACCACATAAATCATCTTTGGTTGTGTAATTACTTGTTAAGTTGTCTTTTAATTATTTTCAACTACCTTCGAATGAACTAAATAGACTACTTTAAGACATATTTAAATATTAGTAATTATAGATTGATAGTAGATGCAGTGGAAGGAGATTAAGTTTTTCTTAATTAGAATTACTTTACAAGCAAGATTAAAGGATAAAAAACTGAACGTATATTAGTAAAACTAGGGCAAAAAGAAATCAATTATTTCTTTAGACATAGACAGAGTTTGCATCAACGAATAAAGATTCAATTTTGAACGGTTCAAGAGTATAATTCTTAGGCCAAATACTAGTTTCGTGCAAACCCACTACAAGTTATTGCTCTAAACGGTGAACATAGAGAGACAAGGGGGAGAGGGTTGGAAATACAAGTGCTACCGCAGGTCTACCGGTTGAATTCGTCCTGTGGAAGAGGAAAGTGAGAGTGTATGTGAGGCGGTTAAACCTTAGAATTACCTGAACTAGACAAATCCCCAAGTTCCATAAACCTCAAACCCTAGCATTAAGAACATGATAATTCAATCATCAAAAACAAGAAATGATACCTTGATTAAGTAATCTTGATTTGCTTCTTTATCTAGGAATCCTAATATGAATAGGATTTAAGTACCTGTTTATGTGGTCATTAAAGAACGAATAGGATTCTGACTCCTGGGATTCTATTTAAGGGTCTCTTTAGAACAAAAACGAATGTGGAAAATTCTCGAAGAGACTTCTGTCTTTACAACATCAAGTAAAAAGAGAAAGAGAGAATACGTCCCAGTTATCTATGTAGTCTAAAGAAGAAGGAGTTCTTCGTCTAACTGCCGAGAAGTTCTAGCTAACTTGAAAGGCGGGAGATCAGGTCGATTGCTTGGGTGTCTCAAGTAGAGGAGCTACAATTGGAGCTTTTGGTCTTCGAGAAAGCAATCAATTCAGTCCGAGGGAATTAGCGATTCAGGTAAATCTCTAAACCCCCTTAGTTCATCTTTAGCTTATTCATGAGATCCTGGGGATACCAGTGTTAGAAATTAGATGTCTGATATTCCTCTTAGAACACCAGGAGATGCCAAAACCCAACTCTTAATTCATTTGGTAGAAAATTTCTTATATGCAGTGGATTTTGGTGGTTCGAGAATAAACAACTTCTTCGTCTTCGTTATAGAAAACTCTATTTTTCAAAGTGGTTGACATGGTTGTGGACAACAAAACCACTTTTTCAAGAATAGTCCTTGGAACTTATACCCATATGATAAAAATGGATGTGAAGGCAAGATGAAGTTGTTGATTTCACAGAAATTTTGTAGCGATGGCATGCATGCCTATTGTAGTTGTTATGTTTCTAGTATTTATAGTTCTTATGTTACGTTTCTAGGAGTTGTAGTTCTTCTGTTATGTTTCATAAAGATTCACTCATAAACAATCCCATCACGTTGGATGATATATGAAAAGGAGTTGCACAAAAATTTAAATTCAGCTCTTAATGTTAAGACGTGTCATGCCTATTGTAGTTGTTATGTTTCTAGTATTTATAGTTCTTATGTTACGTTTCTAGGAGTTGTAGTTCTTCTGATATGTTTTATAAAGATCCACCCATAAACAATCCCATCATTAAACTAACATACACACATTTATCTACACATTAGTCAAACATGTTCTTTTTTCGAACTCATGCGTTCAACTAGAAAAAAAAGAACGTATTTGAACATCCAAGTAAACATCCTTTTGACAAAAACTAACATCAAAATCGAGAACATTAAAAAACATACATGTTCTTTTTCAAAGATACGTGCAAAATCAACCACTAAACCTAAAAGTTAAGTGTTACTTACAACCGCACCCCTTGGACAATATGACCAGTCTGCTTGTATCTTCAACACTTTCTAACTTTACTTGTTGACTGTTGAGTAGGTTCTCCTACAGAATTATATCTATTGATCTACGAGGCTTTCTACTTAATGGAGGTATGTTGACAATATCAATGGTAGGGTGCATGTTCAAAATAGGAAAGAATAGGTAACCAACAACCCTAACTTTTTTATAAACAAACTCAATGACATAACGTAATAAACATCAAAGTATATGCCATTCACTCACATGATACAAATGACATTGAACACAATGCATTAAATAATAAAAACCACACATTAAAGGTCTTCACATTAAACAATAGCTAGCCAACAAAATAATTTAAAATAACCATTACCTTTACTCACTCAGTAGAATCACCAATTAGATGCAAACTTCTTTAGTAGAAATCTTTATATGTCGCACATCTTAAAACTCACTACACATGCTACATAAACATTAAACAAACATAAGATAAAATGACTATAAAAAGGAAATGAATAACCCCCAAAAATTGAAATAAGTATGTAGCACATACTTTTCGTATACTACACCACCCAAATCGAAAGCACCACATACAACATGAACATAAACAAACATTCTTAATTGTCACTGACCATAAGTACAAGTCATGTCGAGTACATTCATTGTCTGACACTTCCCATAGTTATTCAGTTTGACTTCAGTATCATCCAAATTAACCCAATCAAAAGTGTGCTAGCCTACTATAGACTCCATTGCAAACACTTGTTTTTGCATCCTAGTAACCAACAAATTATCTCACGAGTACTTGCTCTTTTCTCTCCTCTTTGTATGTATAACTCTAAGTATTTGGTTATTTTTGATAATAACACGCATATTGGTTAATCCATCAGAGGTTTAACCCAATTATCAAAAGACTTGTTCATATCATTTGTTGCCTGCTCAGACCCTGAATCTTTGTCATACAATGCATGAGCCCAGGTATACTTCGATTCCTTCATCAAGTAAACATATGCTTTAGCGTTCAATTCCGGAATCTTATTAATGTATTTTTAGAAGTTTACCTCCTTGTGAGTTGTTCCTGCCTTCCACATAAGATTGATATGCCACAAAACAGTACCTAAACTGCTTAGTTATCGAATCTATTCCATATTGTGTAACACGGTCAGGGTTTGTTTCTAACTTTTTCTCACACAACACTGATATAAATGCAAATGACTCTTCTAAAATCTCATAGATCCTATCTTTAACAAGACAACAAACTCTATAAGCTTTCATGTAATCAATTTTGACTTTGTAATGCTTCTGCATATATTCTCTGACATCTTCTGAATTAAAACTCAATGGGGTTTTCTTGGTACGATTCTCCACTACATTTGTACAAAACACATAAGAGGCACTACAATTCTTTGTACGACCCCTCTTTGCACATCATGTATCCACATCATGTATCCACATCATGTATCCTCCTCACTTTGATTGTTTTTGTACCAGGAACTTAAGACACTTACATATGTAATGGACAAGGTTTTACAGCAGAAACTTCATCAGGATTAATTATAATTAGGAATCTAATTTGCATAACCGGGTTCTCCCAAACAAATGCACATTATCTTATCTCTATCATTCCTCAGAAGTTTCATTTCAAAGTTATTAAAGATAGAATATTTTTAGCAATCTTTCTGAATAAGCTAACAAACATAAAAACCATACCCTTCTGAAATGCAATAGGCACTGTGCTTTCGTCAATGAACTCTATTTTGAAGTCTTCCAACACCTCTGTGTCACGAAAAAACTTACCATACTTTTGTTCTTCTTGTGCTTGATCAAAACGAAGTGGAGGTAGTTGGGTAGGAGGATTAACGTCTCTAGTCGGATCATGAGTGTCATCTTGAAACTCAACATTAGGCTCTGGTACATTCTCATTATCCATATCCTCAACAAAAAAATCCATTCTGAGACAAAAAACTATCCTCATCTTCTTCTTCTACACGAATATCATCTAATCTCATCACATTGCCAGTTATTGGATCTATTTGAGGCTCAACACATACAGGAACATGGTCATATAAGGATCATCTTGAATATCTTCATCATTATAATTAAAGATTGTCTCAACAAGAGGTGGTTGCATTGTTGATGCATGCTCATTGATACTAGTAGTACCACCTATTACAAGACTAAGACAAGACACATTAAGAAATAATATATAAAACAATCTCATAAACACAATCTCTTATGGAATTAGAGAAGGGCAACAAAATCCATTACTTGGTAATGTATTATCAGTAGCATCAAGTGGATAGGGATCATTCTCGGGCATTAAAGCCGACATTCCAACCATTCGTTTACGATGACCCTTACCCCTAATTAGGGCCATGTTAAATGATGCAAATTGACATCCTTACCCAAGATTTAAACATACATCTCCATACACAAACCAATTGTGTGATAATGAAACTTACATTTTGTTTTCCGAGCTCATAATGTTGATGGGCAGCCGTATTTCAACACATCAACACCATTTGTAACGATGAATGAATCTAATTTCAATTTTTTTTTACTAAACCCTACCCTAAACCCCTGAAATTGGACATACAAAAACCCTTTAGTAACTTTGAGTTGTTGTTGTTGTTCGTGATCGTGTAATGATAATTTTTTTTAGCTTGTACTTGTGATGAAGTAGTGAGGTGAAGGAAATGGTTGTGTATAAGGAAGGAGGGAATGACGTAGGGGTGGGAATCAGGCGGTCCCGATCGAGCTCGAGCATTCGCTTCACTGGCTCGGGCGGATCAGACTCGAACTTTTTTTGTCCGATAAGGTCATTCGGGCACTTAGGGCCGGATGACCTTTGTTATTTGAGTGGTTACAACCCAGTTATGCCCGCGGGCCCCCTCAGGCTTTGGCGGTCGTAGCCCCCAACTTTATGACTAGCTTCCTGCCTAGCCCCTTACTTTATCAAAAATACCTAGATGACCCCCTTTTCCAGTTATCGTTATAACTTCGTTCACTAGTCATCACCTCTCTCTCCTCCATCTGCCACCTCATCTTCTCGCCACCTCATCGTCTTCGCCGGCTAGTTTCGTCGGCCGGGAAATTTTCCGACCGGCGACCTTAAAAAAAAAATTCCTCTCTCTCTCTAAAAAAAATTTGTTTTTTCCTTTCTCATCTCTCTAACCACCTTCGATTTCAAAACTCTGAAAATTCAACTTCAAAATAAAACAAAACTACATTCAAATCTGAATTAAGACCTAGAAATAACCGATTTGACAAAACATCAAAGTTGATTAATAGATCTAAAAGCTTCATATGTGCTAAATTTCGAAAGAGAAAATGAAAAACTAGAATAGATCATTCATTAATCAATAAGAAACAACATTTACAGATTCAAATTGAATAAAAGAGAAGATCGTAATTAGATCTAGGCATCTCTCACAACAATATTGAAAGTATATCTTACAATATTGTCTTCTTACCTCCTCCAACGAATTATAGTTATCCGCTATTCTCGAATATCTTCTATCCAACTTCCCCCGAGCCCCTCTCACCCGATCACTAAATTCTTGTGGTGGTGATAAATACGTCTCTGTCGAAGCTTCATAGCTTCTCTGCGACTCATAATTTTGGTTCTGCTGCACATATGAAGGTCAAGTTGGAGGATGAGGATGCAGATACTCATGAGAAGCTTCCCATGCCGAACTGCCAAAGCAGGAGATTCTCCTTTGTAAGTCGTTGAACTTCTAGCTCCCATTAACTAACTTTACCACAATTCAAAGATCTTCCTCAATTACTAAAACAATCCAATTTGATCTCAGAAACAAATATAACACATGAAAAAAAAAAACCTAAATTTGAAGAGTTTCAGTTTATCATTGTAATTAATTAATAATGGGATCTCAAATATTCAGAGATAAGATAAAAAATTAGGGCTTACCTAACTCTCTTGGAAGCTACTTGGGTTGAATTAGGTTAGGGATCTCAAATATTCAGAGAGAAGATAAATAGCTTCTTCCTCTCTTTCTAAAACTCTCCCTTTCTCTCTCTAAAACTGATTCAACAGGGGAAATCTACTTGGGTTGAATTAGGTTAGGGCTTCAAAAGAGTACTAAAGAAGTTTACCTTGAGAGATTATGAATGCCAACAAGTTCGAAGAGAGAGAGAAAGATGTTTAAGTACAGACAGCTAAAGAGTGGGGTTGACTAAACAGTTCTAGAGAGAGAAAGTTGAAAGCCTATTTAAGCAAGGAAAGAACTTTCTTTCCTCTTTGTCTCTCTCGCCCTCAAATCAAATTTCTTGGTGATTAGCTTCGGGAGAGAAGCCTTATTCTCATGGAACATTTTTTTTAGAGAGAGAGATAGGAAACCAATTTTGTTTTTTTATGTTTGAAGGCCGCCGACCGGGAAATTGACCAGCCGACGACCTTCGTCGGTTAAGACGATGAGGTGGCGAGAAGATGAGGCGGCAGAGAGAGGTAATGAGATGGAAGAGAGAGAGGTAATGACTAGTTAACGAAAAAGGGGGCCATCTGGCTATTTTTTTATAAAGTTGGGGGCTAGGTAGGAAGCTGATCATAAAGTTGGGGCTATTAGAATAGTTTGATACTTTTTAGAAGTGGGAGAGTATACTATTTAGAGTATGATATAGATAATCCTTATTTAAGCCACTTTTTTCTTTTGTCCCAATCATGTGGGACTACAGAAAGAATACATGATGTTTTTGGGCAAGGAAAATATAAATAATCCTTACCCAAATTTCTTTCTCTTTTATCTCAATGATGTGGGATTGTTCCCACTTGCTTAAATTTTTACTCTCTCCAATTATTTATCTCACATCTTTAATGTTAAAGATAAAGAAGCAAAGGGAGAGGTTATATATAACTTCTTCCTTTGATTATCAAAACAAGGCTCTTCAAAGGCCAAAAGTCAAGCAAGTTTCAACTATTTAATCCCACACTGTTGGGTTAAAGATACAGGATCAAGGATAGAGATTGTATAGATAACATCTTCCTTTGATTCACAAAACAAGACTCTTCAAAGGTCAAAATTTAAGCAAGCTCCAACAATTTAATCCCACATTGTTGGGTTAAAGATAAAGGATCAAGGGGAGTGGTTAAAGATAAAGAAGCAAGGGAAGAGGTTATTGATGTGGCGTGAAAATGCCACATTTAGGTCACTTAACTTCGATGAGTTAGTTCCTTTCGAGTATTATAAATAATATTTTATGTACTTTTCTTGTTAGGCATCATATTTGAAGATAAACATGGAAATCAAAATAAAGGGAGCGAATTGTCACTATCATTTCATGTGCACAAAATGAGAGAAAAAGATTTCAAGCAAATCAAATGACAAGAGGAGTCAATGACGAGTCCGACGGTGAAAACAGAAGTCGAATCGAAGTTCCGACGGAGAAATTATGGAAAATAGAAGCAAAAGTCATCTCTTGAAATTAGATTTGTAGAGATCAAGTATGAAGGCACCCTCCTTGTTTCTGAAGCAAAGCCCAACCAACTCAAGCCCACAAAAGAAAAGAAGAAGAACAAGACAAAGAGAAATTTATGAGCACCCTCTCTTTGGTCCAAGTCAAAATGGCCTATGACTTAGTCAAGTTTGACTAAATCTAGGGTTGTGTATACACAAGTGAGAGAAAGGGGTCAAGGGGATCTACCTACTATTCATTATCTTCTTCACCAAGCAAGGGAGAGGGAGAAGAGGCTAGGGTTCTTAGAGTTCTAGGGTTTTTGTTCTTCATGTTGGAAAGCTAGAGGGAGAGAGAATGAAGAGGAGGTAGCCGACCAAGCTTGGCCGGCCAAGCAAGGTCGGCACAAGAAGGGCGAGCCCGAGCTGCTGTCCTCACAACAGCTCGTGAAGACAGCTGCTCGTGAAGAACAACATCCCGAGCAACTGTTCACGGGACACAACAACTACAACTCGAGATTCCATCATCAAAGCACGGGACGGCCTAGAGAAAGGTTTGGGGCAGCAACTCGTGCACGGGACAGGAGCTTCCAAGCTCGGGGACGTGCGGCTGCAGCTCAGACTCAAGGGATGCATCCGGCTCGAGACAGTGTGCACATGGCCGGATTTCATGGTTTTGGCCGGATTTAGTCACTCTTTTTGGCCGGATTTTTCGTGGTGTTCCGGCCAACTTCTCGGTCGGAAACCTTAGGGCTTTTGCTCCCCATGTCATTGACTTGCTTCCTATGTGTTTGATTTTGGCTTTGGGCTAGAAATTGCTAGAGAGAGAAAGCTAGGGTTTAACTTTAATGGAGGTTGAATTCTAAATGGAGAAGATGATGATGGTCGCTATGGGGAACCCAGAAATTGCTAAGGGGAGATCGAGAGCACCTTAACTACTCATATTTTCCGACAATCTTAGCCTCGAACCACATAAAAAAGGGGGTATTCTCTCATCATTTTCTTTCCATTTATTATTCAATCACCATGTTTAGCTAACTTTAGTGTATCGATTATATGAGATGAAATGTGATGAATTCGTGATTATGTTTAATATGATTTGATGTTTTGATTATAAATTGATGTTCATTTGATTCGATAATCGTTTCGATTGTATTTTCATGTGTCTTGTCAAGCACTTCATATAGTTAATAGGCGAAACGAAGTATTCGATATCGATCGTAGTCTAAGTCATATTTTCATGTGTCTTGTCATGCACTTCACATAGTTAGGCGACTAGACAACACTTTCGTTGACTCGGGATTAACCGATTTAGAGGTTTGTTTGACTAAGTATGATCTCCGGATATACTTAGTACTTGGAGACATCTACTTTAGGAGTCGAATGTCAATTATATTTTGGAACGTTAGATCGGACTACACATAGTCGTAGGTTTTATCATTATGGTTTCCCGGACTTCGACACCTCTCTCACTTATTTGTTTCCTCCCGACTCTTGGTACCTCCCGACTCTTCTCTCGAATCTCTCTCGCCCATTTACTTTGATTGTTTAGTAGTTTTATTTGTTTCTTTATTTCTTCTTAAATCAATCATTCAAAACCTCATTTTACTTTTGTTCTTTCCCGTTTTTGTCCAAGTTAGCTAGTGACACATAGACCGGTGGACTAGACCACTCGATATCCGAGTTACCCTCCTATCCTTGGATCGATCCCGGCTTTGCCGGATTACTACTTGATACCTCCGCTTGGGTTTGCAACCTTTTCGGGTGCATCAGTTATATATAACCTCTTCATTCGCTTCACAAAACAAGACTCTTTAAAAGTAAATGTTAAGCAAGCTCCTACAATTTAGTCCCACACTAGTGGGTTAAAGATAAAGGAACGACAAGGGGAAAGGTTATATATATAAGTATATAACCTCTTCCTTTCTTCAGAAAACAAGGCTCTTCCAAAAGCCAAAATTTTCTACTCTCAGCAATTATTTAGTCCCACACATTTGGTGTTAACGATAAAGAAGCAAGGAGAGAGGTTATGTATAACCTCTTCTTTGCTTCACAAAACAAGGCTCTTGGAAGGCCAAAATTTTTTACTCTCAGTCGCTGGATCATATAAAATTACATGGGTGATCGGGTAGAGGAAACAGGTGGTCGGGTATTGGGCGGGTATAATGGGTCGGGACTCGAGTAGGAGGCCTTACTCGAGTTCGGACCGCTTTAACCCGATAGCACAGGTAAGCCTAAACCGGACTTTAGTCGGTCGCTAGGTCTTAACGGCCTGGGCGGTTAGGGTCTCGGATTTCCAGACCGTTTTCCAATCCTAGAATGACGTGATATGTGAACTGTGAAGGTTGATTAGGTCATATGGGGTACCCAAGTCCAATTAACGTCTGCTCACAAATTAGTCTAAAAAGTCAAAAGGGTTTATTTGTCTTTACACAAGCACTAACGAAATTTTTTGGAAAAGTGGGGATTTATGAAATTCAATTATGAAAGGTGACTGATATAAGGACAATCAAATATCTTATGTGGATAACAATTTTATATGGACAAATGGAAAAATAAAAAATCTTATATCGACAACCACTACAAAAAATATGGTCATTTGGGACGGTTTTTAATTGTCCCTAATAGTCATATAAACTGTCCCAAATGTCCATTGGGACAGTTTCAAAATCGTCTCTGTTACCGGCGTCCCAAATAATATTTGGGACAGTTATAGGGACGGCTAGATAACCGTCCCAGATTCATTTGGGACAGGCAGCAATTGTCCCCAGTAATATTTACCATCCGTCAACCACCTATCTATTTGGGTCGGTTCTGTTTCACTAATCTGTCCCTAATAAATATTAGGGACGGAAGATTAACCGTCCCTAATAAGATGAAATTTACAAAAAAAAATAATTTAAAAATTTCTAGCTATTTAATGTAAAATGTATTCAATGTTCCTAATACAAAATAATCAAAATTAATTACATAACCGGAAGCGAGTGTATTTTTCAATCATTCTATATACCTAATTCCCAGATATCAACAGAAAAAAATACATTAAAACTATGCTATTTAGTCTCTATGAATCGTCAAGATATCCAATCCACTTCAACTTTGATGCTGCCATTCCAAATGCCTTCAATAACGATCGAAGAGTCTGTAGTTTCCTGTCACATATCACACATAATCAACAGTAAGAAGATACCTTTGTAAAAACTTGAAAACAATAGATAATCCAATTAGAAAGATGCAGAAAAAGAAAAAAAACCTAAGCAACAAAATTGACAACCTATGTTACAAAAGAAACAAAGTATTGAAGTAAAGAAGACATAAAGTAACATCATCCATGAATAAAGGATATACATAAAAAATAGAGTAGA
>BEHA01001800.1:69413-102827 GCA_002897215.1 Eschscholzia californica subsp. californica
GTAATATCTTGTAAAAGCGCTTTTTGGAAAATAAAATTTAACAGCGCGCATTTGGCAAAAAGAAACTAAAAGTGTTTTTAACTAACAATTACATGTTAATCTTATTCATCAAAACAAACCTTACTTTTTTTTTGAAAGATTTTTAGACCTTACTTGGTTTAATAGAGATTCCATGAGAATGTTAATTAGTATAAACTTTTGATTTGAGGCTCTCAAACTATACTCATATTTGTTAACTGAGTTTGTTAAAGGAGTAATGAAAAAACCAAAATATTGATAAGGTATTAGAAGATCATGAATCTCAATCATCTTTACTTTCTTTCGATTAAAAAATCAATCGAAGAAAGCTTTGATAAGCTTGAATTGAAAGAGAAGGGGACCATTAATGAAACTAATTCTCTTCCTCTTGTAAAAGAAAATGGATTGAAGAAATGGGTAGAGAGAGGAAACAGATTGAAGAATGGGTAGAGAGAGGAAACGGATCTAAGAATTAGGTATAAGGGAGAGTATGAAAGGAATGGATTGATCACAAAGTGGATATAAAAGAGAAATCCATCAATCTCTTTCCCCTATAGCCACATCATAATCTTGATCATAAACATGAAGAACACCACAAATTTACCTTGACTTTGATTACTATTTTTCTTTATTTCATATACACCTTGTTCGTCTTCTAATTGTAATGATAATCAAATCACCAAATCACTCAAATTACAGGGAGGAGATTAGAGAAAGAGACACGTGAGAGAAGATGAGAGGGAGGGAGGGAGAGTTTTTTGTGCGTCCCAAACTTAAGAATAATTACCGTACGGCTTCCCGCAAACGCAGAAAGCAGAAGCCACAAATCGTGGCTTCTGCTTTTTCCCTAACAAGTGCTTTTATGGCTTTTAAAAAGCCCAAGCTTTTTCCGCCAAACGTGACTCTTTCTTATAAGCACTTCCTAATAAGGTATAAGCAGCTTTTTAGCCTCTTTTAAGCTTAGCCAAATGAGGCCTAATCCATGATTGATTAACTTGATAGTTTTATCTGAAAGGGTTTTAGACGTTCAATTTGATTATTTTGAATGAGGTTAAAAAATTTTCAAGTTGATTATTCAAGATTGATGATTGGAAAAAGTTTCAAAAGACTCAATTTTGACTGATTTCGGTATTGAAAAGTGTTTTCAAAAGATTTGTTCTTCATTGATTTTGGAAATCTCTCAAGAACAAAGAATTGAAATTTTAGAAGTTTCAAAAGATTTGTTCTTCATGATTTTCATAATCTTATAAGTTGTTGAAAATCAAAATTGGGTTTTTAGGAGTTTCCCAAAAGCTTGAAAAGTTGTGATTTTCATGATTTTAGAAGTTTTGAAAATCAAGTTTAAGCTTATTGGAAGTTCCTAAAAGAATCATGGGATTAGTTGCTTGAGAAGCAAAAAAAAAAATGGAAGTTGCTAAAAACTGGCCGGGACGCGTCCGACCAGTCGCGTCCAAGTCTCGGCCATCCTGGCCGAGACCGTTTCGGACTTGGAGTCTGGAACGCGGGAAACAGGTCTCTAGTTGCGTCTGTATACAGCTTCCACCAGACGCGTCTAGGGTTCCCCGAGCATCTCGGTCTTGGACCAAGATGGTTGGGGCTCGACCATAGGCCAGACGCGTCTGGGACGGCCTAGGGGTCTCGGATGTGATCCGAGACACCCATTTGGCTTAGGCATAGGCCAGACGTTTCTAGTGAAGGATATAATCCTTCGGTCTAAAGGAGATGTCCTTCCGGAGGAGTGTCCTCCAGGCTTCAACCAAGATGGCAATGCATTCAATTTTTCAGTTAGGGTAATGATGACTTTATCCGGAAGATCATCTAGTCCGATCCAATTAGGGGTCGTAATGCTTATCTAGAAGCCGCTTACGATCGTCGGGTTACTTCGGTAATCTGCGGCTAACATAGACCGGATCAGATCCTACAACGGGTTACACCAAAGACTGGTAGCTTGATCGGAGAGAGTTGAATCGTGGGAGCTTGCCTATAGATGGATATGATCCAGTCTGATAGTGCCAAAAAAATAGAAAGAACCGGGCTCGAAAGAGAAGCCCGAAAAGTAGTAAAACCCACTTATAGGGTGTCCTGATCAAGCCCAAAGGGGCATTGATCAGGACCGACCATATAAGGTGGGTGGGCCGGCCAGGGTAAGCCCATAATGGGCTTAAGTGGCCGGCCACACCACATTAGGGTAAAAATCTTATTTCGGGTCAGAAGGAGTTGTGGCAGTCGACCTTTTCAGGGACTCTGATTGGAACCTAATTTGTGTGAGACTCCTATTGGGGGATTTCTATATAAGGGTCATTAGAATTCAGAAAAAGGTTTGGGTTTTTCTCAAGAGAAAACAACTTCTCTCTCACAATATATAGCTAAGTGGAGAGAAAGAGTTTTAGAGAAAAAACTCTCAATCTATCTATGGAGTCAAAAGAAGAATGGTTCTTCTTCTCAACCTTCAATGAAGTCTTAGCTGACATGCAAAGAAGGGAGATCAAGTTATTCACTCGGGTGTCTCAAGTAGAGGAACTACATATGAAGCTCTCATCTTCGGGATAAAGGAGTTGGAATCTAATTCAAGGAAAGCAAGTCCAGGTATTCTCTTTATGTTTCCAGTTCATTATTAGTTCTTGCATGCGATCCTGGATAACTAGTGTTAGTCATATGGTTATTTAGATTCCGCTTACAACATTAGTTAGATGATTAGTAGTCTTGGAGACGTACAAAACCCTACAGTGGCATCACGAGCCGTTTGAATGTAACTAGTTTTGGCTAAAACAAATTAGATTCAGACTTGATTTATTAGATAGATTGATTTGAATAGAGATTCAGACACGTTTTGGTTAGTTTAAATTGGATTTAAACGTAATCAAAACACGTATTTGAAAGAGTTTCAACGCGTAGAATCATTAGATTTTGAGTGTGTTGAAAAGGGTTTTCGAAAACGGATCTAATGGATTATAGATTTTGAAAAACAAGTTTCAAAATCATGAATTTTTTGTGATGAATATCACAAAAACAACAGTTTTTTTTATGAAGAATAACTAAAAAAAGCAGCTACATAAGAAAAGGAAGAAGAAACAAGAGTTGAGAAGTTTCTAAACTCATAGGTGTCCCGGGCCGAGCTGGCCGGACGCGCACAGGACGCGTCCTATTCTCTCGGTCAAGGATCCCAGACCATCTCGGACTGGGAGTCCTAACCCGTCTCGGACTAGGAGTTCGAGACGTATGCGTCCAAAATTCCCAGTCGCGTCTAGGACGCGGCTGGAAAGTCCAGACGCGTCTCAGACTATGAGTCAGAGACGCACATGGACTACTACTCAGACGCATCTAGGACGCGTCCTTGGCCAGACGCATCCTAGGATGCATCTGAATCGCTGGGATGCGTCTGGCCATGGGACAACATAAGTTTAGAACTTGTTGTCCCTAAGGCTATCCTAGGTCCGGACCATGCTTAGGCATGTCTCGACTGAGCCCGAGAGCACTCTATACGTCTTAACCGAGAATGTCTCAGACCTAGACCAAAACATATTCCGGACTACTTCCCGAAAAGCCGTCTCGGCCCATGGACCAAATTTTGAGTCTTTGACCAAAATTTGACTTGGGTCTTTGAAGTTTGACTCGGGCCTTAATGGGCCTTGACTCGAGTGGGAGGTCTTGACTTTTCTTCTTCCGATTTCAACAAAAATTTTCCGAAATTGACCTGGGCCATCTGAAGGCCCATGATGGTCTTAAAAAGTTTCCTAAATAGGTCACCACCCGCAAGTATACGGGCGTCAAGTGATACTTCCGGTAAGACCAGATCGATCTGTAGAGACTAGTCTAATTCGTTCTTAACTTAGAAGTAGTGTGATTTTTCAAATGATTTGGTTTTGGTTGTAAAATAAAAATGAATAAAATATTAAAACGATTGAAAAAATGAACTGAAATGGGGAGAAGTCAAATGGGAGAGAGCCTAAGGTTTTTGAATTCACCACATACAATCAGTTGAAGAACCAATAATTAGACGAATTAAATCTCTCTTTTTACAACTCAGAACTTCGGATAATGAACTATCCTCATTCCGGAAGATGTTTTCGTTAAAACTCCGATTAAGAGATTGAACATGGTTTCATCATGAACCCTAGATAGACGTTTAACTAATCATAATATGAGATTAAAATAAATATAAAGAATAAAAGAGAAATAGGAAGGAAAACATAACTTTTCTCACTGATTTTCCACTGGCAGCCAAACGCACCCCTGAGGAAAATAGTTTTCTCGTCTTCTCGGAAATATTTTCTCTATGGGAAAATTATTTTCCAAGCACTTTCTCTACCCCTGAGGAAAACAGAACCTTTCTCACTGATGTTTAACTAATCATAATATGAGATTAAAATAAATATAGATTCATTATTAAGTCCCTAGTCCAGGTCATTGCATGGACAACAATGACTTACGAAGACTAGCATGAGAGATTGACTGATAGCGCAGTTTCATGGGCTATACGAATTGGGAATTCGAGTCAATTATATAGGTGTATGATTTGGAATATACACTGGATAACCCAACATGAGAGTTCTTCAATGAGTAATGAAATACGTCATGAACACTCATCTTATGTAAGGAGTGTCAAACTTTGGTACCGCCAAACACTGTGCCGTAAAAAGTGGTTATAAAAGCGGATTAGCGGGAATGACACGATACACATGAAGTTAAGTGGGAGTACAAGACTAGATTATATCCTCCTAACTAGGTTAGGATTATTATCTCCGGGCCATTAAAGGAGAAGCAACTGAAAATGTACAGCCGTACTCTAATGAATTAATAGTTAATCATTAGCTTTGACAGTTGTTCTCCAGATCAAGAAAGTCTGAAAAGATATGACATATTAGATGATATGCGAAGTGACATGGGAATTGCACTTGTTCTAAGTACAAGTGGGAGACTGAAGGATATAGTCCTTCGGTCTGAAGGAGATGTCCTTCCGAAGGAGTGTCCTTCGACCAAGATGGTAATGCATTCAATTTGCCAGTTAGGATGACAGTGACTTTATTCGGAAGATCATCTAGGCCGGTCTAATTAGGGGTCGTAATGCTTAGCTAGAAGCCGTTTACGATCGTTGGGTTACTTCGGTAATCCGCGGCTAACATAGACCGGATCCTGCAACGGGTTACACCAAAGAGTAGTAGCTTGATCGAGAGAGTTGACTCGTGGGAGATCGCCTGTAGATGGATATGATCCAGTCTGATAGTGCCAAAAAGATAGAAAGAATTGGGCTCGAAAATGAAGCCCGAAAAGTGGTAAAACTCACTTATAGGGTGTCCTGATCAAACCCAAAGGGACATTGATCAGGACCAGCCATATAAGGCGGGTGGGCCGGCCAGGGTAAGCCCATAATGGGCCTAAGTGGCCGACCACACCATATTAGGGTAAAAACCCTAATTGGGGTCAGAAGGAGTTCTGACAGTTTACCTTTTCTGGGGCTCTTATTGAAACCTAATTTAAATGAGACTCCTATTAGAGGTTCTCTATATAAGGATCATTAGAGTTCAGAAAAAAAGTTAGATTTTTCTCAAGAGAAAACAACTTCTCTCTCACAATATACAGCTAAGTGGAGAGAGAGGGTTTTAGAGAAAAAACTCACAATCTATCTATGGAGTCAAAAGAAGAATGTTCTTCTTCTCAACCTTCAATGGAGTCTTAGCTGACATACAAAGAAGGGAAAATCAAGTTATTCACTCGGGTATCTCAAGTAGAGGAGCTACATATGAAGCTCTCATCTTCGAGATAAAGGAGTTGGAATCTAATTCAAGAAAAGTGAATCTAGGTATTCTCTTTATGTTTCTAGTTCATTATTAGTTCTTGCATGCGATCTTGGATAACTAATGTTAATCATATGATGATTGAGATTCCTCTTACAACATTAGTTAGATGATTGGTATTCTTAGAGACGTAGAAAAGCCTACATCTAGGACGCGTCTGGACCTAGGCTGACGTCCTGGCCTAGGACCAGGACGCGTCTTAAGCCTCGATCGAGACGCGTCTGGCTCGGCCTGACAGTGCATGGACCGGTCCAATGCACTCGATTTTGTGTCAGACAGTGCATGGGTCGGACCTATGCCTAACTCGAATCCCTTTTGGGTCGGACCATCCTCTTGGGCCTTGACTTTCGAGTCTTAGACCTTGACTTTTGAGGGTTCCGGACTATTCCAAATTTGACTAGGGTCCTTGGGCCGAAGATCTACGGGTCTTGACCCGAGTGGGAGTTTTTCGACGAAAGTCTTAATTTTTCTCCCGATATCACCCAAATATTACCGAAATTGTATCGGGCCACCCGAAGGTCCGAAACGGGTTTTTTCTTGAAATTGATTTAGGAAATCATTGAGAGTCAAACTAATTTTCCGAAATTGACCCGGGCTCTTCAAAAGCCCAAACGGAGTTTTTTCTTGAATTTGATTTTGGAAATCATAAAAGATAAAACCGGAATGCACCATTAGTCGAATTCTTCGAATTTAGACTTAAGGTCAGTTGAAAGTGTCTTGAATGTAGGTTGATATCGAACCCATTTTACGACCCGCCATCCTGCTTAGTCTCGGCGCTGAATTTTGACCCGTTAGCGGAGTTGATTACTGAGACAGGGCGGGTATGCGAAGCAGGGCTCCGAGGCAGAGCTGGACTCCGAGACAGAGCTGGAATGCGAAGCTAGGCTTATGTCGGTTATTAGTGTTAGCGTATCTATGTATAATGTCGGTTGTAGAGTGGGAGTCGGTGAGGCGGTGGGATTAGGATTTAGTGGTTATATAAACTAAACCCTAAGGAGATATCAGGAGCACAATCTCACGAATCTCTTGTGTAACTTGCTTGCTTATTATAGTAGAAATTATCTCGGTTGGAGTAGATCTCACCAACCGAACCACGTAAATCTCTGTGCTCTGTTCTTGATTCTTCTTTATTTCCTATTGGTTCTGCTTGATTACTCGATTTAGATCATATTAACCCCGATTGGCATTACAAGGTCCGTAATGTGACATAAAGATGTCGATAAAAGTATCTCCCGGATCTTCATGCATATATAATTGTTAACCTTGAATATTATATGTATGCATGTGTTGTGAATGCGAGAACTAGCATGGCCATAAAAAGTTTTTCTTTCATTCTTGTTTTAAGCACAGATGTGCAATCTGTAATAATTTTAATTTCAAGTTTATATGATCTACGTATCGTTTGAGTCTTGTAATTAGAGTTTAGGGTCAATGAGTCCATTGAAGAAATTCAAGGATAGAGATCCTAATTCGAGTGGGAGAAATCAATGGAGGTTCAAAGATAGCGATCTTGGTGAACCAAAAGGCGAAACAAGAAGAAATCCTAAAGATATTAGATCTTTTAGGAGTAGGGGTCGTACTAGGATCCATATGTGTTGATTTACTTTTTCGCGCGCATTTACTTACTTATTTACGCTTTATGCCGTGGATGTTAGTTAGGCTAAATAGTTCACCGTAACACATTCCAGACTTAAGGTAAAAGTCCCTAAAAACAATTTTGAGTGTAGTGCCTCCCCATAACAAGACACTTGTTGGTCCCTTATTCGTGATGGTGGGTCTGCCTTAGCAGGGTGCCATCTCTACCTTGAGGCAATGCGGGTAGGCCTATAGAAGAGGCCTACAAGTCTAGTGGTTCCACTCAACGAGATAAGCAAAAGAGTTTTGGATACTCGGGGCAAAATGATAGATTAGGCATTCATCAATGCAATCTATCACCCAAGAGTCATAAGGGTATGATCAGTGAACGAGTTCACTCACCTGGAACAAAGGACTTGAGGGCACCCATAGTCCGCTTAACTCCGAAAAACTGGGATCTTGGAATCACTTTATTCAATTAGGGACGATTTTATTGAATAATGTGGGAAAACTGAATTTTTCGAAAAATGATAACGATTTTTAAAACTTTGCAATTCTTTCATGTAGTTTTAAGATGTCGCAAGACAGCGTGTTCAACCTTGAATCATTCGCAAAGAAAGAGTTGAATAAATCCATCCATGAAGGAAGGAATCAAGTGATTCTTCATATATTGGATAACGGATTTACAAACGAGCTAGATGTCACAGACTATCCAATTCAGAATTGGATGTTATATCGATTGTTAAATATGAAAAGGATGATCAAGAAATGGCCGAAATAGGATCAATAACTTCTTGGACACAGGAATCCATAGAGAAAGCTCTTTTGGAGGATCCCTTGACATAGAAGTCCAAACCATTGGTCGACGATTTGAGGATTTATCTTTAAAAACGTCGAGAATAGAACGGTTTGAAACCACCAGTAAGTTATTGGATCTATGCCTTGAGGAAGGAAGACCATTAATCCATCATGTCTTGCATATGATTGGACTCTTTGCAAAACTAGATAGGCTAGGTTCTCCATTTGGCTTAAGTGAAGCCAATGATATCATCCTCCATTCACTTCATAAAGGATTTAACACATTTCAGATGTGCTACGTTAAGAATAAATGGACCAAGCCCTTAGAGGAGCTTCATGAGATGCTACAAGCAGTCGAGGTGTTTATAGCAAAGGAGGAGCCAAAGAATGAGATTCTTGCGGTTCATAAGAACAAAAGGCAGAAAACGAAGCCGACGTTCGAAGGAGAAGGCAAACGAGTTGCTAAATCCGAGAACAAAATTTCACTTTCTGATGTTAAATGTTTTTACTGTGATGGCAAGGGCCATTGGATAAGAAACTGCCTTAAGTTCTTGGAGGACACGAAGAATGGAGCAATAGCTTCCACTTCAGGTATGGGCATTTAATTTATCAAATACTGAAAATTTCCCAACATGGTATGAGTTACCTAATGCCCTATCATTGTGAATGTACAGGTGCAAAAGGGAACTAAGTATTTGGTTAAAGAAGAAAAGATCCAAGAGTAAGTAGGAGCCAAAACTGCTTAGGATGCTGATGGGATCAGAATCTTCTTTAGGCACTACTCTAGATTAATTTGTTTTTCTAGTTAGACATCATCTCTGTACTAAGTATTACGGAGAATCAACAAAAGAGTATTAATTCTTAATTGAGGTGTCTTAAAGTGCTAAATTAACTAACTAATACCAAAAGATTCTACACTTGGTTATACCTGTAAAAGAGAGACACAAGGATGATGTAACTCTTACAACGGGATCATCCCAATGACAAAGAGATGAAGAAAAGTTTCCAAACATAACCGAGATTGCATGGGATGCGAAGAATCGAATTGACAAGATATAATATCTTAAGTCAAAAGCAAAAGTTGATCATGGGATCAAGCTCTGTCCTCCGATAAACACTATGTCTAGACACAGCTTCCCACTCATAACCAAAATCCGTTTAAAGCTAATAATGCATGTAGTGGGATTACGAGGCATAAAATTAGCAAGTCTGACGCTATTCTTCAGAAGAAATTTGGGCTTCACACGATCTATCAAGAGAACAAAGTGGTTGTTGCTCATGATGATATCTTCCTATTAAAAGATCCAAAAGAGGATTATTAGTAGGATAAATGGGCAAAAGAGTCAAACCTTTCGAGGAAGAGTATTCGAGGAAGAGTCGACCAAGAACAACAAATAGTTTTTCTACACTAGAACTAATAAGCGAATTAAATTCGCTAGAGAACTCTCATTGAAAGTTGCTCGAAACAGGAATATCTCAAAGAGTTGAGAGTATTCCGAATAGTTGTTCTTAAGCCCTAAAGGTCTTTAAAAGTTTATCTAAAAGATTAGAAGATTAAATTTTTACTAATAACAGATAAACAATATAGACCGGCGCAGAGACAGAAACCAACTCGATAATTGGCTAGGAGTCAATACATTATGGAATCTTTCCTCGTCAAGATCGGATTCTTGAAAATTAGTCAATGGAGTTAGAGACCATTGGAGGGAAATTAGTTTTCAGGAAGAAAACTGAGAAGGATGGAAACACGGAGGTTTTCCTAAACTAGACGAAGAAAATCCACACCAGCCTACGTTTAAAGTCCATAGCCAAACACAAGAAAGTCACAAATTGTGAAAGGCACCGACTTTGGTGATTGGAAATTAAGCATACTTTGGAAGATCCACACTTCCGGAAAGAAGCAAGCTAGAGTTGGAATCTTCAATTCAAAAGAGGATATCAAAAGCGTTTGATTCCTAAAGGAAACGAAGAATATCTTGTATCTAAGGATTTCAAGAAGGTTAGTGGGAGAAAAGCCTTTCAGGTCCGGTGTGCAGTGTACACACGAGAATTGAGAACAACATAGGGATGTCGAAATCAGTTAAGGATGGACCACAAAGGATGAAAATGCTTTGGGCATCAACAATCTATGAGTATAGATCAAGTGATGATATGACTAAGATAAGAAAACTTGGGATTCTTATAAGTCCGAATATGGAAGACTCTAGAAGAGATACTCGACCCAAACTCATGGCGGATGGCTCGGCAAGACTCAGAGTCAGGTAATTCTGATGAGCAAGCACGCATGAGAAAGATAAATATGCTGTAAGCATAAGATCGGTCATGTGAGACATGATTTAGCATTTACCCAAGACATCGTAAATACTTAGAGTATTAAGAGATCTTAACATCCGAACTCAGATATGACAATCTGAAACCATTACTAACATCCTAAAAGGCGAAGACGAGTTAGAATGAAGAAAGTTTAACATAATCATTATAAACTTCCAGACATGGAAGGAAAGTAGGCAGAAAGGGTTTCTGACAGGGAACTGTTGCAAACTCTACAAAGAAAGAATAAAAGACTTGATTCTAGTAAAGGGTCACTAGAAACTATCAATGAGAAATCAAAGGTATCGACCTTTGATTAGTTGATATGCAAAGTTTAAAAAAGACTACATCAATAGTCAACTAAACTGTCACCGAAGACGAAAGTATGAGAGTCATACTAAGTGTCCAAGGCATAAGGTTTATTCGGAGAATAACCTTGACTAGTAAAATTGAGTGAGTAAAAGTGTTTTACGGAAGAGGCTCAGATTTACAAACTCTCGTTATCATAAATAAGTTAATTGTTTCACCGTCATCTAAATTTGGTTTAGTATTTAAACGATAGTACACGGATAATAAAGCATTCCGAATAGGTTTATTAGATACGTGATCTGATGAATGAAACCCTATTAAGTGAACTTGGAATACTTAATTATCATCTCCCTAGTCCAGGACATTACATGGACAACAATGACTCAGGAAGACTACCACGTGAGTCGATGAGATAACGTTGTTTCATGGGCCATAGGAATAGGGTATTCGAACCGACTACGTGGGTGTGATATTGGGAATACACACTGGATAACCCTCAAAATGAGAAGTGCGTCAATCGTGATGAGTGTCAAAAACTTCTCATTGACAAGATTGGAGAGATTCCTCAAAACATGAGTGTTTCGCTCATCTTATGTAAGGAATGTCTGACTTTGGTTCCGCCAAATGCCGTGTCGTGAAAGGAGGTTATAAAAGCGCATACTGAGAAAGACAGGATAGACATGAAGTTGAGTGGAAGCACAAGAATGGATTGTGTCGTCATGATTACATTAGGAAAAAGTGTCTCATGGCCACTTAACGAGTAGCAACTGAAAATGCGTGGTCACGCTCAAATGGATTAAAAATTAATCATTTGTCTTTGACAGTTATACTCAGTATCAAGAAAGTCTGAAAGACGTGACGTATCAGACGGGATACAAATAGACACGGGAATCAAGCATTGCACTTGTTCTAAGTACAAGTGGGAGTCTGAAGGATATTCCTTTGTCAAGGAGATGTCCTTTGACCAAGAATGCAATGCGAGCAATTTGTCGGATAGGAAAATTTATGAAGAAGATCATCAAGTTAAGTTGATTTAGGGATCATAATGTTTAGCTAGAAACCAACTACGATCGTCGAATTACGAAGTAATTCGCGGCTAACTTCGACCGGATCCTACATCGGGTTACACATAAGAGTGTCTATTTACTTGGATGATATGACTAGTGGGAATGAGATATATTATCATGTGAGAATCTCATAAAGATGTCTCATAGGCCTAAAAGAAGTTTGGGCAAAGATAACACAAAAGGCCCGAAAGAGGGGTTTTGGGCCGGGAGGAAAAAAGAGGATTTTGGCCTCGGATTTGGCTGAAATTTGGTGGTACGGTTCCCCTAAAAGGGAAGGATAAATCTGCCAATTTTGGCTTACCATCATCAAGGAAATCAAAGAATATGAACTGGTTTCTATTTTTGACTATTTCCTTAATCTTATTCAAAAAGGTTTTTTTTGAGAATCTAATTAGGGTTAGACTCTAACTTAGAACTCTATATAAAGACCCTTAGGGTATTAAATAAGATGTGGAATTTCTCTAAGAGCTTTTCGAACTCTTCCACATCAAGTAGAGAAGGGAAAGAGAGTTAAATCCTAAAAGCTACCAAAGTCAATTAAATAAGGAGTTCTTCTTGTAATCAAACTACCATTGTTATTCTAGCTAACATACAAGGTGGGAGATTAAGTAGACCACTCGGTGTCTCAAGTAGAGGAGTTACAATTGAAGCTCTTGATCTTCTCAATTGCGGATAGAAAAGGTTCGAGGGAAAACTAGCGATTAAGGTAATCTCTAACTCTTAGTTGATTATTATCTTTTGCATGATGATCCTGAAATACTAGTGTTTGACATTGGATGTCGAACTTATCCGCATACAACACTAGTAGTAAGTGACCCACAAAACCCTACATCAGGTACTCTGATTCAGACAAAAATAAAACACCAAAACCTGATTAAGAATTAACTCAGTCTTCGAGTTAACCATCAAATCAGACTTCAAGAAAATAAATGCATTATAGAGATTGGGCTAGTCTTCATAATTTACAAGAGAGTGAGGATAATTTTGGTATTTCACATCCTGTAAATATTCTAATAAACCTTTCAATGCTCTCCAACCCTGCTTACAGGCAGTTGATAAAAAAAAACTCAAGCCCAATGTTCATGTAAAAAACCATACTGGAATTGATCTAAGGAAGAACAAGACGAGTATCAAAAGAAGCCATGGAGGGGATATTATTGATCTCTCATGTTTGAAGGAATTTATGAAGGGTTTCGGGTGGATAATCTAAGTGATCGGACGCCACGATCATGAAGACTAAACGCTCGTTAAGGGTTGAATGAGCACCAGTCAGGAAACGTCGTGTGGAAAATGAAAATACATGAACGAAGTTCCGTAGATATTCAAAGACATTAAAGGAAGACTCAACTGATGATCACCAATGGTGGTTTAATGATGATTAAAGACAATCAATAAAGAACAACTAGGCGAAAAAACAAAAAAGATAGGAATAAAATATTACTTTTTGTTCATATTTGAAGATCAATTACTGAAGAAATTACTACTCAAGACAACCAGTCTGATTTTTCCAATCCAGATCTATTACAGAAGAAATAAAAAACATAGGAAGGAAAACCGACGAGAAATCAGAGACAAATATCCCTAATCAGCCAAGTCAACTCCACTCCCTAACAGGATTGAACCGTCACAAGAAAGGTAGCAACGACCTAAGAGAAGGAAAATGAGAAGTCCCACAACTCCACTACATTCCCTACAATAACATATGGCCCATAGAGATTTACTATTACGTTATCATTTATCTTAGAACGAAACAAATCTATAAGTTATATAAAAATATTTTCTTGTTGTAAATTGTCGGTCTATTTTCTTCAATGTGTGTATATATTCGCATGCAACTTAATGGAAATAAAGGAAGAGAAAAAGATAGAAATATTAAGATATACTAAAACAAAAAGATGATCTTGAACCAAACTATATATAGAAGAATTCTTTCCAAATCTTTTCCATACACTTTCTCATCTCTTACAAAACTTATACAAACAATACACCAAGTACACCTATTTATAGGGTGGGAGAAGTAATAGAAAGTTGACACATACCCTATGTGTTGTCACTTGCATGGTGTGTTGTCACCACCAAGATGACACTTTGCATATGGAGTTGTAGAATGGTGACACATAACCTCATGTGTTGTCACTTGCATGATGTGGTGTCACTTAACCACAAACACTTGTCATATGGAGCTACCATAAGGTGACACCTCTCATATGGAGCTACCATAAGGTGACACCACATCAAGGTGGTATTGTAGAAATGGTGGGTGGCTATAGATAAAGTTGGATAAGAAAAAGGTATATTAAAGGCACCCAAGTCCCCTTGCATAGCCAATGATTATATGGGCAGCCACATACCATATAACACTCCCCCTTGGATGACCATCACTTGGAATAATTGTCTCATTAAAAACCTTGTCAGAAAAACCCAGTGGGACAAAATCTGATGAAGGAAAAGAGTACAAATAATAGATTTCGAGTGACGCTGGATACGCTAAATACTGCCTCGTTAAAACCTTGCCAGAAAAACCCATTGGGACAAAAATTGGACGAAGGAAAAAGAGTACAGAGCGTAGATAGCGATACATGAACCTGCACATGATAATAGACTCCCCCTGATGAATATCATATCTTGGACCGGTGAAGTCTTACATCATCAGGTTATTCAAGCGTCGCATTCCGATGCCATCTGCCAATTTTCTGAACGTTGTAGTAGGCAGATACTTGGTGAACAAGTCAACATAATTCTCACACGATTGTATCTTCTGGATATCAATCTCATTATTCTTCTGGAGATGATGTGAGTAAAACAACTTAGGGGATATGTGCTTAGTCCTATCGCCTTTGATGTATCCTTCTCTAATCTGAGCGATGCAAGCTGAATTATCTTCGTGAATGACTGTGGGAGAATTTGTGATTGAATCAAGACCACTTGAGCTTCTAATGTGTTCAATAATGGATCTAAGCCATACACATTCTCTTATTGCTTCATGGAGAGCAATAATCTCTGCACGGTTTGATGAGGTAGCGGGCATACTTTGTTTACTAGATCGCCATGAGAAAGTTGTACCTCCACTTGTGAATACATAACCTGTCTGAGAAATCCCTTTGTGCGGATCAGAAATATAACCGGCATCTGTGTATCCTTTTACTTGAGAATCACCGGATAAGTTCTTTGAATAAAACAATCCCATGTCAGTTGTTCCTCTCAGATATCTTAGAATTTGCTTTACTCCAACCCAATGCCTCTTAGTTGGTGCAGAGCTATATCTGGCCAATAGATTTACTGCAAAAGCAATGTCCGGTCTAGTGCATTGAGCTAAGTATGATAATGCACCAATAGCACTCATATATGGTACTTCTGGACCAAGGAGTGATTCTTCCTCTTCTTTAGGTCGAAATGGATCTTTCAGAGCATCGAGAGACCTAACAACCATGGGAATACTAAGCGGATAAGAATTCTCCATGTTAAAGCGCTTCAGGACTTTTTCAGTGTATAATGTTTGATGAACAAGTATGCCACTTGTGCTTCTTTCAATTTGTAAGCCAAGACAGAATTTTGTTTTCCCGAGATCTTTCATCTCGAATTCTTTCTTCAAATATTCTGCTGCTTTAGAGAGCTCTTCTGGAGTTCCTATAAGGTTGATATCATCAACATATACTGCAAGAATCGCGAATCCAACATCTCCTTTCTTGATAAATAAACATTGGCAAACGAGATCATTAACATAACCTTCTTTGATCAGGTATTCACTAAGACGATTGTACCACATTCGTCCAGCTTGTTTCAATCCGTACAAAGCTCGATTAAGCTTTAGTGAATACATGGTACGTGGGTTGCCTCCAGACAATTTAAATCCTTCAGGGACTTTCATATAAATGTCAGTATCTAATTTTCCATATAGATACGCAGTGACCACGTCCATTAAATTCATCTCGAGTTCTTCTAGAACTGCTACTGATCAAATATCGAAAGGTTATTCCATCCATAACTGGAGAATATGTTTCTTCATAATCGATCCCTGGTTTCTGCAGGAAACCTTGTGCCACGAGTCTCGCCTTATAGCGGACAACCTCATTGTTCTCATTTCATTTTCTAACGAATACCCATTTGAAACCTACAGGGTTTACATCTTTGGGTGTCAGGACTACAGGTCCAAAAACGTTACGTTTTGACAGTGAATTCAGCTCTGTCTGGATTGCTTCTTTTCATTTTACCCAATCAGTCCTTTTCCGACATTCCTCAATAGAATGTGGTTCATAATCATGATTTTCAGTGATAATATCAGTGGCTAACGAAAGCGCAAATATATCATCGATGATTATGTTATCTCGATTCAACACTTTACCATTACAAGCATAATTTATAGATATCTCTTCATTTGGAGATAACTCATGCTCTTCAAGAGCTTCTGCCTCTTCTGGGGCTTTACCCACTTCTAGGGGTGTATTTGTCATTTCTTCTGGAACATTACTTGCTTGTGATTGGATTTCCTCTTCCGGGGAACTATATCTTTAGAACCGATTGGTCGTCCACGTTTCAGACGTGCTTTGGACGATTCATTTGCTGCAATGTTTTTATCGTGTCCTTCAGGGACATCTATCCTTGCTGGAACATTTGCAGCAGGTATATGTGACTTTGTCACTCTCGCTGCGTCATTAAATGCGTCAGGCATTTTATTAGCAATCTCTTGTAGATGTATTATCCTTTGTACTTCAACTTCAGATTGATTAGTACGAGGATCAAAATGAGACAAATTTGGTGTAACCCAAGAAAGTTCCCTTTTGGTAACATTTGCTTCAGGCAAATTTACTCCCCCTAATGGCGGGAAAACTGTCTCATCAAAGTGACAATCGACGAAGCGTGCAGTGAAAGTCTCACCCGTCAGGGGTTCGAGATATCGAATAATAGATGGTGTATTAAAACCAATATATATTCCCAATCGGCGTTGAGGCCCAAACTTTGTGCGTTGTGGGGCAGTAATAGGAACATATACAGCACATCCAAAAATACGCAAATGAGATATGTTTGGCTGCTGGCCTTGAACATATTGCAAAGGTGAGAATTGATTATTCGAAGTAGGACGTAACCTTATCAAGGTTGCAGCATGAAGAACTGCAGGTCCCCATGCAGTAACCTGTAATTTAGTCCTCATCAACATTGGTCTCGCAATCAGTTGGATATGCTTAATGAATGATTCAGCTAGACCATTCTGAGTATGAACATGAGCTACAGGATGTTCAACATTAATTCCAACTGAGAGACAATAGGAATCAAAAGTACTCGATGTAAATTCTCCTGCTCCATCTAGACGAATTGACTTAATCGGATAATCAGGAAAGTGAGCTCGTAAACGAATTATCTGAGCTAATAACTTTGCAAACGCCTGATTCCGCGTTGAGAGCAGATTTACATGAGACCATCTAGTTGATGCATCTATTAATACCATAAAATATTTAAATGGTCCACACTGCGGGTGTATAGGGCCACATATATCACCTTGAATCCTTTCCAAAAATTTGGGAGATTCGATATGTATTTTCGTCAGGGATGGGCGAGTAATAAACTTCCCCAGTGAGCAACCAGTGCAAGTAAAATCCCTATCTATCAGAAACTTCTGGTTCTGAAGAGGGTGTCCCTGAGAGTTTCATATTATTCTACTCATCATGGTAGATCCTGGGTGTCCTAGTCGATCATGCCAAATTTTATAAGTATTTGGATCGTGCAACTTCGGGTTGACAACGACATATGATTCAACTGTTTTAATCTCTGTAAGATATAACCCAGAAGAAAGAGCTTCACGTCTTTCCAGAACACGCTTCTAGCATGATATACTCGAGGTGATATATAAATATTCTTTATCATTCTCAGACCCGGTCTCGACGTGATACCCATTCCGACGAATGTCTTTGAAACTCAATAGATTCTTCAGGGATCTAGTTGAGTACAAAGCATCCTCAATAATTATTTTCGTACCACGAGGCAATATTATAGTAGCTCTTCCGGAGCCTTCTATAATGTTTGATGAGCCAGCGATAGTAATCGCATTTGCCTCACATAATTTTAAGGTCGAGAAATATTTTGTATTTCGAAGTATCGAATTTGTGGTCCCACTGTCTGCTAGACAGCTATCTTCATCACCTTTAGATATGTTTCTTCCGGAATCCATACCTTTCATAATATAATATAAGATTCAAACCACAACTATTTATAACATAAACAAAACTATTACAGATACATATAATATACTATCTAACAGACAAAAGTTATTATAATATAGCACTATAATAGATAGAAAAGTTAATACACTAAATATTAAACATATCATCAGTTTGATTTTCTCCTTCAGGGAGATAATCTCCAACACACAATGGTGGATCAAGTTCCATGTGGTTCATCTCTGGTGCAGCTTTAGATTTCAGAGATGCTTGGTATAGGTCCACCAAATGTCTCGCCGTACGACAGGTACGGGACCAATGACCTTCCATACCACAACGGTAACAAGCTTCTTCACGAGGTTTGGGAGGGGTATTATATTTACCCTTTACTTTATCAGGCTTTCTCGCTGCATAATTCTTTGAATTTTCTCCCTTTTCCCACTTCCGGTGGTAAGGGGTTTGCCTGTTTCTCTCCCATTTGTTCGTGTGGGATCCACGTTGGTGGTTTCTTCCGGAACCACGCTTCCCTTTGTAATTTTGTTTCCCTCCATGATCTTTTGACAATATTGCATGTGCTTCAGGCACAGGTATGGACCCAGTGGGCTGAGATTCATGGTTATGCAACAACATCTGGTTGTTCTGTTCATTGACCAAAAGACAAGTCAGTAACTGGGAGAATTTAGAGAAACGTCGCTATCGGTATTGTGACTGCAGGACAATATCCGAGGCATGGAACGTACTCAATGTTTTATCTATCATCTGTTCATCAGTGATAATATCTCCTCCCACTTTTAGTCTGGAAACAATTTTACAAAGGCTGGAATTATAAACAGAAATGGAAGAAAAATCTTGTAGTCGAAGATTTATAAAATCATTTCGAGCTTTTGGAAGGATGACCATCTTCAGGTGATCATATCTATCTTTTAAGATATTCCATAAAGCCAAGGGATCTTCCACATACAAATACTCTGACTTCAGGTCATCATGTATGTGACGTCTCAAAAAGCTTAAAGCATGAGCCCGTAACATTTCATCTGCATTATTCCCTTCTTCAATTGTGTTCAGGAGATTTTTGTATTTTAGATTTAGTCTAGTTTCGACTGCCCACTCCATGTAATTCTTACCTGTTATATCTAGAGCTGCAAATTCAAGTCTAGCAAGGTTAGACATTATGAAATATGAAATAAAATATTATACCTTTTACCAGACGGAGTAGCGGCTTAGTTTGTTCGATATTTCACCGATGTTGACTTCGGCAAATGAGCAGAGTAACGGCTTCTTTCAGCTGGCTAGAGACTCGTGCTGATAACGTGTTGTAAATTGTCGGTCTATTTTCTTCAATGTGTGTATATATTCGCATGCAACTTAATGGAAATACAGGAAGAGAAAAAGATAGAAATATTAAGATATACTAAAACAAAAAGATGATCTTGAACCAAACTATATATAGAAGAATTCTTTCCAAATCTTTTCCATACACTTTCTCATCTCTTACAAAACTTATACAAACAATACACCAAGTACACCTATTTATAGGGTGGGAGAAGTAATAGAAAGTTGACACATACCCTATGTGTTGTCACTTGCATGGTGTGTTGTCACCACCAAGATGACACTTTGCATATGGAGTTGTAGAATGGTGACACATAACCTCATGTGTTGTCACTTGCATGATGTGGTGTCACTTAACCACAAACACTTGTCATATGGAGCTACCATAAGGTGACACCTCTCATATGGAGCTACCATAAGGTGACACCACATCAAGGTGGTATTGTAGAAATGGTGGGTGGCTATAGATAAAGTTGGATAAGAAAAAGGTATATTAAAGGCACCCAAGTCCCCTTGCATAGCCAATGATTATATGGGCAGCCACATACCATATAACACTCCCCCTTGGATGACCATCACTTGGAATAATTGTCTCATTAAAAACCTTGTCAGAAAAACCCAGTGGGACAAAATCTGATGAAGGAAAAGAGTACAAATAATAGATTTCGAGTGACGCTGGATACGCTAAATACTGCCTCGTTAAAACCTTGCCAGAAAAACCCATTGGGACAAAAATTGGACGAAGGAAAAAGAGTACAGAGCGTAGATAGCGATACATGAACCTGCACATGATAATAGACTCCCCCTGATGAATATCATATCTTGGACCGGTGAAGTCTTACATCATCAGGTTATTCAAGCGTCGCATTCCGATGCCATCTGCCAATTTTCTGAACGTTGTAGTAGGCAGATACTTGGTGAACAAGTCAACATAATTCTCACACGATTGTATCTTCTGGATATCAATCTCATTATTCTTAGGACTAAGCACATATCCCCTAAGTTGTTTTACTCTCATATGGAGCTACCATAAGGTGACACCACATCAAGGTGGTATTGTAGAAATGGTGGGTGGCTATAGATAAAGTTGGATAAGAAAAAGGTATATTAAAGGCACCCAAGTCCCCTTGCATAGCCAATGATTATATGAGCAGCCACATACCATATAACATTTCTAACTTTATGTCAAGTTCAAAACTCGCCCGGTTGTTTACATCCTAGTGAGGTTTTATAACAACATTTTTTATCACTAAGCAATTGAAAGAATAAGAAAGATTTTTTTTCTCTTAATATTTATTATATTCTTATGTTTATTTTTATTATCTAATTAACTAATGGCATATAAATTTAGTTTTGTACACATTTTTATAAAACAAACAAATTATTTATACCTTATTAAGATCTTTATTCATATATAAATACTTATAGAAATAAGATAACATAAGTTATTAATAAATTTTCAATGAGAGATTAATTTTCAGCTAATTACACATATCTTCGAGAACAGTTACTAGGGATTTAGAGTTTCATGCCTTTTTATTAAACAATACTTATTAAATGTTATTTATGTTTAATATATATTAATAATTTTTGTATTTAATCTTAAATATATTCATAATTTATAAATTAAGTATTATTAAAAATTATTAATATGATTAGTAGAATAAATGTATTTTATTAATAATATTTATATATTAAGTATTCTATTAATACTATTTATTAAGTATTATTTATATCTATACGTGTTGAAATAGTTATAAATTCAGAAAACCTATATATAAATTCAATGTTTTCGCATGACTTTAGAATAAGGGATTATATATATATCTTCTTTGTCGTACCGTTATACAAATCTTTTGCTCCCATAAATTTAACCCTAATCTTTCGTGATTGTTACATTTATGTACTAATATAAATATAGTTTCCATTACAATATCTCTACGGTGTATCCTTTGGTATATATTTTTCATACACTTTGTAAGTATTTTCCATTACAATTCGTATTCCCATTGTAAATTATAAAACTGTTATACTTGACCTATCTCTATACATATCTTCATCACTTAGTATTAAATGTGGAGTCATACCTAAAACAAATAAATATAATTTGTTGAGTCCATTATCAATATGTACACAATCCAAACAGTAAATAAAATCACAAGTAATAAAAATCTTAAAGATATATATATGAGAATAAGAGGTCATGGTGTGAGATGTTAATTTATAAACTTTTTATAAATTTCATTATTTTCGCTAAGTTATATAATAACAGATGGCGTAACAATGAGTCACAATTTTGCTTCTTTAAATCTATAAACTTCATTACTTTCGTTGTCATACAATAAGTTTCAGTTTCTATAAACTTTCTATAAACTTTGTATTAAATTTTATAAATTTCATTAAAGTCAAAATGACAAATTATATTTTTTTGGTTAAAAACTTATATTTATAATTTTTATTAAAAACTCAAATATATGTATTTTGTTCGGTTAAAACCCCTTTTTTTTAGTTGTTGGAAGGTGCCGCAACACTGTTATAAGTTGACGGCTATATTCTTATGTTTATTTTTAGGCATATAAATTTTAGATTTGTACGCATTTTTATAAAACAAACAAATTATTTATACCTTATTAAGATCTATATTCATATAGAAATACTTATATAAATAAGATAACATAAATTATTAATAAATTTTCAATGAAAGATTGATTTTCAGCTAATTTCACATATCTTCCAGATCAGTTACTAGGGAGTTTCATGCCTTTTTATTAAACAATACTTATAATTTATTACTAAAAACATTCACTCTATTTCTCAAGGATTCCGTTGAAGGCTAAAAAATATTGACCGCTCATTTTTCACCAAAACAAAAAAATTTATAGGGAGTTTTGACCGATATAATTTATTACTAAAAACATTAACTATAACAAAAACCCTAATTGTTAACAAACTACTTGCTAGCAATTTACACATCAAAGCGGTTAGAAAAATTTCACTTTCTTCAACCAAATCATCTTATCAAGTACGAAGAACTCACAAGAAATTTCAACGGAATCCTTGCGAGATAGAGTGAAGATTTAAGGAAAAAAACACTAGTTGCTAACTAGGCAGCTTGGCTACTTGCTCAGATTGGAGTCTTAAGATCAACTTCAAACCCTCACCACTGTCATCAAAAATCTTTGAGAGTTTAAAGAAAAAACTCTGGTTGATAACTAGGCAGTAGGTTGGCTAATTGTTAAGATTTGAGTCTTAAGATCAACTTCAAACCCTCACCACTGTCACCAGAAGTCTTTGAGAGTTGAAAAAAAATGTGGAGAGTAAAGATAAACCCTAGAGGTTACAATTAGTTGTTGTGTTGTCGTTTTTTTAATTTTTTTTTTATGAGATTCGTTTTCTTAAGTTGTAATTGTACCTTTCTTTCCCTCCTATCTCCAAGTATTTGAAAAAAAAAATTACAACAGGTGAAATACCGAAATTATCCTCACTCTCTTGTAAATTACAAAGACTAACCCAACCTCTATAATGCATTTATTTTCTTGAAGTCTAATTTGATGTCCGACTAAAAGACTAAGTTGATTCTGAATCAGGTTTTGAAATTTTATTTTTGTCTGACTTAGAATACTCGATTCATTTAAATCGTTCGTTTTATTCAGGTCACCAAGGTATATCTCTCCCATGCACTAAAATCACCGCCGACAGACAGTCGTTGTATGACAACCCTCTCCAATGTCCAAAATATATCTTTTTCTTTTCTCTAAGTTTTTATACAAGTCCCGAATGGATGTCCTTGGCCGAGTTTTAGAAATAGAGAGAAGGGGAGATTGTGGTGGGGGTGGAGACATAGGATATATTCATAGTAGTTACCTTCAATACCTTTATTTTTTTGTTACCAAATGATTTTTTTTGTTAAGATTACCAAATGATATTTGAGAGGGGATTTTTTGAGGAGAGAGAGTGTCTGGAGTGACGTCATCAACCCTAATCGTCTCCTTTCCACCCTAATCGACTTTCTTCCAGAGAAACCCTAACGGCGACAACCACTAGATCCCACACTTTCCAACCAATCATCAAGCATACTTCTTCAATCCCAGCTTCATCCAACCCTTAACAACCATAAATTCCTACTTTTCACTGCCGTAATCACTCTCTTCTCGATTCCCCAACTTTGAATCAACTCTTATCTCTGGGGGCGGCTTAAGCTACTTGCATGCATGTTCAAGTGGTATAATAGAGAAGACAAGATGTCTATTCTCTGATTACACCTTCCCGAGGAACAAACGAATGAGATTGGGTGGTTATCAGATCACATTTAAGGCTTGCAGTCATAGGTAATCGAAATCATACCTTTTGGCTCCTTAAACACTCAAGCTAAGTATCTCCATAACCCTCCTCTATTTAGTTTTTTCTCTGTCTTTCTCTCTCTTCTCTCATTTTTCACAGTGAGTTTAATTAGTTTCGTCTCTTCTTCCCTTCTCTCTCTAGAATATATACAGACTTCGCCGGAGTCTCTGAGTAGTCTCCTCTGGTGGTGACCTCCCCCCAATCCCTTTGCATGCAGCCTTATGATGGTATATTGGCACTTCTTGGTTATCGTCTTCCCATTAGGGTTTCCCTTTCTCTCGACTCTTTCATCTACAATCTATAAATTCCTGTTGAACTTGCACCACATAAACAGATATATTATAACTGTTTTGGTTTCCCTCTCCCTCCTCATGGCTAACCAAACCACCCTGTCTTCTCATGGTCGACTCTCAATTAGGTTTCCCAAACCCTCAATCAGACCTGAACTCCAACCTATCAGCCAAGGGTTTGTAGCAAGGTGGTGTAACCCCTATGAAGCTTCACTTGATCTTATCAAGCGTCTGTTGTACCCACAATCTCGATTCTTTAGAGATTGTGATTACTCTCCTCTTCAAGGTCCCCTCAACACTTTTCTCATTAAACCTAAGAGTCTGTTTTTCCTTAATACCCTTAATTTCGGTCGTCCTTGGATTTTGAGAGGGATGTTACTTGTTCTAAAACAGGTAGGCTTCCCTCTTACAGATAGCATTGAGGATCTCTTCTTTGAACCTATGTGGTGTACCTTGTACAAGATTCCTCAAGCTATTCAAAACAAAGAGGATCTTGAAGCCATTTTCGAGTCCATGGGTAAGATTATCCAAATCAGACCTAGAAACTTGGGTTTTGTTAATGATCAGGTTATTCGTGTTCATTTTCTTTATGATGTTCGATCACCACTGCTAGCTGTAATTAACCCTATCTTCCTTGATACTGTTTCCTAGATCAAACTCAATTATATGAAATTCCCTGGTGCTATATGCCAACAGTGTCGTATTGTGAAGCATCCATTGAACCATTTGAAGGGTTTTGTGTATCCTATACACTAACTAGTGTTCTAAGCGGAATCTCAAACATCATATGTTTAACACTAGATTCCCCAGGATCATATGCATAAACTAATCAATGAACTAGAAGAGGGATAAATACCTTAACGCGTTTTTCCCTCGAACCATTCCAATCGCATGTAAAGATCGAGAGCTCCAATTGTAGCTCCTCTACTTGAGACACCGAGTGAATAGACTTGATCTCCCTTCCTTTCAGACTGCTAGCACTTACTAGAAGGTTGAGAAGAACTCTTCTTCTTGACTAGATTGATAGAACGAGAGCTTTTTCTCTATATTCCTCTCTCTCCACTAGCTGTATATTGAGAGAGAGAGAGAGCTGTATAATTTTCTTCTAGAGAAAAATCCACACCTTTTCTGTTCTCAACTGACCCAATATATAGACAAACCCTAATTAGAATCCCATTCAGATTAGGTTTTCTATTTTCGGGTCACAGAAAAGATAATTACAAAAATACCCTTTTGGGGTATTTTGATAATCCCTTAAGTGTGGCCGGCCAGGCAGCCCACCATGGGCTTTATATGGCCGGCCCACTTACTCTGGTCGGCCATCACATGGCCGGCCCAATGAGCCTTCCTTCTATCTTGTCCCGAATCTCCATTCGGACCCTTTTGGCCTTTCCAGTTGGATCCCATCCATCTTTAGCCTGTTCCCGTCTAGTCAAGTCTCTCCGATCAAGCTACCACTCTTATGTGTAACCCGTTGTAGGATCCGGTATATGTTAGCCGCGAATCAACTCCTTGATCCGACGATCGTAGTTGGCTTCTAGCAAAGCATTACGACCCCTAATTAGACCGGACTGGATGATCTTCACGTGTGGTCATCGTTATCCTAACTGACAAATTGATCGCATTGCCACCTTGGTCGAAGGACACTCCTTCGGAAGGACATCTCCTTCAGACCGAACGGATAAATCCTTCAGTCTCCCACTTGTACTTAGAACAAGTGCAATGCTCGATTCCCATGTCGCTTAGTATCTCATCTGATACGTCACACCGTTCAGACTTTCTTGATCTGGAGAACAACTGTCAATTCAAATGATTAACTCTTAATCCATTTGAGTGTGGCCACACATTTTCCAGTTGCTTCTCCTCAAGTGGCCCGGAGATACTTATTCCTAACTTAATAGGAGGACATCATCCAGTCTTGTACTCCCACTTAACTTCATGTCTATCCTGTCTCCCCCAGTATGCCGCCTTTATAACCTCCTTTTACGGCGCGGCGTTTGACGGTACCAAAGTTCGACATTCCTTACATAAGATGAGTGGAGCACTCATGCTTTACGGAATCTCTCCAATCTTGCCTATGAGAGTTTGTGACGTTTTTCAACTCCTTGAAAAACTCTCATCTTTGGGTTATCCAGTGTAGATTCCCCAATCTACACCCATGTAATTGACTTAAATACCATATTCCTATAGCCCATGGAACTGCGCTATCAGTCAATTCCCATGCTAGTCTTCTTGAGTCATTGTTGTCCATGCAATGACCTGGACTAGGGACTCAATAAAGAATCTATTCCATGTTCATTTAGTAGGGTTCCATTTACCAGATCACGTATCTGATAATCCTACCTGGAATTCCTCATTATTTTGGACCGTCATTAAACACTAAACCATGATTTAACGACAGAAATAACTCATTTATTTCTTTTATTGAATGTAGCTAATTGATTACATGAAACCCCTTTCATTAATCCAATTACAACTTAAAGCCATTCATGATGCGCTTTATACCTATGCCCCTTTTATGACTCTCATACTTGGGCTGAGGCAGTGGTTTAGTTAACGGATCGGCAACATTGTCGTCCGTATCGACTTTGCAAATGACCACATCTTTTCGCTCAGTGATTTCCCTAATCACGTGGTACTTCCTTAGGATATGTTTGGATTTCTGGTGTGCTCTTGGTTCCTTAGCCTGGGCGATAGCTCCATTGTTGTCACAATACAGAGTAACCCCATTTTCTATGCTAGGAACTACACCATGTTCGGAGATAAACTTCTTTATCCAAACTCCTTCCTTGGCTGCTTCCGAAGCGGCAAGGTATTCTGCTTTTGTGGTAGAGTCTGCTACAGTAGTCTGCTTTGAGCTTTTCCAGCTTACTGCTCCTCCGTTTAGACAAAAGACATAACCCGACTGCGATCGGAAATCATCTCTGTCCGTTTGGAAGTTCGCATCCACATGGCCTTCCACGATTAGTTCATCTTTCCCGCCATAAACCAAGAAGTGATCCTTTGTCCTTCTCAAGTACTTCAACATATTTTTGGCTGCGGTCCAGTGTTTCTCACCTGGATTAGATTGGTAACAACTACACATGCTCAGAGCATATGAGACGTCTGGGCGAGTGCAGACCATGGCGTACATGATAGATCCTATTGCCGAAGCATAAGGCACCTTCTTCATGTGTGCTAGCTCATCAGGATCTCGGGGACACTGAGTCTTGCTTAGCGTCGTACCATGTGGCATGGGCAGGAATCCTCTCTTAAAGTCTTCTATCTTGAACCTCCCAAGAACCTTATCGATATAAGTTTCTTGACTAAGTCCAATCATCCTCCTCGATCTATCTCTATAGATCTTGATGCCCAATATATATTCTGCATCACCTAGGTCTTTCATTGAAAACACTTCCTAAGCCACTCTTTCACGGAGTTAAGCCTAGGAATGTCATTTCCAACGATCAGTATGTCATCCACATACAGGACCAAGAAAACTAGGTTGCTCCCACTAACCTTCTTGTATACACAAGATTCCTCTTCATTCTTCAGAAAACCAAACTCTTTGATTTTCTCGTCGAATCGAAGATTCCAGCTCCGACTTGCTTGCTTCAACCCGTAGATGGACCTTTGAAGCTTGCAAACCTTTCCAGCATTCTCGGAATCCTCAAAACCCTCAGGCTGTGTCATGTACACATCATCTTCCAGTTTACCGTTCAGGAAGGCGGTTTTGACATCCATTTGCCAAATCTCATAATCGTAATGAGCTGCAATTGCTAGAATTATCCTGATGGACTTAAGCATCGCGACAGGGGAAAAGGTTTCTTCGTAGTCTATACCCTGGACTTGTCTGTAACCTTTTGCCACGAGTCTAGCTTTGAAAACTCTCACGTTTCCATCCTTGTCTGTTTTCATCTTGAAAATCCATTTGCATCCGATGGGTTCTACTCCATCGGGCAAATCAACCAAGTTCCAAACTTGATTCTCAGACATGGATTCCATTTCGGATCTCATGGCTCCCAGCCATTTTTCAGAGTCTGGGCTCGTCATAGCTTCTTTGTAGGTGCTGGGTTCATTATTCTCTACCAACAACAACTCTTGTCGTTGAGATAACTCAATCAGCCTTGCGGACCTACGCGGGGCTTGAACAACATGTGAGACACTCTCAACTCCTTGAAGGTTCTCCTGCGAATCACATTCGCTCTGAGCGGGAGGATCTCCGAGATCTACCATCTCTTCCTCTTTTTCCTTTTCTATCGGCTCAGAATAGTTAGGAATCGCGACTTCTGACATCGGTACAACGACGTCAGTTTGTTGCTCAGATCGAACCTCTTCGATCTCTATATTTATCCCACTTGTCTTCTTGGAAAGAAACTCCTTTTCAAGGCAGACACCATCACGAGAAACAAGCACTTTTTCTCTGATGGGTTGTAGAAGTAATACCCCTTTGTCTCTTTTGGATAACCAACAAAGAGACACTTGTCTGATCTTGGTGCTAGTTTATCTCCTTGTAAACGCTTTACATAAACATCGCAACCCCAGACTTTGAGAAAAGACAACTATGGAACCTTTACAGTCCATATCTCATATGGCGTCTTTTCTACAGCTTTTGACGGAGCTCGGTTAAGTGTGAAAGCAGCCGTTTCTAGAGCATACCCCCAGAAAGTGTTAGGAAGATCGGCTAAGTTCATCATCCGAACCATGTCCATCAATGTTCAATTTCTCCTTTCGGACACACCGTTCATCTGAGGTGTTCCTGGAGGAGTGAGTTGGGACACTATTCCGCAACTCCGAAGATGATCCTCAAACTCTTGACTCAAATACTCACCACCTCGATCCGATTGAATGGCTTTTATTTTCTTGCCAAGTTGATTCTCTACTTCATTCTGGAATTGTTTGAACACTTCAAACGATTCCGACTTATGCCTCATAAGATATACGTAACCATATCTTGTGAAGTCATCTGTGAACGTTATGAAGTAGCCATAGTTACCTCTCGCAAGTGTACTCATAGGTCCGCATACATCTGTATGTATCAGTCCCAATGGTTCACTCACCCGATCTCCTTTCCCCTTGAAAGACGATCTTGTCATCTTGCCCACTAAGCATGGCTCGCATGTATCGTACGATTCCAAATCACACGATCCCAGAAGTCCATCTGAATGAAGCTTATGCATGCGTTTCATGTTAATGTGACCCAAACGACAATGCCAGAGATAGCTTTGGTTAGAATCAAGAGTACAAAGCCGTTTCGTGTCTATGTTCAGGATTTCGTCTTCTATGTTCACAACATAAAGACCATTACGCAGTTTAGCACTGGTATAGAACATCTCACCTTTGTATAAAGAACAACTCTTATCCTTTATTATAGCGTGATATCCCTCTTTGTCTAACACCGACACAGAGATGATGTTCCTTGATATAGTGGGTACATAGTAGCAATTATGCAGCACCAATATCAATCCAGTCTTTAAACTGAGCTCAAAGGTTCCTACAGCCACAGCAGCAACTCTTGCCTTATTTGCGACTCGTAGAACCATCTCGCTCTTTGTCAGATACCTGACCTCCTTGAGCTCATCTAATTCTGAAATTATATGTGCTCCACATCCGGTATCAAATACCCATGAAGGAGAGTCAGCCATATCTGCCAAATTGACCTCTATAACATAGGCACCGACTTCCACTTCCCTTTCTGGTAGCTCTATTACGCTTTCTTTCTTTGAAGCATCGAGAACTCTTCTCTGATCTTCCTCCCAATCTAGAAAGTCGTATAGATCTCTATCTAAACGTGAACTAGTACTATATGTCATCTCTACTCTACATAAACAGAATAAGGATTTTGCTAAGTACTACATTCAATGTTTATGCAAAAACAATTTTTGCCATATTATTCAATGAAAACCGTCCCCCTATGAATAATACGATTCCAAGACCCCATTCTTGTGAAGTTAAGCGTACTTTGGCACTGCCCTTAACTTCACCCTCCTGGGTGAGTAACTCCTTACTGATCATATCTCATATGACTCTTGGTTGATGAATAACACTTATGTGTTTAATTCATCCTTTTGCCTCGAAATCCAAAACCCTTTTGCTGACTCGTTGAGAATAACCATTTAGACATGTAGACCTCTTCATAGGTCTACCCGTATTGTCCCGAGGTAAAAGATGGCACCCTGCTCTAGCATGACCCACCATCGATGAACAAGGGCGCAACAGGTGTCTTAATCTGGGTAGGCATTACTCAAAATTCTTTTTGGGGACTCTTACGTTTTTGTTTGCATGCATTACTGTGAACTCTAACATAATCATACACCACATAAAATGTAAATAAGTAAATGCGCGCGAGAAAATAAATCAAGCAGACATGATCCTAGTATGGCCCCTAACCTAAAAGATCTAATCTTCTTAGGTTCTTTGCTTGTTTAGCCTCCGTTCGCCTGGATCTCCATCCTCGAACATCCATTGAATTCTCCCACTCGAACCACGATCTCATCCTTTGGCTCTTCAATGGACTCTATTGGACCCTTAACTCTAATTACAAGACTCAACGATTCGCAGATCGTATAAAACTTGAAATTAAATTAATTACATCGGGCACCCATCCGTGCTTAAAAACAAGATAGAACAATTCTATGGTCATACTAGAACCCGCATTCACATCCATACATACATAATAATATGACACTCATAAAACACCCAAGTATGTATGAGATTCGCTTCCTTAGGTCGAATCTAGGTTTGCTGTGTTCTAGATAGCTATTCGGGAGATACTACCGACATCTCTATGTCAAACGTGCCTTAAGTTCTAATTTTCTCAAAATTCTAACTAATGGCTCGTTTCGGTTTTATCCTAAAAGATTTTCAAATCGTTTTGGAAAAACTCCGATTTAGGCTTTTGGTTGGCCCGGGTCGCTTTCGGAAGAAAAAAAATATGGTCAAAGTCGGAAGACGAAAATAGAAACCTCCCACTTAAGTCAAGGCCCAAAAGACCCGAGTCTAACTCCAAAGACTTAAGTCAAACTTGGTCAAGGAACCCTTTGACTAGACCAAGTCAAGTCACGGTCAAGGTCCGAGCCAAGGTCGGACCCGGATTGGCACGTTCCAGACCGTGCCAAGTCCCTCGGGTGGACGCGTCCTGGCCCTAGGCCAGACGCTTCCTAGCCCCACAGACGCGTCCTAGACGCTCTGTCCAAGCACATGCCTCTCGGACTCCCAGTCCGAGACAGCTCCTCGTTTCACTAGACGCTTCCCAGACGCGTTCTGGAAGGAACAGTCCCGGTCGCGTCCGGATTCTCAATCCGAGACGCGTCCGGACTTCTCTGTGGTCGCGTCCTGAAGACACGGCCTCAAGTGCCAGATGCGGATCTCCCGGGATCCCTGTCCGAGAGAAACTCGGACGCGTCCTGTCCGAGACACTCACGGATTCCCAGTCCGGGAAGGACTGGGACGCGTCCTGAGCGTCCGCGACTGGCCAGACGCGTCCTGAGGCGCATCCTGGTCAATCCGGCTCTTGGACAGCACCTTCTTCCCATCTAATTTTCGTATTCTTCCCACTTTTTGCTGCTGTTTTGATGAATCTTCATCCAAAACCAGCAATTTTGAAAACTCTTTTCAAAAAACCATCCACTTTAAAACTTTCTTTTGAAAACTCTTTTCAAAAACTCAAAATTTTAAACTTCTCCCATTGAAACTCTTTCAATTTTCTATCCGATTAAGTCTAAATCCAATTTAAACTAATCAATTTCATGTCTAAATCCCTATTTAAACATAAAATCATCTAATCAATCAAGCTCGAATCTAATTCGACTAGTCAGAGATAATTTCATGCAACCGGCTCGTGATGCCACTGAAGGGTTTTGTGTATCTTCTTCACTAAGATGTTACTCCCATAGTATAACACAAACACTCAAAGACTCGACGTTCATGCAACGACCATTAACAATCACAAAACTCATCAACTCGACACATATGCATCAACATTCTTAAAACTATCACTACAATCACATGCAAATCTACTCAAAATGTTCAAAATTTTCAAATTTTGGCTAATTTGAACCCTTTTGTCTTTGAAACCCATGGTCATGCATTGGTTATGGTCATATCCCGCATCCCCAAACTTAAAACTAACATTGTCCTCAATGTTCTAAGCATACACTCACCAAATGATAACGAGGCACATCAATTTAAAGAGAAGAGTGGAGAGATATTACCATAACCGAAGGAGATAAAAGATGATACTACCAAGGCTCATGTATAAAGAGGTTCCAAGTTAATGTTAAGCTCGCGCCATCCCCAAACTTGGAACAAACCACGCCTTAGAAGTAAAAGATATAAGAGATTCTCCTAAAATATCCAAAACGTAATGAGAATGAAGCACATAAAAGACATGACCATATAGAACTCTACCACTAACGCGGGTATACACGATTGCATTGAGCTATGCAATTAGCCTTTGATTCCCTTGTTGTCACACAAGAGCACGAGTTATGTGTCGCGGAGGGTTTCCAGAGATGTTACCCACAAACATCAAGGACCATCTTAATCGGCTAACGATCATAAAGTAACAAACGAAAGATTTGGGGATCAACCCAAAGAAAACTATATACACATGGTAATCGTCTCACAAATATATACAAGCTATAACGTGCAAGTGAGACGAAAAGCGAAAAGAAGCCATCCCCAAACTTAGTGGATGCACGGTCCACTAAGTAAGCATGAATGCTAGGGGCGACGACTAAGAAGTCGTCAAAAGGATCAACATATAGGCGAAGTGAGGGAAGGTCAGTCGAAGGCAAAAAGTCAAACTCAAGCTTAGTGGATAAAACATCCACTAAGTCCCTAGACATACTAGGAAAGACGTCCGAAATGTCCCAAAAGGGGTCAACAACCGAGTCTAAGATCATGTGGAAGGTCGAACCAGACTCTAAAGGTAAGGCAATAGGCTCAGGGACCAGGTCTAGGTTCGTGGTTTCCTTAGGTAAATGGTCTGACAAACTATCCATTTCCTCTTCAACTACTATGTTATCGACATCCTTAAAGGCATCTGGAGCCTCAAAGTTTGTTACAACACCATTCTTTTCTAACATGGCATCTAAGACTGCCTCCTCACAAGTGTTAAAAATCGGAAAGCTCAAAATAGTGTCATCCCCAAAATTGTTCCTAGAGCTATTATCCTGAACATTAAAGTCTATTATGGTCCTATCATGGTGAGATGACGAAGGTCGAGAGAGTGAGCAATAAGGGTCATCGGTCAGTTCATGCTCAAAGGGTCTATCAGGAGCTTCATCGACATTTATCTTAAGACTAGAGTTAGGTGTATTACCCTCACCATCGTTCATAGTCTCTTCTTGAGTTTGGGGTGCGCGAACCCCTTCCTCGTCGACGATAGGCTCCGACTCAATTCTATCAACAATGTTGAGAATCCGTTCGGAGATCTCCGCTACAT
>BEHA01001800.1:103181-134836 GCA_002897215.1 Eschscholzia californica subsp. californica
TAGGCTCCGACTCAATTCTATCAACAATATTGAGAATCCATTCCGTGATCTCTTTTATATCTCGATTGAATCTAGTTTGATACTCTAAAACTAATTGGAGAGTCTCTTCAGACATCTCCTCGTAATAAGACACATGAGTATAACTAGACGAAGACTCTCGTGGAACAAGGATCATGGGACAATAGTCGGTCAAATGGTCTAAGCTCTCACAAATAGCACAAACCGGGCTAATGGTCTCCACGGTCCTTTCTTCACTACCTTCCTGTAGATACCTAGACTCGACTCTTTGAGTGAAATCATCGAGTCGGGAATTGTCATCACTAAGTGAACCGTTCCAATATGCTTGTCGATAGTCACGAAGACTTCGACGTGGTCGATCAATACTAATAGCACTACGGTCCTCAACAAATGACGAATTCATACATGAAGGTGTGGTCATCCCAAATTCTTGTCGATAGTCTCGAAGACTCTTATGGGTTTGATTACCCTCATGCTCATAATCCCTAAAACCATGTTCGTGACGAGTCTGACCGACTCCATACATCCGTCGATATTCACCCATGGTCATCCTAGGTCGGTTAGACTCAACTCGCCTATTCCTATCACTAGTCGTAACATTCCTATATAAATTTGAGTAGTCCTGATGACTTGTAGATGGTCGCCTAGTGTTGGAAAGGGTTCGCATAAGGTCATTCTCATCAAATGACCAACTTGCCATGATCTCACAATGTTCAAGGATACTAACACACAATCACAAAATGGGAGCTAACACTTAAAGAACTAAACAATCACACACAAGTAAAAAAAAAAAGAAGAGATAGAATGTGATACTATCGAGTGCTCCTCTCGTTTCGTTCGCCTTTCTTATTAACTTCTCGATTCCTTCCTTTTCCTTCGCTTTTATGTCACTTTTGGCTCTTTTCTTAAAATGTGTACCTAAAAAGATAATAAGATAAGAAACTACAAAAACAAATAAAGAAAAAAAAAAGCGTCTAAGTAAGCAAACAACACTAAACTACTGAACAAAACAACGAACGATATCTTAACTACTAAACCTATCCCCGGCAGCGGCGCCAAAAACTTGATGCACCCGAAAAGTTTGCACACCCAAGCGGAGGTATCAAGTAGTAACCCGGCAAAGCCGGGGTCGATCCAAGGATAGGAAGGTAGTTTGGATATCGAAGGGTCTTGTCCCTCGGTCTAGATATTTCAAGCTAACTTAGACTAAAAAGGAAAGGAAACAAAGATAAATGGGGGTTTGATCGAATAAGGTGATAAGAGAATAAAGCAAACAAGTAAAATAACTAAACTAAACAATAAAAGTAAACGGGTGAGAGAGATTCGAGAGAAGAGTCGGAGGAACAAGAGTCGGGAGACGGTAAGAGTTGATTCGAGCAAAGGTTAATTGAGACGGATACTTTGATCCACAAGATCGATAATGACAAATACTAAGTATCTATTCGCATAAAAATGTAACTAACTTCACCCACATTGACAATCCTAAGCATCATGTGTCTAACTAAGCATAGTCGATCAAACATCACAAAGCATCGGCTATCAAACTTGCACACACTATTTAATGAATTGAAAATGAACAAGTATGACACTGATAAGTATAATACGTCAAACTAAGTATAACCGATCAAACGTCACTAAGTATCGATTATCAAACTAAGTACGCATTATCAAACTTTGTGTCAATGGACGATTACAATCGAGGCTTCTAGTTTATACAACTAGACGAAGTCAATTAAACTCACATGTAAACAAATAATAAGTCAATCATCACATTCAAATCATGCTTCAAGAGTATCCGAATACGAGAGTTCATGTATCGAAATCCCAGAATCTATAATGATAAACCTACAACTACGTATTGTCCGATCTAATGTGTCAAAATATAATCAATGTTCGACTCCTAAGGTGATGTCTATAAGTACTACGTATATCCGAAGATCATACTTAGTCAAACAAACGTCTAAATCGGTTAATCCTGAGTTAACGAAAGTGTCGCCTAGTCGCCTAACTATGTGAAGTGCATGACAAGACACATGAAATTATGACTTAGACTACTATCGATATCGAATACCTCGTTTCGTCTATTAACTATGCGAAGTGCTTGACAAGACACATGAAAATACGATCAAAACGATAATCGAATCAAATGAACATCAATTCATAATCAAAACATCAAATCATATTAAACATAATCACAAATTCATCACATTTCATCTCATATAATCGACACATTTGATTTAGCTAACATGGTGAATAAGTAATAAATGAAAAGAAGATGATGAGAAATCCCCTTTTTTCGATGTGGCTCGAGGCTAGGTTCGTCGAGAAAAATGAGTCTCTAAGTATAGTCGATCTCCCCGTAGCAATTTTCTGGATTTCCCTTTAATAGTGAACTTTGGGTGTCCCCGAGTAAAAATCAGATTACCCCATAGCACCCATCATCATCTTCTCCATCTCAAGAACATCCACCATTAAAGCTTCACCTAGCTTTCTCTCTCTAAAGATTTTTCACCCAAAATCAAATCAAACTACATGGGAAGATAGATCAAGACATGGGGAGTAAAAGCCCTAAGGTTTTGAATCAAGAAAGTTGCTGGAACACCACGAAAATCCGATCAAAGAAAGTTAGGTTTCCGGCCAAAATCAAGATTTCCGGCCAAAGGAAGCTTATATCCGGCCCATAGATGTTGTCCCGTGCCAAACCGAGCAACCCTATGCTAAACCGAGCTGTGCGCATGCTTGTCCTCAGCTGCCTGGCCGTGAAGCTGCTCGTGCACAGCAGCCGACGACCGAGCTGCAGAGCGCCCAAGGAAGCTTCCCGCAGCAGCTTCCTTCGCGTGCTGTTGCTATGCTCCTTGCGCTGCTGCTGCGTGCTGCCGACGAAGCTGCTGTCCGGCCGAGTCCCGTGCCGGCTATGGCGCCGGCCAACTTGGCCGGCACCCCTCCTTCTCTTGCTCTCTCTTTCTCTACCAAACCCTCTTTCAACCCTTGCTTTTGGTGATGAAGAACCAAGAAAACCCTAACTTTCTCTCTCTTCCTCCCAAAACTTGTGTATTGTTAGAATGAAGAAGAAGATGAATAGTGTCTTGACCGTCCCTTTTTACTCAAACCCTAGACTTAGTCAAGACTTGACTTTGACTCAAACTTGAGTCCATAAAGAGGGTGCCTCCAAAATCTCTTCCTTCTTTCATCTTCTTTGGGCTTGGGTTTTGTTCCTTCATATCTAGGCTCTTGGGTTTTAGACTTAGGCTTTAATCTTCACTTGGAAATCAAGGGGGGTGCCTTCATAGAATCTTTGTTTTAAGACCGAACCTCGACTTCTTTCTTCCACAACTTCCCCATCCGAACTCGGAATTGACTTCCGTTTTCATCGTTAGACTCGTCTTTGACTCCTCTTGTCATATGATTTGCTTGAAATCTTTTTCTCTCGTTTTCGGCACATGAAATGATAGTGACAATTCGTTCCCTTTATTCCGGTTTACACGCTTAACTCCAAAATAAGTACCTAACATGAAAAACACATAAAATATTATTGATAACACTCGAAAATGACTAATTAGTCTAAGTTAGGCTCTCCAAATGTGACATTTTCGTGTCACATCACCTTTCCAGTTGGATCCCATCTATCTTTAGCCTGTTCCCGTCTAGTCAAGTCTCTCCGATCAAGCTACCACTCTTATGTGTAACCCGTTGTAGGATCCGGTCTATGTTAGCCGCGAATCAACTCCTTGATCCGACGATCGTAGTTGGCTTCTAGCAAAGCATTACGACCCCTAATTAGACCGGACTGGATGATCTTCACGTGTGGTCATCGTTATCCTAACTGACAAATTGATCGCATTGCCACCTTGGTCGAAGGACACTCCTTCGGAAGGACATATCCTTCAGACCGAACGGATAAATCCTTCACCATTGTCCCAACCCTATTCAGTACTACTTCTCTGAGGATGATCAGGATCAATATAACTCTAATCCAATGGATGATACCATTGTGATCTCTCCTGAGACAGATGAACCAATGTTGATTGCTTTCCCTCCTTCCCCAGTACATCATCCAACCCCTCCTCACCTTATCTTCAATCCTTCTGGTAAGAAACTTAGAGAGCTTTCAAATACACACTCCCTCACCTCCTCTGATTTCTCTGAGGCAGATCACCAATTATAGTCTCTGTTTAATGATAACCAAGAGTCCCAATCAATGCTAGATGATTCAATGATGCTGATTCGCAGTCTGGAGATCAAAGTTCCAAGGGATGAAGGGGAGGTCGACACTTCACCAGATCAGACTACCTAGCTCTTAGTTGGTTTTAGTTTGTAGGCCCTGTTCTGTTTTACTTTCAGTTTGAGTCAGTTTTTTGCTAGTTTGTTTTGTGTTGTTTGGTCTAGTGGCTTTCACTTGGTGCTTTACTGGTACAGTAGCCAGAGATCAGTCCTCTCTAACCTTTTGGTCGAGAGTTGATAAGTTCCTTCTTAATTTGTGGTCTCGGCCACAAGTTAATTAGCACCCTTTTGGTTCTCTTGCAAATTGTACCAGTTCTTAGTAGTTTAATATTGGGTTTAGCTTCTGTTAATTACTCTCTTATTGTCTGTTATTTGGTTTTCTTCTGGTACTTGCTCTCTTATCTTTCATTTTCTCTGCCCCATTACTGTCTGTTTTTGGTTCTTTTTCGGTTACTGTCTGTTATTGGTTCTTATTATTGTCTGTTATTGGTTCTCATTTATGTTGCGTTAGTTCTTCGTGGGGGTGCCTTTAGACCCCTCTGGTTTTTTGCCGAATATGGGCTGCCCTTATCCTGACCTGACCATGCTAGCCTGGAACATTAGAGGTTGCAGCAGAGTTCTTAATCGCAAGCATCTCTGCAGATTAATTCGAACCCATAGACCTGACTTTATATTCCTGTCGGAAACTAAAAGCACCAAAGAACAACTCCACAAAATTCTCAACATCCACCTGAACTACAACAACTTCATGATAGACTCAAACAACAAGGCTGGGGGTCTGGCCCTTTATTGGTCCACTGACTATATGGTTGACATTATTTATGCTGATGATCATCTTATACATGTTAAGAGCACTCACATCAGTAGTGACAAGATTTTTCAGCTAACGGGCTTCTATGCAGTAAGAATAGAATGACGCCTTGGGCGAATCTTCGTAATCTGAATCACAACCCTAATAGCCCGTGGGTTTTACGTGGTGATCTTAACACCATTCTCCATCCCTCTGAGAAGGTTGGTGGCAAATATGAATTCCCTAGTCATGTTGGATTTAGAGGCACCCCCTTTACTTGGACTAACATAAATTTTAAGGGCACCCTCATCCAAGAAAGATTGGACCGTGCTCTTGCTAACTATAACTGGCTTATGGATTTCCCCTCTACTCTTCTCACTCACCTGGCTGGAGTGGGCTCGGATCATATTCCCATTATGCTCACCACCTCACCCGCTTCTGATCTTGGGAAAAAACCTTTCAAATTTATTCGAACCTGGATGTCGTATCCGGATTGTGGAGATTTCATTAAAAATCATTGGCCCTCTATCCCTAGCCAAATTCAACCTAAGCTTAATCACCTGGCTATTAATCTTGCGAGATGGAATAAACAGGTTTTCGGTCACCTAGAGACTAAGATTAACCAGTTGACGGAGGCTCTTCAAGGGTATGCTCATGATATTTGCCATACTTTGAGTAAGAACCTTGAAGATGCCTATATTCAACTTGAGAGTCTGTGGAAAGAAAAGTCTCGTAATGATAATATTCAGCTAGGTGATCGGAACACCAAATTTTTCCATGCGAAAGCTATTAATCGCAATAGGAAAAACCGAATTTCTGCTATTAAGCGTAATGATGGCTCCTGGAGTTATGAGGCTTCTGAAATTGCTAATACTTTCTCCTCCAATCTTCAGAACATATCCACCTCTAATGGTTCTAACATCTCTCCAGAATTTCTCAATCTCTTTCCAGCCCAGATTACTCCTGCTCAGAATGCCAGTCTTACTCGTACCCCTACTGACACCGATATTTATAAGGCGGTTACTTCTCTTAAGTCAGATTCTGCTCTAGGACCTGATGACTACCCCCTTCTTTTTTATAAGGCGAATTGGGATACTGTTAAAGGGGATGTCACTAAGCTGGTAGTTGACTTCTTTCAAAGAGGAATGCTACATAATCAAGTGAACCATACCCATATTTGTCTTATCCCTAAAACCAAATCCCCTCAATCCACCTCTGATTATAGGTCGATCAGTTTAATGAATACCACTTATAAGATTATCACCAAACTTCTAGCTAACCACCTCAAGTTGATTCTCCCGGATATTATCTCTCCCTTCCACGCGGCCTATGTCCCGGGTAGACAAATCACCGACAACATTATTATTAGTCAAGAACTGACTCACTCTTTTAAATGCATAAAAGGTTCTAAAAGCTATTTTGTTCTAAAACTTGATATGTCTAAAGCTTTTGACCGTATTGAGTGGGAGTTCTTAGAGACCGTGATGCGTCATATGGGGTTTTCGGATGATTGGATTAAGCTGATTCACGAGTGTATCTCGACGTCGACTATGGTCGTCCTTATTAACGGAAGGCCGGGTCCCACCTTCAATGTTAGTAGGGGCATTAGGCAGGGTGATCCGCTCTCTCCTTTTCTGTTCACTATTGCGATGGAAGGTCTTAGTAGACTGCTTGAAACCAACTGTTGTGACACTCCTTTCCAGGGCTTCAAAATTCCTCGATCCAGTATTCAAATCAAACACTTACTTTTTACTGATGACTGTATTATTTTCGGTCGGAATTCCTTGGTTAATCTTTCCGTGCTTCAGCATATTCTAGACACCTTCTGCAGGGCTTCTGGTCATTTGATCAATTTTGAAAAATCATCTATTTTCTTTTCGAAAAACACTCACCCCAAGTTCAAGCGTATAATTATCAGAAACCTCAAAGTCCACCAATCCTCAGCTCTTGATAAATATTTGGGAACCCACCTTTTCATTGGAGCCAATAAAACTAAATGGTTTTCCTCTCTTACCAACCAGATCCAGCATAAGCTCTCAAAATGGAAAGCCTCCCTTCTCTCCCAAGCTGGCCGATCTATTGTGGTCTCCACAATAACAACGGTTGTTCCCCGATACCAAATGCAATGCTTTGCCATCCCTAAGGGTGTAAGCAGACACATTGAGGCTCTTCAAAGGGCTTTCTAGTGGGGAAAAACTAAATCCATCCACACCATTCACTGGTCCGCTATTTGCCTCCCTAAAAATCTTGGCGGCCTTGGCTTTCGATTTCCTGACCTTGATAATCAAGCTTTTCTCAGCAAATTAGCCTGACGCCTCATCAAAAACCTCGCCTCCCCTTGGGCCGCTATTCTTAAAGCTAAATATTTCGCCAAAGAGCAGTTCCCAAAAGAGGCAAAAAATCATCACTCTTGGCTTTGGAAATCAATATCCAAACATCTTAGTGAAGTGTCCAATCTCGTCTTCTGGGATGTTAACACAGGTACTAATATCAACATTTGGCATGACTACTGGATTCCTAATCACCCCCCCACCGCTGAGCAATATTAATAACTGCCAACTCACTCTTGTGGCCCAACTTATTAGCAATAACCATTGGAATACGAATATTTTATCTCAATACTTTAACGAAACCATATGCAATGCAATATTGAGTATTAATCTGCAGGTACACCAGACGGATACAGCTAGATGGTCTTTAACAAAATCTGGTAATTTCACTATCAAATCCATATACTACCATCTTCGTACTGAGAGGTACCCGTATGAAACTAAGGAATGGAAATTCATATGGGAGTTGCCAACCATTCCAAGAATCAAACTATTTGTGTGGAAATGTTGTACACTTGTACTAATAGTTTACCAGTCAGGCACAAAATAGGAAAGTTTATTGGTGGAATATATGCTTGCGATTTTTGTAATGATCTGGAAACTATGAATCATGTACTTTTACATTGTGGTTTTGCTAAATCAGTTTGGTTCACGTTTAATATTATCTCTGAAAACATACATAGTCTGCAGGAATGGATTATTACTTAGAAGGACATAGATGAAGAATTAAAGGTTCTGTTTGCAAACATTTTATGGAATATATGGAAGGCCAGGTGCGATAAATGCTTCTCGCATATTATTACTACTCATGAGATGATGATAGGCAGAATTAGGGGCACCCCATCAACCATTATGAGACATCAAAATAACGACCAGACGGGTATCACTAGTCAAGTTACTCAGCCTATGAAACCATTTGTCAAGGTCAATGTAGATGCTTCCTTCATTGCAGTTACGGAAACGGCTGGTGTAGGTTGTCTAATGCAAGATGATCAATCAAAATTTGTAGCTGCAGCAACATACAATATTAGGGGGAAGAATGTGAAGGTTAGACAGTAATTAAGGCGTTGCAGTGGGCCAACCACAACCAGATCCCACGCATCCAGATAGAGAGTGATAATCTTAACATTATAAGGAAATTACGTCAGGAAGACTCGTCAATCCATTGGCAATCAGAAAACCTTTTGAACTTCATTTATCAGCTAGCGAGCAACTTAGAAGAAGTGGTCTACTCCTTCATTCCGAGGGAAGGTAACACAATAGCAGATCAACTAGCGAAATGGGGACGCACAAATGAAGGAAACTGGATGTGGATCTCGGAACAGGCTTTTCAGGAGGCAGTTCAGACTTTTAGTACTTAGTCTTTTCTTCTTGTATTCTAAAAAAAAAATGATATTTGAAAACAAGTTTTTAAATTATTATTCTGCAAACGATATGTACGAATAAAAAAAAGTGAGCCTAGTAGGAGGATCGTAAGAGGTATCATGAGTCCATAGTAATATCTCTCGAGTCTGGCTAAAGGCGCATCAGAAAATTGCAATTTGTGCCCCCACATGACCTGGAAAAGGCGTCACGAGCGCCCTTTGGCCTATGTACGCTAATTTCATCTTTTTTTTCCTTCGTGTCTTCTCCTTCTTATCTTTCTTATCATCATCATCACGCCATCATGGAAAGAATCTTAATCCCAAATCATCATCATGGATCCACAAAAAGGAATTGGAGAAAAAAATAACATTATTTTAGAGAGAGAGAATAAAACCATGATAGAAGGTCAAAATCTTGTTTTATTAGAATTTGAAAGAATTAGGATGCTCCTCTCGCTCTATTAAGGAAATCACGACCCGCCAACCAGTCTCTTTTTCTTCTCAAAACCTTTCCTTTTTATTCCAAAACCACTTCTCTTTCATATTCTCTCCTAGTAACCACCATTAAAGTACACTTAGACTAGTTTCAGATTCGAATCAATCTGAGACTTTGCTTTGGCTCTTGGACTGGTCAATCTGGAAAGCGTGCCTATAGTTGTCGGAGGTCAAACGAGATTGCCTAGAGTCAATCTCTTCTCTGAGGTGCGAATAGCAATTTTGCGGAGCGCCATTAGTCACTCCCTTATCTCTTTCATTAGGTTGACCTTGAAAAAAAATGAAGTTAAAATAAAACAACTTGACTGTTACCAACCAGAAAACAATAAACTCTCCTAACTCAAACCACCCCTGGCCTCAATTTCTTCATGCAAGAAAACTTTGAATATTTCCTTTCCGGAGACAACGGCTATTAATACTCCTCAGTCCCCACCACTCCCTCTCTCACACTCAATCTCCCCTTCCTCCCTCCTCCTATTGTTTAATGAACATATATCACTTGCTGTTTAGATCTAGAGAGAGAAACAGATTTAGTCTTGTAGAGAAAGAAAGAGAATTTGAAGGTTCCAGCTGGTATAAGTAAGAGGAATTGAAGGACTCATGTGATTAGTTCCATGAAATCCGAGCCCAAGTACTACTGAAGCTTCTCAACTACTACTCATAATCATCATCATGTGTACAATTCAGGATCAACTACATATACCCATTTTCATTTAACTACAAGATCCAATTTTTTGAAGAATGGGTACTTCTTGATTTGTTGAATATCATCCCTTTTATCACTCTAATTCAGATACAGGTAGAACCACAAAACAGAGTCTTCAATATTCAGAACTACTAGCTAGTTTCTTCTTTATGCTAATAATATGACAGAAGCTTATAGTGCTAGTACAGGTAGAGCAAGAGTTATGTTATTGTTATTAGTTTTGATGATCTTTACACAATCATGTTCTATCTCAGCTGCTTATGAAGACGGTCACTCGATTATTGGCAAGGAATCTTCGTCGTTTCTCCCTCAGAAAGTTCGGTGGGTTTTCGATTTGCTGTTCAAGTTTCTAGATGTTTCTGATAGCTCGGAATCAAGTACTAGATTGAGGATGATGAATAGAAAAATTCTAGAAGATAATGGTGGTGGGTTTTTGTTTACAGAAGATAAGAGAGTAATCCATACAGGTTCTAATCCTCTTCATAACAAGTAGATGAAGCTATTTAGGCATGATAATTTTGCAAAATTAGTTCAGTTTTTAATTACTACTAATTTAGATTCATAAGCATAATTGGAGTCCTTTCTTTTTATTGTAAGCTTAGAATTTTAATTTTGATTAATTTAAAAACCTTAGAATGTTCTTTGTTTGATTACTTTGAGATTGTATTTACACTTAGAAGTTTGATCCTTAACACGTAGCGGAAGCACCTTTGAAACTGTTTTTTTTTTGGGGGAAGATAAAATAATATCATTAATGAAAAAACAAAACAATGCAATGGCAAAAGCCTAGCTGGCTAACCATCCAGTACACAGACAAAATACAAGAAAATATAGATACATTAGGCTTATAGCCTAGATAAAGCATCCCAATTCCTAATGTATTGGCTAAAAGGGGTCGACTTGCTCCACAGTTGATTGGTTGCCCAATAGTGAATTAGGCTCTTAGCTTGAATGATGATATTATCCCGTGTAGCTTCTCTGTCACTTTCTAACTCCATAACTCTATGATTACGCTCTAACCATATGACCCAAATGATTGCTGGAGGGGTACAAAGATGGAGGAAGGATTTTCTATCTATTACTTTCTTTGGTTTCCACTATATCAAGAAGTTGGAGATTGATTGAGTGCTACTGTTTGTATCATGAGAGGGGATTAAAGCTTGCCAAACCTTAGAAGTGAAGGTGCAATTAAGGAATAGGTGATCAGATGATTCACAATTGGACTTACACAAAGAGCATCTGTTTGGAGTTATAAAGCCTCTTCGAATAATCTTGTCCATGGTTGGAGCAGCTTTATGGATGATAGCCCAGAGAAGAAAAGAGACTTTCGAAGGAATACATTTGTTCCAAATCCAACTTGCAACTGGTTGTTGTGAGGAAGCAACTTGATGTTCTAGCTCTAAATATAAGGATTTGACCGAGAAACCATGGTTCGAAGGGAGCCACTTACGTGAGTCAATCGAGGAATTGAGGGAAGATGAAGCTTCCGTTGTGGACTCAAGGAGAGAAGTAAGGGGATCAATCTCTGATGTTCTAATTGGCCGAGAAAAATGAAGATTCCATGAATCATCGACGAAAGCACCACCCAAATTATCCTCTATAGATGCAAATTTCTTCTTGGTAGCTCTCCATAGAGTGGGAAATCTAGACTTAAAAGACCCTCTGCCCATCCAGTCGTCCAACCAAAAGCTAAGCTGACGACCTCTATTGATCTCTAGTTTGGTTTTCTTCATGATAATAGGGGTCATGGATGATATTCTTCCCCAAGGGCCAGCATTTTTGGATGTTATTTGGTCGCTTGGGAACCACGGAGCAGCACCTCCCTTATATAATTCTCTCGACCAAAGGTAGGGTGATGCATAATAGCATTCTTTCCCGCCAAATACTAACTTCTCCTGCCGGATGTTGCGTCTCTTTGACCTCTCTAATATATATTGTCACTTAAGGATGGTTTATATTAATCGTTTGTGTAATATGGCACGTTAGTCCTAATTCTAACCCTAGAGGCTCGAGTATGATTAGTTATATACTCTGTGACTAACACAAACTAAGTTGGGAAATGGGTAGTTGCTAATTGCGGAATAGTCTGTTCCAATGGAATACTAATTGTGTCCTCCTCCTCATGAACTTCTTCCTATTTCGCTGTGTCGTGCTCGTCGGATTCTTGAAGTTTCTTATCTCCATTGATGCAGTTCTTTAGTGGAGGACCACAGAGTCCTTGTTGGTTACCAATATAGATCGACTCGTTTAAACTTCGAAGTTGGGTAACTGATGAAATTTTCCCTGATAGATCACTATATGACAAGTTTAAGTGACTCAAAAAACTTCAGAAAATAGTATAACTATAGACGCTAACTCTTGTTGTTCAGTTACAAAAAGCAAAGTTTATTATTACACTAAAGATAAACCCATCAGTGCAAGACCACTATTTTTTTCTTCTGCTTCAGACAAGGAGAGAGTTTGTATATTGCATCATCCAAAAACCTAAAATAAGCATACCTCCAAGACTTGTTCACCAATAAAACACCCCACAAACACCAAAAACCTACCACAAATCCTAATGGTAGCCCCATATAAAACCATTTCATCTCAATCCAATCTTCATCGTCCTCCATTGATCCTTCACCGTCACCATTTGGTGTTTTTTGACGTTCTCCATCTTCGTCGCATTTATCGAGTGGAAGACCACAGAGATAATAGTTTCCTGTATAGCTCAACTCGGAAAAACTTTGCAGTTGGGTGCCCGAAGGAATTTCCCCCGACAAGTTATTACATGATAAGTTCAAGTAACAAAGAAAAGTTAAGTTCACCATGCTTTGGGGGATTGAACCCGATAATTTGTTGTTCGACAAATCAAGCGATTCAAGTGAGTTTAAATGACCAATTCCCTTTGGAATTCCTCCTGTAAAACTATTATTCGCCAAGTTCAACGTTTGCAATCCAAAGAGATACATTAGTTCTTCGGGGATCTTGCCATATAATTTGTTATTTGAAAGGTCGATAGCAGCAACAAGTTCAATCAAACTGTCTTCATATACCATATCTTTACCTTTGACCACAAAGTCTACTATATTTTTGTCACGAAGTAGAGTAGCATTGGTATAACCACGAGAATTAGGGTACCGTTTTGAAGCCATTCCACTAAAATTGTCATAACCATCAGAATTAGGGTATCTTTTTGAAGCCATTTTACTAAAATTGCTAAAGCATTCTGGAATTGATCCGGACAGATTGTTATGCCCCAAATCCAATAATTGAAGTCTAATAAGGTAACAAAGTCTTCGAGGAATTTCACCATGAAACTTATTAGAATGTAGTCGGAGAACTTTGAGTTTATCCTTAAGGCTTTCTCCTATCCATGTTGGTATTGCACCTGTGAGTCTATTCTCACCAAGATCGATTATCGTCAATCGGGTACAATTTTGCAATGAGGGAGGTAATTCTTCACTGAGTGAATTTTTTTGTAAGTGCAACATTTGAAGTTGGCTAAGGAAGCCCATAGAACTTGGAACATTCCCTGTTATGTTGTTGCTATGGAAACTTATAAAAATCAAAGATGTCCAGGGAGACCAACAATCAGGAATCATTCCAGATAGTTGATTTTCTGAAAGATCCAGAACATATAAGGAATTTTTTTCTTCTACTGGATTACATAGTAAATTAAAAATAGGTCCTGAAAATGAATTCCTTGAAAGATCAAGTGTGCCGACAAACGAAGATATACGAGGTAAGTTACCTGTGAATTTGTTTGCGTTCAAGTAAATTGAGTTACTTTTGAATAACACGTTTGGTAAGTCCCCCTCAAGTTGATTGTGTGATATATTCAAATAGTGTAATTGGGAAGTCATGTTCCAAAACCAACTAGGAACTGAACCAGATATTCCAGCATTAGATACGTCTACTGTTGTAAGATTTTTTTGTGTTTGTAACCATTCAGGAAATCGTTGCCCTACTGAACAATTTCGGAGTCCTGCTGTTCGGAGTTGAAAAGGAGGAACCCAGTCACGGCTCACATTTAGAACCAAAGAATCGATATCTAATACTTCTAGTATTGTGAGATTATCAAAGTTAGCTTCAGTCAGAAAACCTTCTAATGAGATACGCAATCCCAGTAAACTCGAGAGGTTCCCGAAACTTTCTGGCAAAGACCCATATAAATTGTTATCTCTAAGATCTAACTCTCTTAACAATGACAATCTTCCTAGTGACGTAGGAATTGAACCAGAAAATGAGTTACTTGCAAGAGACAGTTCTACCAGATTCTCGAGACTTCCCAATTCATCAGGTAATCGACCAGAAAGTAGATTATATCCCAAGAGTAACAATGTAAATTTGTTCGCAGAACATCTAGATGAATTTGTAAATAATGATGATATCTCTCCTTGAAGTTTGTTTATAGACAAATCTAATACCTCCAAGTTGCAAAGATTTCCCAAGGTTATTGGTATCTCCCCTTCCAACTCATTATAACTCAAATCAAGATAAAGAAGACTTGAAAGGTTACCTAGTTGAGGAGGAACCTTGCCAGTAAAACCATTAAAATTCAAATCAAGATACATTAAATGTTGAAGTGAACCCAAGAAAGCTGGTATCGGAATCCCCTTGAAATAGTTATAACTTAAGTCTAAGTGATACAAATGTTTCAATTCCAACAGAGAAGAATTCAGTTCCCCACTCAACCCAAAATATTCAAGTTGAAGTTTAACAACATCACCTTCAGTTATGTTTTTGCAGATTACTCCTTCCCATGTACAGCAATCATTACCAACAACCCAAGACGAGAGTACATGGTAAGGATCTTTTAGATGACGTTTGAAGTTAATAAGAGCTTCTCTTTCTCTTGGATTGCAAGCAGAATTAAACTTGATCATGTTTGATGAAAGAAAGGAAATAGCAGCAGCTATTATCAATAATCTAATTATAAGCTCCATCATGATTTAATTAGTTAAATAAGCTAGGACATGTATAATGTAGAGAAAGTAAGGTGTTCATATATATAGAGAGAGATAGTTAATAGTTAATGGTTATGTAATCTTACTCCATTCATTCATTTGATCATTGAGTTTGAATACACAAAAGGGACCTCCTAAAGACTTGACTGACTTACACATTCTGTCATGACTTGCTTACATAGGTGCCAACGTGGCACTAATTACAACTTGATAAAACGAGATAAGGCTGTGGGCTGTGGCACTGCAATCCTCTCAAATGAGTCAATTTATAAACTCTCTAGCTAATTTAGAAGTTCAAATTTGGCAGAAAGGAGCTGGATAAATTAGAAGCTTGACCATATTTTTTCATTGTTTAATTACAGAAAAGAAAAGTGTGTAGGTACATATGCTGCTTGTCGTCCAAAAGAGAGACTTGGATGGGATTCAAAATTGAGTTGCATGCAATATTTCCCAGCTTTTTAAACCCAAAAAAAGAATTTATAACGTGTTTGGATGAAGGAATCATGAATTCACGGACTCATGAGTTTTTTGGATTCATGATTTTCTTATATTCAATTATATTTGGGTTGTTTGATAACTGATAAGAGTCTTAAAATTTATAATTGTTTGAAATTTTGTAAAACATTTCTTTTCTGAAGAAACCGTTTTTTCTGGAAACATTGTAAAATCGGTTTTTCCATAATTTTTTGATTAAAACGCAACTTTTGAAAAAAAGAAACGGACATCTGAAAATAGTTTTGAAAATAAAGGCTTTTGAGAAAATCAATTTTTGAAAAAACATGTTTTGAAACAACTATTTTGTAAAATAAAATTATTTTTAAAGAAACATTTTTTGGATTGATTAGTTTCAAATTTGGATATGATAGTTCAAAATCCTAACAAGTCTTAGGGAGGTATGTATAAGGTGAGATTTTTGTCCAATATAAATTTAAGATTTGAGAAACTTTAAGATTTTTTTTTTTTTTTGAAACTATTGAAACCCTTTTCATTCTGATTTACATGTTTTGAGAAACTTTAAGATTTTTTTTTTTTTGAAACTATTGAAACCCTTTTCATTCTGATTTACATGGATAATGTTAATTATTTCTCTCTTCAAACATCATGAGAGTTGCATACCTTTAAACGCAAAGTGCCTCATAATGAGAAAGAAATTAGACTAGACACGACACAAGAAAAAGAAGGACGAAAATGAAAGGATCCTATAGATCACGGATTAAAAGACCCTAAAGGTCACCAAAATAACAGAAAATACAAAATAAGAATAAGCTAATTTACATCCCCGTCACATTCGCCGGAAAGCCGCCAATTTCGCCGGAAAAACGCCATTATCGCCGGAAAATCGTCGCCGGAAACTGTTGTCATCGTCGGGAACCGTCGCATCACTGGAGAACTACCTCCATCACAGAAAATCGTCGCCTCTGATGAATTCTTCACCGAACTCATCTTACTTTCAGATATATGACCTAATTCACCAACAACATCACTACTTCCTTCTAATTCAACAGAAACTTTAACATAATCGTCATCATTTGAAAAGAAACTGACGAAGAACGAGAAGAAGAAGAAGAAAAAGAGTTCACTAGATCCACCGCCACAACTAATTCTTTAGAAGTTTATGTTTGTGAATAATGTATATTTGATGATTGTTCTTGATCAAAAGAATTTCCATCTTTCTTTCCTGTCTCAATCAAATCGAGAGAGAAAGGAAGAGATCTAATTCTCTTGCCACTTCGTTAAGGGAAAATGAAATTTGAAACCCTAATTAAAGGAAGAGCATAATTGATAGAGATAAGGACCGTTTAGACTTCGTTTGGGTAAAAATTTGTGGCAAGGGTTGAAGTTATTGTTGCAGAGAGAAGAATTAGGATTTAAATGTGAGATTTGAAGTTAGGGTTGTAGTTGTTGCAGAGAGAGATCAAGAGGAAGAAGAAGAAGAGGATATTTTTTCGACGGTAACCGCCACCGGAGGCGGCGCCACCAGGGAGGCCCGGAAACCGGAGACGGTACTCAAACTTGAAATTTCTCTTTTAACTTTAAGATTTAATTCTTATGGTTTTTTGCTGTCAAACGGATCACAGAATTTTGATTCCTACTGAATTCCATTTTTCGTAGGAATATGACTTAAAATTCTACATCCAATTACACGATGAAGTTATTCCGCCACATGAAAACGTATTTTTCGATCTTTTTGTGTCAAAACGACTTCTGCTCATGTTCAAATTAAGTTTTTCAGAGCATTGTAGTTCTACAAGACGACGCTTGAAGTTCATGAGAGCTTTTCTCCTTGTGAGAATACAATGAACATTATTGCACGTACCAAACTTGATCATGTTTTGTGTGAAAATAGGTACAACAAGTAATGATGGAGGCCATCATCATGGGCCCCACGTTCAAGTCATTGGGCCTCACGGCCGAGTCCATTAGGGTTAGATTTGAGAGTTTCAGGTTTAGAAGTTTCTATGTTTGAGTATCTTTGATATTTAGGAATCCTAGTTTGAGTCTATCTAGAAGTGTCTTAGTTCCTATAAAAGGAAGTCCAGTTTGTCTTGGTCATGCAGATCAGAGAATATTATCAACCAAGTTTATTATTAATCAAGTTTATTGTTTATCGTTATTTTATCAGTTTTATTTCGTTAGTTTAGTTTATTAACAATGGTGGATTCCATTACTTTTACGCTTCCGCAACAATCTACATCAGCTGGTATTCAGAGCTTTAAGAATCTGGGAACAGATAATTTTTTAAATACTTCTCATCTTGAATGTTGGAATAATCTTCCGCGTTTAGGTTGGGATCCTTTTAGAGATGCACAACAACTCTATGTTGATCGAAAAGATGAAAACAAAATTAATGTCGATTCCAAAATTCCTATGTTTGATTATCAATATCATATAGATTTTTTGATTCAACAGATGGAGGATTGGTTTATAAACCAACAAGTCCATGACGAAGATAAGGTTTTTGTCATCGAACAACACTTGTCTAAAAGAGTCTATGAAAAGTTCAACGAGATGCAATGGAGACTCATTGACGAAGGAAAAAAATTCATAGACGATTGGACGACATTGAAAAGTATCTTCAGGTATGTTTTTGTACCCTTGGATGAATATTTGTCATATGCTGAAACAATGATTGAATCAAGTAGACAATTCTCCAACGTTACTTTGGTCACCGGGATCGATGATATTGAAGAAGTTCTTGACAAACGGAACAAAATTCTATCAATGACCGAGGAAGAACACGAAAGTGATTTTCCTTCACGAGACATTAGTACCAAGAAGTTCATGCTCCCTCTTGTAGGAGTCTCTTTTCTCAAAGAAACAATGAACATAGGTGTAGAAGTTGATGCCCATTACCTGTTCGATATTAGGTTTCTTAGAGTTTATAAACTTCACGAAGATGAACGAGGGAAGATAATTCAAGTTATTATTGAGAAGGACGAAACAGAGAAAGTGATGAAGTGTATGATGAAATTCATAGTTAATTTTTTCCATAGTGAATTATGTGGTGTTCGTGGTCTTCTTCATCAAACTAAAAGACGATGGGAGATGTCGCAATTTGTTAGAAGTTTATTTCCTACATTTGTTTTTGCGAGATTCTTTGCAATATGAGATTTTTGTCAGTGATTTGGCCCATCATTGTCTTCTTCAGATTTTCGCCAACTTTCGTGCAAAGTGGGAATTAAGGATCGCATTGTTAAGTCTCACTTGAGGGCAAGTTCGTTTTCGGACGGGGAGTATGATGGAGGCCATCATCATGGGCCCCGCGTTCAAGTCATTGGGCCTCACGGCCGAGTCCATTAGGGTTAGATTTGAGAGTTTCAGGTTTAGAAGTTTCTATGTTTGAGTATCTTTGATATTTAGGAATCCTAGTTTGAGTCTATCTAGAAGTGTCTTAGTTCCTATAAAAGGAAGTCCAGTTTGTCTTGGTCATGCAGATCAGAGAATATTATCAACCAAGTTTATTATTAATCAAGTTTATTGTTTATCGTTATTTTATCAGTTTTATTTCGTTAGTTTAGTTTATTAACAATGGTGGATTCCATTACTTTTACGCTTCCGCAGCAATCTACATCAAGTAAGCAAGTATTTGTTCAAAAATCAACTCGGACCATAACAAACTGAAATTCGTATGCGGTGCTACATAAAAATTTGCTACAAGAGTTGTTTTACACTTCACATCAAGTTATTTGATATTTACCGTGAAATAGATGCAAGGGGCCTATTAGAGACTTGGATGATTGACTCTATATAATAAATATAAGGGTCGTCTAAAGACTTGCGTATTGAGTTATTGACTTCACATATGCACAAAGGACACCTAAAGACTTGAGTGTTGACTTTACATATACATGAAGGACCGCCTAAACATATGTACGCGTTGGATAAAGATTCAATTATATAATCTTAAAAATAAGAATAAGATTATTTATCACAATCTCACGTCCCTTGGTAGAGTGTTAAGACGCTAGGCTATATGTGTATACTCAAACTTCATAATTGTATATATCTTATAGATGGCCTAGTGAAGCATATGCTAGTACTTTAAACTGATAACTTTTGAGTCTGCTGTCTGACGTCAAAAGCGAATACAATACCGATACCTATTAAAGCCCGAACATCACATTAGTCTTAGGAAATAAATAACTTTATAACTTTCAATTCAGGTTTATCTACTTAGATCTCTAAGATGATGTTGCGATAGTTAAATAGAGTTATCTCAAGAAAACACTTTATTTCTAGAGCGTCTTTTGAGATATCTGTAGTTGTCCAACTCATCAATTTTGTTATCTAACCCAATAGAAATGAAGTTTTTATATATATTTTACAAAAATTAATTATTTCTCACATTAAACTTGACATGAAGTCTTTAGATATCTCTACTTAGATCTCTAAGAGGATGATTACTTATACAATGTGACAACACAAATGTAGTTGGAAAATGGATATTACTATCAATTGAAGAAATATTATATTCGAGGAAAAAACAGTTTTTGGATAAATCGATTTTCGGGAAAAAGAACATAATTTTTTTTTATGAAAAAATAACTTTCCAAGAACACGATATTTGACAAAAAAATATTTCTTCAGAAAAAAAAAAGGTTTAAAGAAGCATCTAAAAAATTAAATAATAATAAATCATAGGATTTTTATTGGTTACCAAACAAACCAAAAAAAATTACTTGGACTCATGAATCCGAGTGACTCATGAATCCACGGATTGATGATTCTCCGTCATCCAAACACACCAATATATATTTTTGCTAATTCTGGATATATCAAGATCGAATTTGTCGAAGAAGTCTTATCCACAAGCTTTGATGATTCCATTACTTGTGACCTTTAAGATGTGAAAGTAAAGGAAAGGAAAGATTTAACGCCTAAAACATTTCATGGTTAGAAATCATGACAAAAAGAAGTCTTATGCTGTAATGGGCATGTCGATTTAAAGTGATTTTGCGTCGTATTAGACTACTCCAGTGTCAGGATGGTCGTCCGACGAGTTTTCAGGGCTGAGTCTAGTCTTGACTAGATTAGAAACATACATGATCGTGAATTTAGACTAAGGGATTTAATACAAACAAGACGAAACAGTTTGATCTCAGATTAACAGAATAAGTTTAATGCTTAGAAGGAACAAATGTAATCGATAAATACCATAAACGAGGTCTGTTTAGATCAAGAAATTAGCAACCAAATGAAACAGATAGAGATAATACAAGAAAGGATATGTATATTAACTTATTACAACATAAAGACCTGCTTGGAAAAATTAAGCTTATTAGTGGTAGCTGTACCATCTTTCCATTCCTAGAAGTTGCTCCTGTTAAAAAAATTGGACAATGTGAAGATGTTACCACAAAAATAGATGAAACTTCTCTATGTATGGCGAAAAAAAGATAACAACTTGTCCAATTTATGCAAGAACAGAAGCAAACTTTTGTGGAAGATCTTTAGTTTGAGTTAGTTCTCAAGCAAAATTTGAAGGAAATATGGTCAATTTTTGCTCTGGTTGGTTATGATGTCTTGGTTGGTATATCTTACCTTCTCTACATGAAATCATCCCATCTGCTTATTGCTGCATAAATGCTTGATGGTAAAACATCGCATGAACAAATTTCAGGAGCTAACTCAAATAGACAATCTGCAACTTTCTGGCCTCATCCAATATTTTCGAGTTTTGAAGACGCTTGTTTGCATCAAGTGTTGAGAATGAACGACCAGATAATCTTATGTCAAGCTGTATATCAAAAACAATTTGTGTCAACCAACATTTTCCAGCAGAGCAAGGGTGGAAAAATAATCTTTAACAATGTTAAACCGTAATTGGAGACAATTTATCTGAACTAACCTATTCACTTATAAGGTTATATAGTTCTTCTGGTTATTAAGTCAACCATTTCATCCATTAAACTATTTTTCGACAAAGAATACTAGCGAAGCAAACTACGCATTTACTTTTCAAAATAATATCCACATTCTTCACATTCAACAAACACAACTCAAGAACGTGCCTCAAATTTTGGACGAAGACCAACAGTAAAAAATATGTATGTGGAAAAATATATGTATATCACAGACGTTTTTTTACAAATTCCTCATAAACAATACAAAAACTCATCTTCATCTCATCTTCTTCACCATCACCAACTATCGCCACCATCTCTCACATCCATTCATCTCTTTCTCTCTCCCAACAGCAGAGGAACCCCCTAACGTTGGCGTCCTCAGCCTTTGGTTGTTCACTTCATCTTCTTCTTCATTTCATTTTTTTAAAATGTGGTGTGTAGTTGTGTACAAGTAATGTATGCGGGCTTAGAAAATTTTCTACGAGTGGTGTGTTTTATCCGTCTGTGGCCTTTATAAGAACGTTTCACCCCATAGCACTTTCGATTGCACATTACATTCTTTATAATTATGAGCTTCACTAGTTGGGGTACCAGATTCGTTTCACATTTGTTTTCTCAATCATTCATAAGAGAAGGAATATAACCATTTCTTAAAACGGGTGGCTAAAATAGCAGTGAAATAAAATAGTAATAAAGAACTCAAATAATTCAATCTTTTCGTATCTAGCTTCTAAGTTGAGTAAAGCAACATTTTGCAGTCTAGTCTAGTAGTGGAAAATACTAATCTAGACATCAGTAACCTTATCAATTTGTTCATCTATATAAGGTCATACAATTTGCCTATTCCATTCACACACCGCAACCTACCCTTTCGCTGCTACCCATATTTGCTCTTGTTTTTCATTTAGGTTTAATGGCTCAAATTCGTAAGATTCAATCTGAATTTGAGGTCAACTGCTCTGCCGACAAGTTGTACAGTATGTATGCTCACAATTCAACTCAACTTCCAATGCATGTTCCAAGATTTTTCAAGGACATTCAAGTTCTACAAGGAGATGGCAAGAGTGTGGGCACAGTCAAGTCCTGGAAATGTGAACTAGGTATGTCTATGTCCTATATACTATATATGCATATACTGCTATGCAACTTAGTTTTCGATCTAACAACGGCAATATTATAAAATAAAACATGTTCAAGCAAAGGAGAAATTAATGATCGTAATAGATGTCATCATGTTACAGGCACGGCATTGCTATCTATGCGCTTAGGCTGCAAGTTATATGGTTATACCCGCTAAATGACTCAAACAAATAAATACATTAGTGTGTTTAGTTTGTGTATATGTTGGATACATATATAAGTTTGTGTTATTGCGTATGCGTGTCTAACGGAGATAGTATGCCACTGCTTGTCACACCATTATACGGCGGCATAAACATGCTAGGATAGACAAGCTCTAACATTTGATTTAGATAATAAACAGGTAAAGGTATCTTCACTGCAAAGGAGAAGATAGTAGCCATGGACAACAAGACCAGATCAATCACTTACAATATCTTGGAAGGAGAACTCATGAAGGCTTATAAAACTTTACAAGGGAAATTTGTTTTTACCGCAAAAGGCGAACGGATATGCTCAGTGAACATATATGTTGAGTTTGAGAAGGCTAATGAAAATTCCCCACCTCCTACTGCATATCTAGAGTTTTATGAAGCGGCCACTAGAGAGTTGGCTCCTCAGTTGTAAACACAAAAACCTCAATGAAGGCTTTGCTGTTAAATTAAGTAATTCTAATAAAGACTGGGTGGAACTACCACATCTTTTAGATAAAATTAAAAACCTTCTCGAAAATCATTTTAATTTTGGTTGTTAACAAGCAGAAAGACGTGGGAATACATGCAAATGAAATTCTAAAGTTTTATGTATTGATGGGCCACAAATCCATTTTAAATTCGGAAATGGGCCAAAGATCCACTTAAAATATTAAAATTGGCCTTCTGAGTATAAACGTAATATGAAGTTTCACACCTTGATGTCTTATACGGGTGCATAACATATTATGAACTCCGTAATTTATTGTGTGGGACCATTTTACGTTTAACCAACTACTTGGTTACTTTAAATATCTAGAAGTCAAATATTGATGCCTCGAGCCTTAGCAGTTATCGATATTGTCTCCGCTTTAGACACCCAGACCTAAGCCCAACATATATACGGTTTCATTCCTGGTGGTGGCTTTGCTAGTTCATCCAAAAGGCCTTGACATTGGCAAGGACACATGATCCGCCTTACGCATCAGGATAAGCAGCGACATCGTGGATCCCTACATGCTTGATTTTGTCCTCACTCAGCCACCACCCACCGTGAGGTGAGGTTTTGTTCCACACTGGGAGACCTCGAGACTTACTGAGCGTACACCTACAACACATGCTCTTGACATTCTTCCAAATAATGTGGGACTATCACAATGCCACTTCTTTGCCGACAAGTCTTCGGCTCGATACCATCTCCGACGCCAAGCCTTAATGCTAATCTATATTGTCTCCTCTTTAGACACTTAGGCCCAAGCCCAACAGGTACGGGGTTTTGTTCCCGGCAAAGGCTCTGCGAGGCAGCCCTGAAAGCATTGCCCTACCCATCTGAGTCGACACCGTGGAACCCACATGCTTGGTTTTTGCCTTAGTCAGCCACCACCACCGTGGTGTGAGGTTTTGTTCGACAAAATGTTACATGGTATGCACGCAAATCGCTCTGGTACGTGATACGGGTACCGATACACAATTCACTGCCATAGAGCCTGGGGGAGCGAAAATTACGTCTCCTTCGAGACCTTTGACGCTGTTTGTGGATTTGAGTTCAGTCCTACAACCGGTAAAACTATCATAAAGCAAGAAAATGAAACATTTACGTAGAGAAAGAAAAACACAATCCTTATATAGTGTATAAAGTTAAAAATTACCAGAAACGGGATACGCTTCGGTACGAATACGGGGTACGGATACGGGGTACGCTAATTAGACGTTTCCGATTCGCTAGGGGGTATAATCATTCGCAAAATTTATGCAATATATATATATATATGACGTGAAACTTAAAAACCGATGAAAGCAATATTCACACTTTGTAAACCGTAAATTTAGTAATAACTGTAGAACCTAAAGTTAAAGCAATATCCACACTTTGTAAACCCTAAATATCATGTTTTCATCTTTTTTTTTTCTTCTTGCAAATGGGTACGCCAGATTTAGCGATCTGATTCGCGTACCCACTCTAAAAGGGTACGATCGAACCAGATCGGAGTTCGCTCTTGAAATGACCGAATCTGGTAACTATACTTAAAATGGACTGCGAAGGTTCATGCTAGGAAACTAAAATTAAAGATTTAAAATTTGATTCCCTCAGTATTGTTAGGAGGACAAAACTAGTAGAAATAGCAGAGGATTTAGACCAGTTAGAAAATGGAACATCGATATCCATTCAACTTATTGTCAATATGAGAATACTAGTTAACATAAAAGCCAACGCTTTACTTAGACCACACACAGAAAACGTGATTCATAGACCTTTAAACTTGATGTAATTAACAATGCAGATTGGTGCTGGTGTGTTGCTCAGAGTAAGCCCACCAACTCTTTCTAGTTCTCTCCACCACGTCAAATTCTCTTTGAGGTTCATCAAACAAAATATTAGAAATTTTAATGAGTTCGGAGAAGTAATCACCTCGTTAAGTGGACAATGAATTCCTTTCTTTTTGTCTCCATGACATCCACTTCTTTTTTAAGAACTATCGTGAACTAATAAACACAAATAAGAAAGCACGGGTGTTAGTTTCTGGACATAAATATGGCCAGAGATGAGGAAGACATGATAGTTATATGGTTTTATTCCAAACCAGATCAGTTCGGTCCTCCGGCAATAACATCACCAAAAACCAGCATACTTTAGACCTACAACGGAATGATAACACTCGTTGGACACTCCAATTATAAGTGAAATAGATTTAGAGAATGTGAAGAGACTAATATAAAAATGAACGAAAAATCTTACATATGGGGACAGAAAGATCAGGTTGACAGCTTTTTAAGCACAGATACAAGCATAATTTTGAGGAAGATCTTTAGCGGTATTTGGTTCTCATGCTTGAATAGAAACAAATCTGGTCATTGCAGCTCTCTTAGTCGCCCACGCTTTGATTGGTAAGGGAATTCATATTTCATGTTAGCTGTGTGGTAAAAACCATCTCATCATCTTCTTTGTCCTCATATAATGAACCAAATCTTATTTCATCGAAGAGAAAATGAAATCTCACACTTCACCAGAAGTCCTTGCACGAACAAACCCCTTCCTTAAAATGGTGAAACACATTTTTATCTCTCATCACAATCGTTCTCTTGGTAATTCTAGACACTAACTTGCAGAAATTATGGCAGTCATCACACACTCTTAGATTCTTCATCACCCTAATTGGATAGGCGGGTCTTAGATTGATGAGGCCAAATGCAATAGCAAGCTTCTCACTATGAGTTCCAACTGCGGTTTCTCTCTCCTCCATCTCGACATCGTGTAGGGCAACATTTACTTTTGGCAGATAACCGATAACTCTAATCTTCTTAACTAAATCTTCCAACACCTCGTATATTCGTTTAGATTGTTCATGTGATCTATCTCCTCCATGAAAAACATGAATCTTATTGTTGAGTTCAACAGAGCTATATGCAGCCACCTTTTTTACACCTTCTTGTCTCATATTCTGTCTCACCTTCTTCACGTCATCCCATCTTCTTGCTGTTGCATAAATATTCGATAATAAAACATGATAGGAACCAGTTTTAGGAGCTAACTCAAATAGACAATCTGCGACTTTTTGGCCTAATTCAATATTCTGATAAATTGTGCAGGCTCCCAATAAAGCTCCCCAGACTCCTGGATCGGGCTGAATAGGCATTCTTTTGATGAATTCATATGCCCCATCTAGATCTCCAGAACGACCGAGAATATCAACCATGCATGAATAATGTTCTATTCGAGGTTGAATATCACGATCTTTGGACATAACCATGAAATCGAAATATCTCTTTCCTTCTTTTACTAAACCTGCATGGCTACATGCAGCAAGAACTCCAAGAAAAGTTACATGATTTGGTTTTACACCCTCGTCTCTCATTCGAGAAAAGAGAGTCAATGATTCTTGGCTATCACCATTGATTGCATATCCTCCAATTATGATGCTCCAAGAAATAACATTTCTTTTTGGCATTTCTTCAAAGATACTTCTAGCCAGATCCATACTCCCACATTTCGAATACATATCCAATCTCGCATTATTAACAATCAAATTCCTCTCAAGCTTCTCCTCAACAACAATCGAATCGATCTCTTTCCCCATTTCCAAAGACCCCAAATTAGCACAAGCTGAAAGAACACTCACAAAAGTAACAGAATCTGCTTTAATTCCCATCAAACCCATTTCGTGAAACAACTCAAGAGATCTAGTAGGACGACCATTTTGCACATTTGCTAATATCAAAGCATTCCAGACCACTAAATCCTTCTCTAACATACTCTCAAACACATAATCTGCAATACCCATTTCGCCAAACTTCGAATACATTATCATCAACTCAGTTCTCACAACAGAATCAAATTCAAACCCAAATTTAATAACTTTAACATGAACTTCCATTCCAGCTCGTATATCATTTAGTTCACCACAACCTTTAATTACAAAAGGAAAAGTAAAACGATCAGGACGAACACCAATTGAATCCATTCGTCTATAAAGAGAAATTGCATCAATAACAAGTTCATTTTTCACATACCCTTTAATGAGAGTGTTCCAAATAAAAGGTCTTGGTTTATGCATTTCATCAAACAGTTTACGAGCATATGTCATATCGCCTAAGAGTATAAGAGAAGTAAGAAGCTGGGTAATGAGACTATTTTTAATGGAAATTCCTGTTGTGAGGAGTAAGGCATGGATTTCTTTGAGTTGGTTGGGTTGTGAGGAAGAAGATTTTAAGAGAGAGAAAATGGCTTGTTTTTGTAATGGTGGTGATATGTTGGCACAGAAAATTGTCCTCAACATTATAGTTGGAAAAGAATTCGACTGAGAAAACAAGAAATTGATGTTAGAAAATATATCATTCAGTTTCAATTGTAATCAGATTTTGGGCAAATTCCATTTCCAAATGTAGGAGCTCCAAGAAATAATGGGTAAATATGCAGGCTTGCAGCTAGAGATGCAAGGGTTCGTTTGATACGAGTGAAAATATTTGATGTGAAAACACATTTTTCTGATCGGAATGCAAAATCATTTTCTTTTTTTGTGTTTGGTGAGGTCCAAGAAAATGTGAGGGACTTCTAAAAGCACATGCTAATATTGCTATCGAGTATCAATACCCTTTTTGACATGTAAAGGGACGCCTATTGCAAATAAGTTGGGACGTCTTTACAACCCCAAAAATCCAACGCCTCTCAAAATCGATCACCAGCAACTTTACCCCTCCATAGTTCGTCTTGCAACTAGGGTTACAAAATCTAAGGTTTCAGCTTGAATCATAAGAGATAGTTCCTAAATCTAAGGTTTGAATCGAGGGATAGTTCAATCACAAGAGATTGTTCATAAATCTAGGGTCTGAATCAAAAGTGAGTTTTAGTTTCATAAAGCTAACTTCAGTTTATGTAGTTTTTCTTGGTTCAGGTTAGGCATTAGAGAGTTTCATAAATCTAGCTTCCATGTTATGTTATTGTTTCATGTGAGGAATTAGAGAGAGAGAGAGAGAGAGTAGGCTTTTGTTGCAATGAGAGAGAGAAAGTTACAGAAGAGCGAGGAGATGAGAGAGAGCGTGTTTCATGTGGGAAAATGTATCAACTTTTTCCCACCTTTTTTTACCCTGAGAAATCAACTTTTTCATCCTACTTTCACAGGAGAATTGATTATTCCGACTCATTTTCTCATGTAACAAACGGACCCTAAAAGAGGTAGGTTTGGGGCGCCCCTCGTTTATTAATGGGACCAGATTTGCAAATGCAATAGTATAACACTTTTTAATTTAAAAAAATATTGGTTTTGCAAAATTCGCAAATCTAATATTACATCTGTAAATCGAGTTTACAAAAGACCCCCGAATCTGCATATTTGTTTTCGGCCTTTGAAAATGAGAAGTAGATGAAGACGATAAGATGAAGAAGAAAGTCGACGAAGAAGAGAAGATGAAGACGGTGAAGTTGAAGAGGAATGTGAAGAAGGCAGACGTAGAGGAGAAGAAGATGAAGTCGGTGAAGATCAAAAAGAAAAGGAAAGATAAAGAAGAAAAGTTATAGAGGAACAATAAAAAAAAATTCATAGAAAAAATCATTTTTATTGACTAGGGGTAATTTTCAAATGAGAAAAATACAAAATAGCCTCAATAGTAATTTAGATATAATACGACCGGCACAAGTTTTTCTATCTCTTTTTTTCCTTTCCTTCCGTGTAATGTCAAAGAGTCCATGGGTATATAGACCAAAATCATTTTGATAATAGGTTTATAGACCATTCCTCTTAGATTATGGATTTTTAGTCCTTTTACAAGAAGGGCATAAAGTATGGATAATTTTTTGGATATTACCCAATGTATCCTAAATCTAAAAAACCCGGGATATTTGAATTTCCGAGGGTTTTGGGAAACTTTCCCAAAACCGCCGGGCGTGATTGCGGGCGTTTCTAAAGAAGGCGAAACATAAAGTGATAACTATCCCTTCATAAATACATTTTCTCTCTCTAAAATACCCGATTTCTATTTTCATCCAATTTCTTCAGAAGATCGAAACGATAAACCCTAAATAGATCAAGAAACCACGAAAGTTTATATCATTTCATCTTCTCCATTCATCTTTTACATTGAAGAATCGATTCAGGTGAAAAGGTAAGCTGTAAAGTAAACCCCTTTTCGTTATAAAATCGATTGAAAGCGAAACGAGAGGTTCTTTCAGTTTAAATCGTTATAAATAGTTGTTGCATGTCAGTTTAACTTCATATTGAAGAGGATTTGTTGATTTTGGTAAAGATTTCTCTGTAGATATGATGTTTGTTTTCGGTTTAAAGGAGATTAAAACAGATTTAGGGTTTTTTCGTTCGTTATTATTTAAAAAAGGGATACAAAATCGATTTTGTCTCATGAATAATAGATCTTTAGATGTTTACAAAGAACGGATCGACATTAAAATCTTTTGTTTTACTTGAAAAACCTAAATATTATTTTCAAACTTTTATTTCTGTTTAATAATAAGATAACTTTGTGTTATAAAAAACATATAATTTATATAAAATTAAACAATATTTATTACAAATGGTTTAATGAAATATTTGATCTTGGTTTAGGGTTTAATGAGATGTCCTTTACATTGCAGCAATAGTTTGATAATGGCTCCAAAAGGGAAATCTAAAACGAATGTTACAGAAGAAAAAAGCACATTAAGAAGGAGTCCTATGAAGAGAAAGGCCACTGTCGAAGAAGTAGTTGTTAAGAAGAAATCGAAAACAAAAGAAACATCAGTATCTGAGGTAAAGTATCTGGAATTTGTTGTAATTTATTGCTGTTTTTTAAAGAAAAATTGATAAATTATGATTTACATACATATATGTTTTTTTCTTTTAACAAATTATGCCTAGTTTGATGTACAAATTTGGGATATAACTTTAAATTATTCATTCTGTCTAACAAATTTCCAATCATGTTAGTTAAAGTATGCATACTTTAGATGATTAATGGCTGACAATTTACAATTGTGTTTTTTTGTCGTATTTGCAGGCTGGTGGTACTTCTAAAAGTTTGAAGATTAAGGACAAAGGAAGCTCTAGTAAGTGGATTGATATAGTAGGTGAACAGAAATTAATACCGGTGCAAAAAACATCGGCACTATTCAGATACACTCTCAGCAAACCAATAGAGTTAATCAATAGCATACGTTCCTACATGATTGAAGAAATGAAGGAGGAGATTAGCAAAACTCCTTTCAGTCAATTGTTTGATGCTATGGCAGAAGGTACGATATTAAGGGAGAATTATACTAGTCGTCCTACAATTGCCATTCTGGATGTTCTTTGTCGATATAAAAAATCGACAAAGAAATTTGTTATTGGGGGTAAAGAGTTAGAATTCAAACCCGAAGATGTGTCTTTGTTGTTGGGAATGCCAATGGAGGGTTCTGAATATGAGGCATTCCCTAAGAAAAATGACCTAGATCCTTTGAAGTGTGCTTTCTTGAACAAATACTTCAAGGAAACACTTGAAGCATCGAGAAACAAAAATATGGGTCTCTCAAGTGCTGTTGTTGGGAATGCACTTCAGAAATGCGTAAGGAACAGTGAACCAGCAATAGAATTTGTTCAACTTCTAATTATGATGTTTTCGGCAAGCTTCCTATTTGCTACTTTGGCTGGTTTCACTGTATTGCCTAGTATTTATAAGAACATCCAGTCTAGAAGAGCAATCAACAGGGTGTCATGGCCAAGAGCCATACATTCATATATGATGGAAACGATCGAGAAGCATTCAGAAGACCCCACCAAAGCATCTGGTTGCTTGTTACTGTTGCCTGTGAGTATTCTTTTTTTAATTAATTTGTTATTTAAATAGCATATTCTTTCGTATAAAGTATGAGTAATTTTTAATACTTTTTTTTTCTGTTTCTTTAGTTCTGGGTGTGCATGCATACTAATCTGTATGCGAAGAATGCACTGAATGAAACAAGAACCCCAAGGTTCTTGAGGTGGTCTGTTGATGGATTCAAGAATGGAATGGAAAATGAATTAGCTGGTCTTGAACCTGAGGAGGTAAAACCAACTTTTTATGTGAACTTTTATTAATGAAAGTTTAATTTCTTTATAAATATATTGTATTTCTTTTTTCCATTATGTGTGATTTATCATAAATTACATATAATTTATGATAAATTATTCGAATGCATCTAAAGAACACCCTGTGATTTATGTAACTATTTATATTCAGGTTTATGAGGATGTTGTGGATGATGTGAGTGAAGAAGAGAAAGAAATGTTGAAGTTTACAGAAAAGGTAGTTGTGGATATACCTTTTGATGAAGAGTTGAATAGGGTGGAGATGATGGAAGCCCTAAGTAGAGAAGTAAGTAATCAAAGAGAAGAATTAAAGAAAAAGGATGAGGAACTTGAAAGTTTGAGGAATGAAGTAATACAATTGAAGTTACTTCTAAAGTCTGAAAAGAGGGAGGAATCATTGATGGATGATTATCATAATGAAGGAATGGGTCAAGATAATGGGGACCAGAATGAGGATGTAAATAATGTTGGGGAGAAAGAAAATGTCAATGATGAGATGTCTGATGGAGTAGAACATGATGATAAAGTACAGGAAGATGAAAATGTGGAAGAACAACAACAGGAAGGTCAGTATTTATTCATACTTTTACT
>BEHA01001800.1:156777-171130 GCA_002897215.1 Eschscholzia californica subsp. californica
GGGGGGGGGGGGGGGGGGGGGGGGGGCAAGGACTTCCTCGGAGGAAGGACCAAAATGTGGAGTGACCCTGTCTCTTGCCATGGTCAGAATTTTTATTTTTGTTGCATTTTTGTATGGCGTTACCAACCATTTTGCAACATAATAACAGTGGTGTTTCCTTCCTTGTTGTGGAGCATCTGGAGTTGGTAGGTGAGCCACTTGAAACTTGGCCACCAGGGCAGAATAATCGAAGGAAGAGCCAACAAAGATATCTTGTTGCTACTCCTCCTGCTTGATAAGATTATAAATTTTCCCAAATGGAAGAAGATGGTCCATGTGAAGGATACTGCTACGAACGACAACAAACTTGTCATGAAGGCCTTCTAAACACTCCATAATGCAGATTGTGTTGCGATATTTAAAACTCGCCTTCCAAGCACCATAACACAAGGGTGGGGAGGCATAATGGTCTCACGTTCATCCCAATGAGTCTTTAATTGTGAAAAAGGTGACAGTGCAACTTACTGTTGCTTTTGTTGTTGATGCCACAACAGTAAAAGCGATAGTGCGGGTGGATGTCGCTTTTGTTATTGATGCCACAACAATAAGCATCTAGTTCAGAGAGATGTAGTATTCGTCTCGGTAGGAAAGGAGTGGTCAATCACCATAATGTTTCAGGCTCGATTCAGTGGCGTCTCGCCGACGGGAAAATTGTTTTACCAGTGGCTGGAAATATCATATTATTTCCCTACAAATGCTCTAGATCACTTTCTCTTTGTTCTCATGACACTCGTCTTTCTTCTACTGGAACTCTCTATACTTTCCAAGATAGTTTTTACAAATATCACATGGACTTAATTTTCTTCCCGAGCGTTTGATACAGTTGCCCTCTAATAATCTCATCGGATAAGTTCTCAGGACTATTTCCTTGATACATTGAAGGGTCATATGCTAAGGAGTAGATCCGTTGGAGTGACTTATGCTAACACAACTTGTCTTTCTACTACCGGTAGGTCGTCGGTGTCTCTGACTCTCTACTGGCGGGTTCGTGGGTCAGGGCTTGCGTCTTTCGTAGCGCTAATGATGATGGAAGGGCTAGCTAAGGACTAGGCTCTGCTCTACGTCTGACAAGTTCCCCATCGATATGTTTACACCCCTGAAACCCACACATCTTTCACCATTTTTCCTTAAGACGTCCATGTTCCAATGATTAAAAGGTAAAGTTAATGCTAGGGTCAATGAAAAAGTACCGGCATTAGCATTTGGGTCAGAAAACTAACGATTGTTAACGACTGTCTGTAGTCAACTGGGTCAACGGTTAGCATATGACTCAGACCCTATAACGAACAAACTCTTGATCCAAATGCTAATGTTGATAATTTCGTTTGACCTTAATACTAAGTATTCCTTTAAATAATAAAAACAGAAAACAGAAAATAAGAAACCTAATATTAATGCTTATCCAACATTATCTTGATACTAGTATATATCAAGATAGAAAACACTATAGAAACTTAAGCACTTATTCTACATCCAAAATCTAACCATAAGGCCCTACCCATGATGAGGAAGACTAATACCCACAACCCATGCTTTCTAGATGTCCACATAAGCGTGATACGCCATTAGTTTTGTTTCAAGTCCACATAGGAAAACGTCAATTAAGCAATTCGAATATATACTTTGAGGTAACTAGTGAAGCGAAAATGCATAAAACTACTTAGAAATTCGAATAGTTTATTTTCTTAATAATTTGTTAACTGTGCAATCTTGTTATCTAGTTGGAATTTGCATTTTGTTTATGTTCTTCGATTTTGCTGATGTTTCTATATTTTGTATTAATTAGGCTAAATTTCTTCATCCCCCTGTATGCTTTTGCAGCATCCTTTCAACCTGGATGTTTTGTATTTGTCTACAGTTTGTATTACTTTTAGTGAAGTGGACACTATATGGGACTTGTTTTTTATTTGAGAAGTCAAAATTCCAACTTTCATGTCTTATGTAATGACTTGGTTTAAGCATCAATGAATGAATACCACTTCGTAAAAACATTAAAGCTCTTGAATCGATAAGAGAGTTGACTCCGCCACTCTTAATGCTTTTCGAACCGAAAATTTTGATGGCATTCTTATCCAATCCAATGCACCATAGGAGACGTAGAGTTATAGGATTCATATTTTTATCCCACATGCATCTATTATATATTATAATTAAATCCAGATTTAGCAACTAGTCATTACGTCGGTATTCTTTTAATATGATAAACTCTCCAAACTTGGATTGTGCCCGTACGCAATGCGTTTTCGAGTCAAACCTTCCTGTCAAACCGACTACAAAAGGATCTAGTTTTCCCATCTTTCATTCATCCATTAAGTTTCATCACATTGTTCTAAACCAATCATGAGATTCTTCTCATTTCTCCACTTCCTAGTTTGTTTCTCCATTATCTCTACATTTTCAAAGACAACAACCCAAGCTTGTAATGGGATAGACAGAACAGCTTTGCTAGGTTTCAAGGATAAGATCACCAATGATATTAATCAAAGGTTAATAACTTGGAATACATACTCTGATTGTTGCACTAGATGGAATGGTATTACTTGCGACCGGAGCACAGGTCGCGTCATTAGCGTTCAACTTGGAGCAACGTCGATAACTAGCGACGAGTACATAGATATGACTGGAACCATATCTCCATCTCTAGGCGATCTTTCATTTCTTCACATTCTTGATCTTAGTGCCATTGGGTTGAGTGGAGAAATACCAATCGAACTTGGAAATCTGTCAAACCTTGTTCAACTCTTTCTCAGTGAGAATCAACTCTCAGGTTCAATTCCAGAATTCCAAAATCTTTACAAACTCAGTGAGCTTTACCTCCAAAACAATCAGTTATCCGGTGAAATTCCACCCTCCATTTTCACATCTATGACTTCCCTTACTAAGCTTGACGTTAGCTTCAATCAGTTATCCGGTGTCATTCCACCCAGCGTTGGAAAATTGGGATCGTTAACTTATCTCAGTTTGAATGGAAACCAATTTTCAGGAACAATTCCAAGCACAATAGGTAATTTAAAGAACCTAACAGTCCTAGATTTGAGCAGGAACCAGATCTTTGGATCCATTCCAAGTTCATTTGGTAACTTATCTAAACTGGTCCAGTTGTCTATCACTTATACTCATCTTTCTGGTGTACTCCCATCTTCTGTTTTCGAATCTATGACATCCGTTACGGATCTTGATCTAAGCCAGAACGAACTATCTGGTCCTATTCCACCAAGTATTGGGAAATTAGCGTCAGTATCATTTCTTACTTTCCGAGGAAACAAACTCTCTGGAAGAATCCCAAGCACAATTGGTTCTTTAAAGAATCTTATGTACCTACACTTGTCTGGAAACCAGTTAAATGGGTCCATTCCGCGTTCAGTTGGAGGATTGACCAAATTAGTCCGACTCTATATGGACGGAAATAGGCTATCCGGTAATATACCTGATTCATTTTCCAATCTAGTTTCTCTCGAGTGGTGTTGGTTATCCAGTAACAGGCTAACTGGTAGATTACCCGCATCGATTGGGAAGCTCCGGAAACTTGTATTTTTGGTTATTGACAATAACAAGCTATCCGGTAGTTTGCCATCATCCATAGGAGATATGCAGAGTCTAACCAATGTGTTCTTAGCAAACAACCATATTTCGGGTGAAATCCCTTCAAGTTTTGGCAATCTTCAGAGGCTTCAATATGTTGATTTATCAAGAAATAGGCTATCAGGACCACTTCCTGAACAGTTGGGTAACTTGACGAATTTACAATATCTAGATTTGTCATTTAATCCGCTGGGTCTAGTTAGCATACCAAACTTGTTAGTAAATCTACAGCATCTTCTCACACTCAAGTTAGCTAATACAGGGATAACAGGTGAGCTTCCACCTCTGGAATCACCATTTCCTCGAGTGAGCTTACTTGATTTATCGAATAATAGACTAACCGGAGAATTACCACAGTGGTTAGGTAATATGGTTAGTCTTAGTACACTAAATTTAGCAAACAATCAATTCCATTCAGCTGTTCCTGACTCCTTCAAAAACCTAAGTTTTCTTGTGGAACTCGATCTTCAGTCAAACAACTTCACCGGAGGAATGGAGGTGCTTTTCGCGAAGAAGATTTCACCTTATGGAGGAACTGGCCTTTATAATGGACTTAATCTATCTAACAACAAGTTTGAAGGTTCTATCGATGAAAATATTGCAAACTATCCTGCTATGTTGTACATTAGACGATTAGTACTTTCGAATAACCAGTTAGCAGGGTCACTGCCAAGTTCCCTAGGAGATTTAGTTTTAATGGAAGTTTTAGATCTTAAAAACAATAGCTTATCAGGTAACATACCAGTTGAGCTCAGAAAGGCGACATTTTTAAAGTCAATTATATTATCCAATAATAAACTTACGGGAGCCATACCTTCTGAGGTAATAAACTTGCCAAGGCTTGAAGAATTTAATGTATCAGTTAATCAGCTAAGCGGGAAAATACCTCCTCATACGACCAATTTCTCAGCATCTTCTTTTGAGGGCAACATAGGCTTATGCGACAGCCCACTTCCTCCTTGTATGACAACTTAAGTTCACAATTAATTACTGTACCCACACCTTGTCGTCGACGAAGAAAATAAGGGAAAAGTCCTAGGCTTTTGTCATTTAATTATCATTAAATAAAAGAGTTCATGGTTGGGGTTTTCCTTTGTTACATAAACTTTACAAGGCGGATATTGTGTTTATCGATTGTGTTTACTATTCTGGGTAGAAATGCTTTAAGTTTAACTTTTCATGGCGGCCGACGTGAAAATCTGGATTTGGAGCGTTACAGGTCTTTGAAACCTTAGACCCACAATAAGTAAGGTTTGTTTTTTATAATAGAATAAGGTCAATCCAATAAGAAAATGGGTCAGCACTCGATTTATGAATATGTTTTCCTGTAGTCACAAGATTTGATAGTTATTTTGGAATTATCAGATAGATTGACATTGAGTCAATGTTATATGCTAACAATTATAGAATTTTTTAGTTCAACAAAAAAAAATTATAGAATGTTTTATATTTTATTCTTATCAGAATCATCAGATAGATTCACATTGAGTCGATGTTATATGCTAACAATTTGATTATTGTTATATGCTAAATTGATTATTGTTAGATGCTAGAATTACAAAGGATTTTGACAAAAGAAAGTTCTCAGCTGATGTGGCGGTTGTGATATTCATCTTTCAACGGCCTAAATTTGGTCAAAGTTTCAAACCACAACCGCCACATCAGCTGGGAACTATCTTTTGTCAAAATCTTTTGTAACTTTAGCATTTCTCATAGAAAATACAATGTCTGTCTTTGTTGAGTGTCTGTTTTTTATTGTTAAACTGGTATAGGTGGCCTTCATCTTTTATTGTTAAACTTTGGGTCAGTTACCGTACCCAAGGGTCTTAATTCAGACTCTTCAAGTAAATTGAAATCTACAATTGAATTTCAGATATGAAACTAGAAAAAGAAATACACACCATTATCTTTTATGAATGTCGGTTAAGCAATGGTCTTAACTTCTTTTTGTTTGTTTGCAGCTTGAGACGATCATCAAGGATATATTGTTTGTGTTGTCACAGAAGGATCACCCTAGGGTGAAGACCTAATTGTCAATACATTTGCTCATTAAGACCAACCCCGGGAAAGTTGTGAAGCTTGGTAAGATGCAATTTTCATTGATAGAAAGACCATCAAATATACTACAATCGTGATTTTTTTTAGTGGTATTGTTAAAATTAATAACAATATGAATGTGCAGATCCATTCAAGGCAATAAATGATGAGAATTGGCGATGTACCAGAGGCAATTCATGAGGGCAAAACTAAGCATACATTTCACAGTAGAGTTTCCTGACTATTTTACTCTGAAGCATTAAGACTATAGTACATTCTTTTTGTTGAAACAACTTCTTTTTATTTGACAAGTCAAAGTTCCAACTTTGGTGCCTTATGTAATTGCTTGGTTTAAGCATCAATGAATGAATACCACTTTATAAGAACATTAAAGCTCTTGAATCGATGAGAGAGTTGACTCTACCACTCTTAATGCTTTTGGAACCGAAAATTTTGGGGGCATTCTTATCGAATCCAATGCACGGTGGGAGAAGTCCAGTTATAGCATTCATATTTTTATCCCACATGCATGTATTATATATTATAATTAAATCGAGATTTAGCAAGTAGCTAACCTCGGCATCATGTTTGTATTGTTTTAATATCATTAACTCTCCGAACATGGATTGTGCCCAGTGCCCATACTCAATGCGTTTTCGGGTCAAACCCTCGTGTCAAACCTTGTACAAAAGGATCTAGTTTTCTCATCTTTCATTCATTCACTTGCCATAAGTTTCATCACATTGGTCCAAACCAACCATGAGATTCTTCTCATTTCTCCTTTTCCTAGTCTGTTTATCCTTCATCTCTACATTTTCAAAGACAACCCAAGCATGTAATTGGACAGATAGAACAGCTTTGCTAGGTTTCAAGGATAAGATCACCATTGATCCTCATCGAAGGTTAATAACTTGGGACAAATCCTCTGATTGTTGCACCGGATGGCATGGTATTACTTGCGACCGGAGCACAGGTCGTGTCATTAGCCTTAACCTTGGATATACGTCAGCAGGTTTCGACGAGGACATAGATATGATTGGAACCATATCTCCATCTCTTGGCGATCTTTCATTTCTTCGCATTCTTGATCTTAGTTCGATTAGGTTGAGTGGAGAAATACCAATCGAACTTGGAAATCTATCAAACCTTGTTCAACTCTTTCTCAGTGGGAATCAACTCTCAGGTTCAATTCCAGAATTCCAAAAGCTTTACAAACTCAGTGAGCTTAACCTCCAAAGCAATCAGTTATCCGGTGAAATTCCAAACTCCATATTCAAATCTATGCCTTCCCTTACTAAGCTTGACGTAAACTCTAATAAACTATCTGGCGCCATTCCACCGAGCATTGGAAAAGTAGAGTCGTTAACTTACCTCTATTTGAATGGAAACAAATTCTCAGGAACAATTCCAAGCACAATAGGTAATTTAAAGAACCTAAAAGTCCTAGATTTGAGCAGGAACCAGATCTTTGGATCCATTCCAAGTTCATTTAGTAACTTATCCAAACTGGTCCAGCTGTCTATCACTTATACTCATATTTCCGGTGTACTTCCATCCTCCATTTTCGAATTTATGACATCCCTTACAGATCTTGATCTAAGCCACAACGAACTCTCTGGTCCCATCCCGCCTAGTATTGGGAAATTAGCTTCAATATCATATCTTACTTTCCGAGGAAACAAACTCTCTGGGAGAATCCCAAGCACAATTGGTTCTCTAAAGAATCTTATGCGTCTACAATTGGATGGTAACCAGCTAAACGGGTCCATTCCACGTTCATTTGGAGGATTAACCAAATTAGTCGAACTCTATATGGATGGAAATAGGCTATCCGGTCATATACCTGATTCATTTTCTAATCTAGTTTCTCTAGACAAGTGTTATTTATCAAATAACAGGCTAACTGGTAGATTACCCACATCGATTGGGAAGCTCAAGAAACTCGTATTTTTGGATATTGAGAATAACAAGCTATCCGGCAGTTTACCATCATCCATCGGAGATATGCAGAGTCTAACGTATGTCTTTTTAACAAACAACCATATTTCTGGTGAAATCCCTTCAAGTTTTGGCAATCTTAAGACGCTCGTAACTGTTGATTTATCGGGAAATAAGCTATCAGGATCACTTCCTGAACAATTGGGCAACTTGACAAAATTAGAATATCTAGATTTGTCATTCAATCCACTGGGTCTAGTTAGCATACCAAACTGGTTAGTAAAACTACAACGTCTTATGACACTCAAGTTAGTTGATACAAGGATAATAGGTGAACTTCCACCATTGGAATCACCATTTCCTCCACTGAGCTTACTTGATTTATCAAATAATAGACTAACCGGAGAATTACCACAATGGATAGGTAAAATTGTTAATCTTCGTGTGCTAAATTTAGCTAACAATAGTTTCCATTCAGCTATTCCATACTCCTTCAAGAACCTAGGTGATCTAGTGGACCTCGATCTTCATTCAAACAATTTCACGGGAGGAATAGATGTGATTTTTGCAAAGAACTTTTCACGCGGTGGAGGAATTAGCTCTTATCATCGACTTGATCTATCTAACAACATGTTTGATGGTCCTATAGATGAACATGTTGCAGAATATCCTTCTATGATGTACGTTTCAAGATTACTACTTTCTAATAACCAGTTAGGAGGGTCAATACCAAGTTCACTAGGAAAACTAATTCTAATGGAAGTTCTTGATCTTAGAAACAATAGCTTGTCAGGGAAGATACCAGTTGAGCTCGGTAAGGCCATATCGTTAAAGTCAATTATACTATCCAATAACAAACTTACGGGAGCCATACCCTCCGAGGTTATAAACTTGCCCAGACTTGAAGAATTTAACGTATCAGTTAATCAGCTAAGCGGGAAAATACCTCCTCATATGACCAATTTCTCAGCATCTTCCTTTGGGGGCAACATAGGCTTATGTGATAGTCCACTTCCTCCTTGTAGTCGACGAAGAAAATAAGGGAACAATCTCTAGGCTTTTGTTATTTAATTATCAATAAATAAAACTTCATTGAAGTTTCTGTTAAATGAGTTTTTTGATTTTATATACTTCTTCACAATTTTTTGGTGATTTTATCCTGCTATTAAGAACGGAAGGAAAACATGTGATTGTTTCAAGTTTTATTTTAATCAATTAGTTGTTGATTATGAACTTATATATTAAGAGCTCGTGTTAGAATATATGAGTGTTAGAATAATTAGTCCCACTAGTTAGTCCCACATTGTAAAATTGATAAAACTTCTCTCTTGTGTAACTCTTTATAGAACTTATGTAATAGCTAGGAAATCAATACAAACCATTACAATTTCTCTTTTCTTACAGCTGACTGTGCAGATTTTCTCTAGATAGGGTGGCAGACGAAAACAACATTCGATCATCTTATGAGAGAGTGGAAAACTATAATCCACAACATTTCGGAAAATCTGGCGTGGAGTTCACATTGGTTAAGCGACAACATGTAATTCTCTCAAGCGAAGATACATATAAAAACGAACGGAAAAACATAATCCTTAGCACACCGAAACGTTAACCGAAATAGAGTAGTTATAGATATAAAATTAACCCTCTTCGACTGTAATTAGGAATTGGTTAAGTGCACTAAATTCAAAAGGTTTAGTTTACATGAGGGTGCAATTTGGAGGCTTTAATGTTTGAGGTACAATTGCAGGTGTTAGAGTTTCCTAGTGTTTTCTCTTTTGGTGTTTCTTGTACTCTAAGCATTTCTTTGGTGAGGCTGTTCATTCCCTGTACTTTCCTCCCTTGCGTTTAGTCATCTGCCCACCAAGTAATGTTTCTTCTTATCACTATTTATCAATAAAAAAGAAGAGTTCAAATTCCATTACAATAATGGCCTAGTTGATTATTAATTAACTCAGTCCTTTACCCAGTGACATGGTTAACGGAGGTCAACTCAACGTCGATTTTTGAGAATCCAATGCCAATTAGTTAAAGAAAAATATATATTGAAATTTGGACGTAAATGAGTATTTCTCATTTTTATCAATGTCAAACTAGAGTTCAAAACACAAGTTGGAGAAACTTGAAATCCGATAACAACTTTCACGTCAACAGTTGGTAGCCCAAGTGGTTCCAAGGTGTTGACATAAACTCCAGAAAGCCCTAGAGGTCTTTCACATTAAAGTATGCTATATCGTAGGTAGAAGCCGGTGAAAAGAACTTCTTAAAGTTCCAATTTTCATTGCTTTCGTATTGGCTTGCTTAAAGCTTTAGGAAATTGGCCACTTTGTAAGAAAATCTCTTAAATCGGTAAAAGTTGACTCTACCACTCTTACGCTTCTCGAACAAATTGTTTTTGAGAAATTCTTATCCAATCCAATGCACCATGAGAGACGTATGTAGAGTTGCATGGCATTCATATTCTTCACCCAAAATCATGTATTCTATCTTAATTTAATCTAGATTTAGCAACTCATTAATGACAAAGTGTGAGTATGTCAACCTTGCAAGCTTTGATTGCATCAACACTTGATGGGTCTTCGTAAACTATATATTCTACTTCTATAATCCCGATCGATCTGGGTACTTGAATTAATCAATGAGACTACCAACTCTTCCTCTTTTGGAACAATATTCTATAAAAGGAGCTCATGAATTTCTCATCTTTCATTCATCCAACTCCTCACTCCACTAGTTTCGTCAGTTTCATTGCATTGTTACTGAACCTTTCTTTGAGAGTGAAAGCATGAGATTCTTCTCATTTTTCCTCCTTCTAGTGGTCTATTTCTTCTTCATCTCTACATTATCGAAGACAGCCCAAGCATGCCATCACATTGACAGAGCAGCTTTGCTTGAGTTCAAGGCTAATATTATTGATGATTCTATGCAAAGGTTAGTAACTTGGATTGCAAATACTGATTGCTGCACCAAGTGGGATGGTATTACTTGTGATCCCACAAATGGTCGTGTTATTAGGCTCGAACGTGGAGCATCGACATTGATATCGACTGATGAGTACATATATATGACTGGAACTATATCTCCATCTCTTGGCAATCTTTCATTTCTTCATGCTCTTGATCTTAGTGGCATTGGGTCCTTGAGTGGAGAGATACCACCAGAACTTGGAAAACTATCAAAACTTACTCAACTCCTTCTCAATGAAAACCAGCTAACAGGTTCAATCCCAACAGCTTTCCGAGGCCTTTACCAACTTAATCGGCTTTACCTTCAAAACAACCGTCTATCTGGTGAAATTCCGCCTTCAATTTTCACATCTATGACATCCCTTACAGAACTTGACGTAAACTCCAATGAACTATCCGGTGCCATTCCTCCATCTATTGGGAAATTAAGGTCATTAACCTATCTCAATTTGGATGGAAACAAATTCTCTGGAAAAATTCCAAGAACAATAGGTTCTCTGAAGAACCTAACAGTTACAGATTTGAGCAGGAACGAACAGCTGTCCGGATCTATTCCAGATTCCTTTAGAGGATTGTCTAAATTAGTCAGGTTCTCTATCACTTATACTCGTCTTTCCGGTGTAATTCCATCCTCCATTTTCGAATCTATGACATCCCTTACTGAGCTTGATCTTAGCCAAAATAAACTGTATGGTCCCATTCCACCAAGTATTGGAAAATTATTTTCGGTAACGTTTCTTACTTTACGAGGAAACAAACTCTCGGGAAGAATTCCAAGCACAATTGGTTCTCTCAAGAACGTGATGTACTTACACTTGGCCGAGAACCAACTAAGTGGGTCTGTTCCACGCTCCGTTGGAAGATTATCCAAATTAATACGACTTTTTCTGAACGAGAATAGCCTATCCGGTAATATCCCTGATTCATTTTCCAATCTAGTTTCTCTTGAGTTGTGTGATTTATCTAATAACAAGCTAACCGGTAGTTTACCGACATCTATTGGAAAACTCCAAACACTTGATTATTTGACTCTCGAGCATAACAAGTTATCAGGTAGTTTACCGGCATCTATTGGGGATCTTCATAACCTAACCTATTTGTTCTTATCAAACAATCATATTTCGGGTAAAATCCCTGCAAGTTTCGGCAACCTCAAGAAGCTTCTAAGTGTTGATATTTCAAGGAATAAGCTATCAGGTCCACTTCCTAAGCAGCTGGCCAACTTGACAACTTACAAACCCTGGACTTGTCATTCAATCCATTGGGTCTTAATGGGATACTAAATCGGTTAGCAAAACTCAAAAATCTTCTCGAACTCAAGTTATCCAATACAACAATAAGCGGTGAGATTCCAACATTACCATCACCATTTCCTCCGGTGACATTACTTGACTTATCGAGTAATAGACTAAGCGGAGTATTACCACAGTGGATAGGCAAAATGGTAGATCTCACTTTACTAAATTTATCAAATAATAGACTAACCGGAGAATTACCACAATGGATAGGTCAAATGGTTAATCTTCGTGTGCTAAATTTAGCTAACAATAGTTTCCGTTCAGCTATTCCAGACTCCTTCAAGAACCTAAGGAATCTCGTGGACCTCGATCTTCATTCAAACAATTTCACGGGAGGAATAGATGTGATTTTTGCAAAGAACTTTTCACGCGCTGGAGGAACTAGCTCTTATCATCGACTTGATCTATCTAACAACATGTTTGATGGTCCTATAGATGAACATGTTGCAGACTATCCTTCTATGATGTACGTTTCGAGATTACTACTTTCTAATAACCAGTTAGGAGGGTCAATACCAAGTTCACTAGGAAAACTAATTCTAATGGAAGTTTTAGATCTTAGAAACAATAGCTTGTCAGGGAAGATACCAGTTGAGCTCGGTAAGGCCATATCGTTAAAGTCAATTATACTATCCAATAACAAACTTACGGGAGCCATACCCTCCGAGGTTATAAACTTGCCCAGACTTGAAGAATTTAACGTATCAGTTAATCAGCTAAGCGGGAAAATACCTCCTCATACGACCAATTTGTCAGCATCTTCCTTTGGGGGCAACATAGGCTTATGTGATAGTCCACTTCCTCCTTGTAGTTGATGAAGAAAATAATGGAACAATCCCTAGGCTTTTGTTATTTAATTATCAATAAATAAAACTTCATTGAAGTTTCTGTTAAATGAGATTTTTTATTTTATATACTTTCTACACAATTTTTTGGTGATTTTATCCTGCTATTAAGAACGGAAGGAAAACATGTGATTGTTTCAAGTTTTATTTTAATCAATTAGTTGTTGATTATGAACTTATATATTAAGAGCTCGACTGTGCTGATTTATTATAGTGATTAAGAAGAAGAGACCTGGAAGACCAAATAAGATGGTTATGGCAAACATTGGAGCAAGTTTGGACATTGCTTATAAAATTTCCCTTTACATAATGCTGCTCTCACGGTGAATAAGTTGATCTCTTTCTCCACTGTCCCTTCACCGAACAAATCTGATCTGATTTTTATTTATTTTCTCTAGATAGGGTGGCAGACAAAAACAACATTTGATCATCTTATTAGAGAGTGGAAAACTATAAACCACAACAACCATATATATTTCGGAAAATCTGGCGTGGAGTTCACATTGGTTAAGCGACAACATGTAAGTCTCTCAAGCGAAGATACATATAAAAACAAACGGAACAACATAATCCTTAGCACATCGAAACGTTAACCGAAATAGAGTAGTTCTAGATATAAACTTAACCTTCTTCGACTGCAATTAGGAATTGGTTAAGTGCACTAAATTCACAAGGTTTAGTTTACATGAGGGTGCAATTTGGAGGCTTTAATGTCTGAGGTACAATTGCAGGTGTTAGCTTTTCCTAGTGTTTTCTCATTTGGTGTTTCTTGTACTCTAAGCATTTCTTTGGTGAGGCTGTTCATTCCCTGTACTTTCCTCCCTTGCGTTTAGTCATCTGCCCCCCAAGTAATGTTTCTTCTTATCACTATTTATCAATAAAAAAGAAGAGTTCAAATTCCATTAGAATAATGGCCTAGTTGATTATTAATTAACTCAGTCCTTTACCCAGTGACATAGTTAACGGAGGTCAACTCAACGTCGATTTTTGAGAATCCAATGCCAATTAGTTAAAGAAAAATATATATTGAAATTTGGACATAAATGAGTATTTCTCATTTTTATCAATGTCAAACTAGAGTTCAAAACACAAGTTGGAGAAACTTGAAATCCGATAACAACTTTCACGTCAACAGTTGGTAGCCCAAGTGGTTCCAAGGTGTTGACATAAACTCCAGAAAGCCTTAGAGGTCTCAGGTTAGGCCATTGTCATGTTGGGCTATAGGCCCAGTCTTGTTTCAGTTTGAGTGGGAAAAAAAAAACAACTTTCACAAATATGAAGATCTAAGAACCTAGAAACTTCATTACCTATACCGGTCTTTCACATTAAAGTATGCTATATCGTAGGTAGAAGCCGGTGAAAAGAACTTCCTAAAGTTCCAATTTTCATGGCTTTCGTATTGGCTTGCTTAAAAAGCTTTAGAAAATTAGCCACTTTGTAAGAAAATCTCTTATATCGGTAAAAGTTGACTCTACCACTCTTACGCTTCTCGAACAAATTGTTTTTTGAGAAATTCTTATCCAATGCACCATGAGAGACGTATGTAGAGTTGCATGGCATTCATATTCTTCACCCAAAATCATGTATTCTATCTTAATTTAATCTAGATTTAGCAACTCATTAATGACAAAGTGTGAGTATGTCAACC
>BEHA01001800.1:180515-231864 GCA_002897215.1 Eschscholzia californica subsp. californica
GTGTCAAATTGTGTACGAGGTGGAGAATTGTGAGAGGGTGGTTTCTTGATTGAGGCGGTTTGAGAAAGTTAGAAACCAAATTGGGCAGTTTGGTTGAAGGCGGGTTGGTGAGAGGCTTTTCCAATTTTGGAATCAATTTCCAATTTTGGCTTCAATTGGCTATGGTCGGTGGATATCCAAAGTTGGATATAGGCGGTTTGGCAATTGACACCAAAATTTAGAAACCTAAGTAATTTAGAAACCAAAGTTCCTTTTTTATGGGGTTTGATATCCTATATAAATAGGGGTCTTGAGTCTTTGTAAAACACACCAACACAAGCAACAACAACTCTTCTTTAGAGAGCTAGAGAGAGAGCAAGAGTGAGAGAAATTTTTCATACTTTTTTGAGCGGTGTTAAATTTCTCGGTCGTCGAAGATTTAGTATAGAAGGTTATTACTATACGGTACCATCTTGGGACGAACTTGCGGATTGTGTTAGTCGTCTTCATCTATCCTTCAATAAAGATTTCTTGTTCGCCCGAGGACGTAGGCTTTAAAGCCGAACCTCGTTAAATTCTGTTCGCATATTTAGATTTTGGCTTAGCTTTTCGATTAATCTTCATAATCGGATCAATTTCTAGGATAGGTTCGATAGCTTCCGCGACTTTTAGTTCTAACATATCTAGATAGTTTTATTTCTATAAAGGTATTGCTGTTCACATGTTGCAGCAATTTCCCAACAGCTAGAACCCTAGCTACTGACATAGATGATCATCTAGATCTTTTTGGCATTAAATAGCAAGGCTCAATCCTATTGCTAATACATTAACCTTTTTGAAACGGCAAAATTTGTGTTGAGTGTCAATGATGCGAACAAGGCAATGGATTAGCAAAGAGTACAAAAAAACCCAAAAACAAGTTACAAGACTCTTCTTACATGAGTCCTCATAAATTCAAGAGATCTCGGGAATAACGAGTATAACACCTAGCACAGGCAGATTAAATTCATAAAGGTATTGAAGTCAAGTGTGTGACCATAGTCTCACACAGAGAAAAGGAAGGAGAAGCCGGCCAAAGCTAGGCCGGCACAGCAGAAGACTCGGGTAGAACAGCAAGGTGTGCCAAAGATCTCAACAGCTCAGGTTGTTCATCTTCAACAGCAAGCTAAGGCCGGCATCCTTTATAACCAGCGCAGGAACAGTAGGCATCCAGCAAGTCATTTGCTGGGTTTCAAGCACGGGAACGAATCAAGCAGCTGCTAGCTAAGGACGGGCAAGGGACGGGTGCTGTTTGGCTCGGGACAGTGGATTCTTGGCTGGACGCTTTAGTTGGCCGAACTTCATCTCTTTCTTTGGCCGAGAGTTTCATCCCACTAGGTCAGATATCATGTTAGGTTCCATGTGGGGCTAGTCTTACAATCCCCTTCACCTGTTCGTTGTTTATTTTTGTATTACGTGAAACACATATTGTCGTCTCGCTCATTCATTTCACATACATATCTCCCCTCTAGATAATGGTTATTGGTTAATTTCCAAACAGGTCTCAACTCTCAAGTCAATTCAACAAACTAGGTTTGAGTTCTTTAATGGACTTTAACAAAACAGGGTCTTAAGTGGGTCTTACCTTTTCCCTTTCCAACCTCTTTCCCACTTTTCCACTCTCATTTGTCTCTCTCTTTTATACAATTTGAATTTACATCCATCATGGAAGTCTTAAGTTCTATCTTAGTCAATTGAATTGTTTTTCCTTTTTGTAAATTATCATATATTATTGATTACTATTAGTCTTGATGTTGAACCATCTTTGACAAAAACCTAAGTTTTTCATCCAGCAACTTAATGTATTAACTGTGCTTATTTTCATTACACTACTCAGTTTTGTAAAATCATGATCACATGCTACTCATTTTTCGTCTTTCTACTCATCTTGTTCTCCTTCACAACATTCTCAAAGACAACTCAAGCATGTCATGGTATGGACAGGGCAGCTTTGCTTGATTTCAAGTCTAAGATCACCAATGATCCAAATCAACAGTTAGTTACTTGGAAGAAATCAACTGATTGTTGCACCAAATGGGATGGTATTACTTGTGATCCCGCCACAGGTCGTGTCATTAAACTTGAACGTCAAGGTAAGTTTTCTAACGATGACGTTAACGTCTATAGAGGGATAGTCGGAACTATATCTCCATCTATTGGTAATCTTTCATTTCTTCAAAGTCTTGATCTAAGTATCCTCGAGTTGAGTGGAGAAATACCACCTCAACTTGGAAAACTAACAAACCTTACTGTACTCTATCTCACTTTCAACCGCCTATCTGGTTCAATACCTACATCTTTCCAACACCTTCACCAACTAAATCAGCTTTACCTCCACAGCAATCGTTTATCAGGTGCTATACCGTCCCAAATTTTCGATACTATGACATCTCTTATTGATCTTGATTTGCGTTATAATGAATTATCTGGTGTCATTCCCCCAACGATCGGAAAATTAGAGTCGCTAGGTTATCTTGCTCTCACTAATAACAACCTCTCAGGAAGAATCCCGAGCTCAATTGGTAATCTCAAGTACTTGACTTATCTAGACTTGTCGGAGAATCGACTCAACGGATCTATTCCACGCTTCATTGGACGATTATCCAAATTAGACAACCTTTATATGAATCAAAATAGGCTATCCGGTAATCTTCCTAGTTCAGTTTCAAACTTAGTTTCTCTTAATGTTTGCAATTTATCTAATAACAAGCTAACTGGTAAGTTACCAACATCAATTGGAAACCTCAAGAACCTCCAATGGTTGGACCTCCGCAATAACAAGATAACGGGTAGTATACCGACATCCATTGGAAAACTTCAAAGCCTAACCGACTTGTTATTATCGAACAATCATATTTCAGGTAAAATACCTTCGAGTTTTGGTGATCTTCAGAGGCTTCAAGTTGTTGGTATTTCAAAAAACAATCTATCAGGTCCACTTCCTCACCAATTGGTGAAATTGAGAAGCTTACAAACCTTGGACTTGTCATTCAATCCATTAGGTCTAGTTAGTCTCCCAAACTGGTTACCCGAATTACATGATATGTATGAGATCAATTTTGCTAATACAGGACTAGTTGGTCAGCTTCCTTCGTGGCTATCACCATTTACTCGGTTGACAAGACTAGATTTATCGAGTAATAGACTAAGCGGAGAACTACCAAAGTGGATATGCCAAATCACTACTCTCAATTACTTAAACTTATCTAACAACTTTTTTCGTTCGGCTATCCTAAACGACTTCAAGAGCTTAGCAAACCTCGAAGACCTTGATCTTCATTCAAACAACTTCACCGGAGGAATGGAGGCAATTTTCACAAAGTTAACTTCAGCAGAATATGGATTTTACAAGTTTATTGATCTCTCTAGTAACTTGTTTTCCGGTCCTATTTTTGAATATGTTGGAAATCAGACTGTTATGCAGTCAGTGGTGAAATTGGTACTATCTAATAATCCATTAGGAGGGTTAATACCTGGTTCGTTAGCAAAACTGAAGTCTTTAGAAACTTTGGAGCTAAAAAACAATGGCCTAGTAGGGAAGATACCAGTTGAGCTGAGCAAGGCAACGGAGTTAAAGTCAGTCATTTTATCATACAACAAGCTCACCGGAGCCATACCTATAGGGGTACTATACTTGTCGAAACTTCAGGAGTTTGATGTGTCCATGAATCAGTTGAGCGGAAAAATACCTTCTCATAAGGTCAATATCTCAGCATCTTCTTTCGAGGGAAACATAGGCCTATGCGGCAATCCACTTCCTCCTTGTAAGACCACCTAAGGTAGCTTTTGCACCTTTGGTAGTTTTAATGTTGGAAATTAGCAGTTTATGAATTTATGGAAACAAGTCGTTAGATTTTTTTTTTTTTTGAATTGTCAGCGTGCCTCGAAGAGTTGACATCTAAAGTGAAAGATTAAACCTCTTACCATTCCAACCAAGAGTTGTTGACAAGTCGTTAGATTTACTTTTGGTTGTACCCATCAAAATCTCAGTTTCAGATAATATGAAACCATAAACATTTTTAATGTCGGCTATCAATTCTACGAATTCTAATTCTGGCCAAACAATAGCTGAACTAAACAACTATGTTGAAAGTGGGATTTTAAATTGTTATAACTAAAAGTCGCGGAAGCTATCGAACCTATCCTAGAAATTGATCCGATTATGAAGATTAACGAAAAGCTAAGTCAAAATCAAATATGCGAACAGAATTTAACGAGGTTCGGCTTTAAAGCCTACGTCCTCGGGCGAACAAGAAATCTTTATTGAAGGATAGATGAATACGACTCACACAACCCGCAAATTCGTCCCAAGATGGTACCGTATAGAATTTAACCTTCTATACTAGATCTTCGATGACTGAGAAATTAAACACCGCTCAAAACTATGAACAAAAATTTCTCTCTCACTTGCTCTCTCTCTCTAGCTCTCTCTAAAGAAGAGTTGTTGTTGCTTGTGTTGATGTTGTAATAGGCTCTCAAACCCCACTATATATATATATATATATATATATATATATATATATATATATATATATATCCAAGGATTTCCAATTTTGAGTCCAATTTGGACTCAAAATTGGAGTCGGTCCAATTCCACCGCCTTCACCAAACAGCTTCCAATTCCACCCGCTGCAATTTGAGATTCCACTCAAAATTGAGCAACTTCCAAAATTGAATAGTTGCCAATTTTGAGTCCAAAAATTGGAAATCCAATTTTGTAGCAATTTCTATCCCACCGACTTTCACAATTCTCTACCTCGTACACTATTTGATATACTTCAAATTTTTGACGAACACCAGCTCTACTCCTTGTAAGATATATCTGCTTCTTGTAACTTCATCCGACTGCACCATATGACCATGGTTGCCTACGTACCCTTTTATAGAATCAAGCCTACCGTAGTTCTACCAACCCTTCAAATAAAGATTACCTTGTCGCCATTACGCCCTTTCGGGCAACTTAACACGAGCCGTTTTGTAGCAATTCCAGGCAATGCTGAAACTTGCTACATGTCACCACTTTAGTCAACATGTCCGCGGGATTCTCATCTGTGTGTACCTTCATTAGAGAAACATCACCTTCCTCTATGACATCTCGTACAAAGTGATACCTGACATCGATATGCTTAGTACGAGCATGATGAACCTGATTCTTCGCCAAGTGGATCGCACTTTGACTATCACACCATACATCTACGCACTCCTGCTTAATCCCTAGATCATCCAGAAGACCCCACAACCACAATGCTTCCTTCACACCCTCGGCCATAGCCATATACTCGGCCTCCGTAGTAGATAACGCAACTGTAGATTGTAACATCGATCGCCAACTAACTGGAGCACCATGTACCCTAAATACATAACCAGTAGTAGATCGTCTTCTATCTAGATCGCCAGCATAATCCGAGTCAACATAACCGCTTACCTGACATGTGTCTCCACCAAAGCACAAACCCGTATCAGCCGTACCCTTTAAGTACCTCAAGACCTACTTCACAGCTACCCAATGTGTCTTCCCCGGGTTTGCCATAAACCTTCTAACCACACTGACCGCCTGTGAAATATCCGGACGAGTACACACCATAGCGTACATCAAACTGCCAACTGCACTAGCATATGGTACACGATCCATATGATCCTTATCCACCGTAGTAGTGGGAGATTGTCTTCCCGAGAGCCTGAAGTGTGGTGCCAAAGGTGTTGACACCGCCTTCGCATTCTGCATCCCGAATCGAGAAACTACTCGTTCGATGTAACCTTTCTGATTCAAGTACAGTTTCTTACTTGACCGCTCTCTCTTAATCTCCATTCCCAGTATCTTCTTTGCAGCGCCCATGTCTTTCATCTCAAACTCTTGACTGAGTTGAGATTTCAACTTATTTATCTCTACCATGCTTCGAGAAGCAATAAGCATGTCATCTACATATAAAAGGAGATAAATAAAGTCACCTTCGCGAAGTTTCTTGATGTATACACAACAATCATAGTCACTTCTGCGAAAACCATGCTTTAGCATGAAAAAATCAAATCGTTTGTACCATTGGCGAGGGGATTGTTTCAATCCATAAAGAGACTTCCTCAAACGACATACTCGATTTTCTTTACCCTCAACCTTGTATCCCTCAGGATGAGCCATATAAATTTCTTCTTCCAAATCACCGTGCAAGAAGGCAGTTTTAACATCGAGTTGTTCCAGCTCAAGATCACTGTGAGCAACAATACTCAATAGAACTCGAATAGAAGTATGTTTCACGACTGGTGAGAAAATCTCATTGTAGTCGACCCCTTCTTTCTGTGCATAACCCTTGGCCACTAGTCTTGCCTTATACCTTGTACCCTTGATCTCGGAAGAATCCTCTTTCTTCTCGTACACCCATTTACAACCAATAACAGACTTTCCTTCGGGCAATGGGACAACCTCCCATGTCTGGTTCTTGTGAAGGGACTCCATCTCTTCTTGCATAGCAACCAACCAACTCTCTCTTTCCACCACGGTAATAGCTTGTTTGAAGGTGACCGGCTCGTCGTCTTCCACCGAGAGTGCATATTCAACCACATTTGCCTGCCCGTAATGCCTAAGGGATTTGTCTGACCCTAACCTCTGTACCGGCTTATATAACCGTTTCGGCCTAGTGTGTACCGAAACATCCTGCTGTTGTTGTTGTAAAACTTGTGTACCTTCCCCTTGAACCTCCTCATGATCGGGTTCATCAATTTCCTCATCCTGAGTATTATCCTGATGCTCCACCTGATCATGATTCCTAGAAACTCGTTGGTCTTCGACTTCTACTTCCACTACTTGAGCTTTAGTAGACCCAACATCACCACAACTAGGCACCGTAGCTTTCACCATAGCTATAATAGATGACTCATCAAACACCACATCTCTGCTGATTACAAACTTCTTGTCTTCCGTACACCATAGCCGATAACCCTTGACTCCTGTAGCATATCCTAAGAAAATTGCCTTCTTTGCTCTGATACCAATTGTTATAACTAAAAGTCGCGGAAGCTATCGAACCTATCCTAGAAATTGATCCGATTATGAAGATTAACGAAAAGCTAAGTCAAAATCAAATATGCGAACAGAATTTAACGAGGTTCGGCTTTAAAGCCTACGTCCTCGGGCGAACAAGAAATTTTTATTGAAGGATAGATGAATACGACTCACACAACCCGCAAGTTCGTCCCAAGATGGTACCGTATAGAATTTAACCTTCTATACTAGATCTTCGACGACTGAGAAATTAAACACCGCTCAAAACTATGAACAAAAATTTCTCTCTCACTTGCTCTCTCTCTCTCTCTCTCTAGCTCTCTCTAAAGAAGAGTTGTTGTTGCTTGTGTTGATGTTGTAATAGGCTCTCAAACCCCATATATATATATCCAAGGATTTTCAATTTTGAGTCCAATTTGGACTCAAAATTGGAGTCGGTCCAATTCCACCGCCTTCACCAAACAGCCTCCAATCCACCGGCTGCAATTTGAGATTCCACTCAAAATTGAGCAACTTCCAAAATTGAATAGTTGCCAATTTTGAGTCCAAACATTGGAAATCCCATTTTGTAGCAATTTCTATCCCACCAACTTTCATATAAATCAAATTTGAGTTTGGGCCTAATATGAAGTGTATGTAAGATAGTGTTATCAAATAGAAGTGGTAAAAGAAAAAAGAGAAAAAAAAAAGGCTCCTCAAGCTAATTTAAAAGGATGTAGAGTTCCTTTTGTCTAGTTCTTGAGTAACCTTAGAGAGGAAAAACAAATAGGGTGAGAGTTCCTTTTGTCTACCCAATTTGGTAGATATTGATGAGACTTCCCTAGGATTTTGTCAAATATTCTAAACATGGAGGCTTATGTTGTTTTATCCTTTCTCCAGATATGAGGGTAGGACTCGTGTATATGATGGGCTTTATACATTGCACACGTATTAACAGTATTATCTCCCTACCACTGATCTGATCGATAGTTCATAGTCTATCATTTATGTCGAAAGTGTCTTAAATATGGGTTGATATCTAATCCGGTTTACGACCCGCCAACTCACTTAATCTTGGATTCGTTAATTAGCAAAGCTTATCACTTTGGCAATGTGTAGATCTTATTACTTATATAATAATATTTTGCCGTTTCCACAAAAAAAAAGAGAAGATACTTAACATTAGTTATTTATTATTATTCAATGTCATGTGATCAGATAACATGCATAGTACATATATATTTTAATAAGTCAACTTCGATTACGAGTCGAAGCAACCATTCTAAACGATAATCTAATCACTTCCCTTATTATTTTCTTTCATGACTTTGGATGGTGGAACTACATAACCAAGATAAGATAGCTCATGCGGTTTTACAAGGAGGAAGTGGATTGTCGCATAGTCCACTATTGCCTTCAAAAGAAGATGTTGGGATTTTGGCCTTATGAGGAGGTATTTTCCCACTAAGCTGGTTAAAGGATACGTCGAATTCTTCAAGCTTCGCCAAGTTTAGCACGTCTGAGGGTATGCCTCCAATAAGCTTATTGTGTGATAAGTCGATCGAATTTAAGTCCTTGGCGCTGCTTAGCTCAACCGGAATAGTCCCCGAGAAGCCATTGTTTTTAAGCTTCAAAGTTTGTAATTCTTTCAGTTCTGTTAGTGAAATTGGTATTGACCCACCAAAAGGATTGTTAGATAGTACCAATTTCTTCACTGACTGCATAGCTTCTTGGTTTCCGATATATTCAAATATAGAACTAAACATGTTACTTGAGAAATCAATAGAATTGTAAAATCCAGCTCCTCTATCTGGTTCAGTAAGTTTTCTGAAAATAAATTCCATATCGCCGGTGAAGTTGTTTGAATGAAGATCAACGTCTTCCAGACTAGATAAGCTTGTGAAAGCCTCTGGGATAGCTGAATGGAAAGCATTGTTAGATAAATTTAGGAAAACTAGATTAAACGTTCGGCCAATCCAATGTGGAAATTCTCCAGTTAGTCTATTACTCGATAAATCCAAGGTGACCATTTGATAAAATGGCGAAGATGACCACGATGGAAGTTGACCAGTTAACCCTGTGCCAGCTAACTTTAGTTCGTAAAGCTTTTCTAATTTCGATAACCAATTTAGGATGCTAACTAGACCTAATGGATTGAAGGACAAGTCAAGGGTCTCTAACCCTTTGAGTTTGCCCAACTCATGAGGAAGTGGGGCTGATAGTTGATTTTTTGAGATATCAAGTTTTCGAAGGTTCGGATGATTGCCTATACTTGAAGGTATTTTACCGGAAATATGATTATTGAATAACAGCAATTCGGTTAGCTTTATAAGCTTCCCAATAGATGAAGGTACTCTTCCAGTTAGCTTGTTATTCTCAAGATTCACCCAAGTAAGGTTGTGAAGCTTTCCAATGGATTCCGGTAAACTACCGGTTAGCTTGTTATTAGATAAATCAAGAAACACGAGAAAAACTAGTTTGGATAGTGAATTAGGAATGGATCCCTTTATCTGGTTGCCGGATAATTGTAGCATATCGACACGACCGGTGTCTGGATCACAGTTAATACCACCCCATTTGCAACAATCAGTGGATCTATTCCATGTACTTAAATCTTTAGTAAGTTCATATGTGATCTTTGCTTTGAAATCGAGCAATGTTGTTCTGTCCATACGATGTGTGAGAATAGTCCCACATTGGACAATGGGATTCTAGTAACCAAGAATATAAGGTCAAGGTCCTCTCCACTCATTGCCAATTGGTTTTGAGTTGGATGGCCACAAACTTAACATGGTATCAGAGCTAGGCCCACACGTGATAGGTAAAAAGCCACACGTGCTCCACGTCGTCCGAAGAAATACACGTATTAGGATCAAAGAACCCTACACGTGAGGAGGCGTGTGAGAATAGTCCCACATTGGACAATGGGATTCTAGTAACCAAGAATATAAGGTCAAGGTCCTCTCCACTCATTGCCAATTAGTTTTGAGTTGGATGGCCACAAACTTAACACGATGACATGCTTGGCTTGTCTTTGAAAATGTAAAGATGAGGGAGAAGAGGAGAAATGTGAAGAATTTCATGGTTTCAGAGAACTTCATGAATAACTTGATAAGGAGTTAGTGGTTGGATGAATGAAAGATGAGGAAACTAAGCTCGTATTTATAGAACATTTAAGAGGAGGGTTTTGAATTTAGGGTGCATGTCTAGTACAGTGATTGAGATTATAAAATTCAAGCAGTTGACCTGAAACTATTAAGTGACCGTGCCATTTAAGGTTTCTTGAGTTGATAAGTAATAACGGTGACCCCGATAACCCCACGGAATCGGTGGAGCCGGATCTGCAAGTCTCAAGATTATGTCATATATTTCCTTCCCTTGTTCATATTTATTCCTTCTATATTTTCAGCTATTAAATATGTAGATTAATTCTATATTTTGTAAACAAACTCAATATAAATATATGTGAAGGGTTTGGTAGTAGTACCACCCAAAGTTTTATCATTCTTACTGTTCTTTATTGGTTTCTATCATGGTATCAGAGTCATTGTTAGTATCTATCTAAACAGTCTTGGTTTCAATTTTTTTATGGTGACCTCACCAACCTTCTTTTGTTTGTCGTTTACAGAAAGCGTTATATGGTCTTAAACAAGCCCTCGTGCTTGGTATGACCGGTTCAGTAAGTTCCTCTTTAGCATTGGTTTTACTGCTAGCAAATCCGATGCTTCTTTATTTATATTATCTACTGACAAGGGATATGTTTATCTCTTATTGTATGTTGATAATATCATCTTAACTGGTCAGACTTCTTTGGTTATTAACTCTATTATTTCCTCATTGGATTCTGAATTTGATATGAAAAATATGGGGCCTCTTCATTATTTCCTTGGTATTGAGGCAACTAGAAAGGAAAATGGTCTTCTTCTTACACAATCTAAGTATGCATCCGATGTTCTTCAGTATCTAAACATGGAGGATGTCAAGCCATCACCGACCCCTATGGTGCCTGCTCTACACCTCTCGGCAGATGGTGTTAGGTTTGGAGACCCTATGCTATACCGGAAAATCGTGGGGTCTTTATAATATTTAACACTAACTCGTCCGGATCTTGCATATTCTGTCAATGTAGCAAGCCAATTTATGCACTCTCCTACTCAAGAGCATTTTCAGGCTGTTAAGCGAAGTTTGCGGTATATTAAGGGGGCAATTCATTTGGGGATTCAAATTCGTAAGGATTCGGTGAACACGCCTCTTCTTGCCTACTCTGATGCAGACTGGGCTGGTTGTCCAGACACCAGACGTTCTACAACAGGATATTCTATATTCTTGGGTTCTAATTTAATTGCATGGAGTGCGAAGAAGCAACCCACGGTATCTCGCTCCAGCACTGAGGCTGAATATAGAGTTGTTGCTACTCCGACGACGGATCTTACTTGGGTAAGATCTGTGTTGAAGGAACTTGGTATTCATCTATCTGAACCTGCCAAGATATTTTGTGACAACAAGAGCATCATCCTTATGATTGCTAATCCTGTCTTCCATGGGCGCTCTAAGCATATTGCATTAGATTACCACTTTGTCAGGGAAAAGGTGACTAATGGGTCACTTCTCATTAAGTTTGTTCCTTCTCAATCTCAATTTCCAGATATCTTAACGAAGAGTCTCTCCTCTTGGCGTTTCTTGGAGTTATGTCCCAAACTTAATCTACGTTCAACCACTCCGCTCAATTTGAAGGAGGGTAATAAACGTGAGCCCGATGACCCCGCGGAATCGGTGGATCCGGGTTAACTTGATCCGCAAGTCTCAAGATTATGTCATATATTTCTTTCTCTTGTTCATATTTATTCCTTCTATATTTTCACCTATTAAATATGTAAACTAATTCTCTAATTTGTAAACAAATTCAATATAAATATGTGTGAAGAGTTTGGCAATAGTACCACCCAAAGCTTTATCATTCTTATTGTTCTTTATTGGTTTCTATCAATAAGTTTCATTTATTTTAAGGAACATGTGCACATATATATATATATATATATATATATATATATATATATATATTAATTCATTTAACAAGCGTAATGTCATTGTTAATCTTTATAACAGTTGTTTTAAAGACATTTCCGTGATTCGTTATATCTCAATCTAATATGAAATAAATTAAATTAAATTTGGGAGATATAAAAGGTGTATATATTGAATAATAACGTGACCGTATATGTTGAACAATAACGTGAACTTATCACTTAAGTCTTGTACAGGTGGTTGTGTGGTTTGTTTACTTGATCTCTAGCTAATAGAGGGAAATAAAATAAGCTAATATCGGTGAAATGAAATTTTGATTAATTAGTAAGCCATGAGTAATTACAATGTCGAATCTAGGATCTGAACTCAAAGGGAGTGAAATTATATTCCTGAATGCAAAGTACAATGATTAATAAAAGAAAGTTATCAATCCTCATAAAAAAAAAAAGTTATCAACAAAAATACACTATATAGTATAGAGTTACAGATGTATATTAGATTAAGAGCGAAGCCAATATTTTACGTTGCGCATGGCTGACCATAATTTAAAGGGGTAATAACTAGAGAGGTCAAAATAATATTGAAAATAAGTAGAAAAACACAAAACATTTGAAAATTATTATTTAGGTCAAAACAAATACTGAAATAGCTTTTTTTGTCATTTTGTGAGACTAAATTCTTTTATTTTTCTTTAAACTTTAAATCAATATAACATTTGTTTCAGATGTCAGATTTCTATAAAAATTATATATTTAGAAATGATTTTTCATTAGCTTTCCAACAAGATCCACTCTCAATACTTTTTTTTTTTTTTTAAAAAGTCAAGAAAGAAACGGCTTTTTTCCCTTACGTTTTTTTTTTGCAAACATGTACTGTTTGCAACAATCTATTTTGCAAACAAGTGTTTGCAAACATGTGTTTGCAACAATCTGTTCTGCAAACATATGTTTGCATAATGTAAACTGCAAACTCGATTTGCAAATCGATGAAAAAAACGAAATTTCTTCTTCAAATCTAAGTGTTCAGATCTGGTTTCTAGGGTTTGTAATCATCTTAATCTCTTTAATCTCTAAGGCTTAAGTGTTTCACATCCACTAGGATTTTGAATACAACTAGTCAAGTGGGACAATGTGCAATATCAAATTTTCTTCCAAAAATTAACCTTATCAGTAATAGCATCATTCTTTGCTTGGGGAAACATGAGTCGTTGCCTTCTTTCCACCACTTCCAATTTCCCATCATGCCATTAATTTACATGGCTCCATCAACATCCATACCCATCTGAGGAGTATCTTCACGATTTTCCTTTAGCTCTTCCTTATCATTTAAACCCCTAATTTTTATTCATCCTCCAATTCTTTCGCCAGAAGAATAGAAAAGTAACCCATGAGATAAACATCGTCATCATTACTCCTCATCACTGGTTGCGGCGGTCATCGGCACTAATGAAGAATCAACTTGTTGTTGGTCGTTGTTTTTTCTAATCTTCACCTTTTTATTTTTACAAATCACCATTTTTGCATGTGAGATTCGAGATCCAAGTAGAAAAGGTTCTCGAGTGTGGCTTGGTACTTTTAATACCGCCATTGAAGCTGTTAAAACTTAAGTTTCAGCCGCCTTTAAGACCAGGAGAAGAAGAAGAAGATGAACAGGGAAGAAGAAGAAGAAGAAGAAGAAGAAGATGAACAGGGAAGAAGAAGAACCCTAAAAATTGAGCTTTTGAGAGAGAAAGTGATTATTTTGGTCACTTTTAGTTAATAGAAAAAAGATGAAGGCTCGATCCCTTCAGCGGAATCTCTTTTCCTTCCCTCTACTAGTGTATTGTTTTCGGCTATAGGCTTGGTTCTCATTTAATTTGTTGTAAATGTAACAGGAAATTGGGCCGAAGGCCCAATTTTCTGGTTTTTTTTGTTAAAAAGACATCATAAGTTTTTATAAAGTTAGGGCCCAAATAACTTTCTAAAATGTTCCTCAAGGACAATTTTGAAGACACCCACATTTTCAAAGTCAAACTTGCCCTTTGTCTACTAAACAATACCCAAACAACCAATTTGAAATCAAAACCAGGAACTTGTTGCTTCTTTCTCAAAAACGAAGAACTAGAAAAAATGGGGGATTTGGGCGATTTTCATCCAACATGGTTGAACTGGATTTCGTGGTTTTGTGATCAACAATCTATTTAGGATTTTGTGATTGCATCTCTTTAGTTGTTTAGAGTTTTGAGTTAGTTTTTTCTTAAGAATTTTAGTGAGAGAAAGTTGTAATTCCCTTTCATAATTTGTTAGGGATTCAAAAGGTTTATGTACTTTCAATGGAAGGAGAATCTCAAAGTATTTCAAGGTATAATCTATTAGAAAGAGTTGTAGATTAAGTTTAAAAGCAAGTCTTTGATTTAGTTAAATCTCTATCAACCTCATTTTGGGTGAATTGTTTAGAAAATTAAATTTTTGTGTTTATTTTGTTTATGTTGGATAGATGCGATTAACTTTCATTGTTAACTAATTAATATTTATGCACGCTAACTGTTTGATAAAAATACTAAATGAAGATTGAATTGTTTCCAAATCATATTGCAAATCAGTTTGCAAACCACATTGCAAATCAGTTTGCAAACCATATTGCAAATCAGTTTGCAAATCAGTTCATATTGCAAATCAGTTTGCAAACCATATTGCAAATCATATTGCAAATCAGTTTGCAAACCATATTGCAGATCAGTTTGGAAATCATATTGCAAATCAGTTTGGAAATCATATTGCAGATCAGTATGCAAATCAGTTTACACATCATATTGCAAATCAGTTTGCAAACCACATTGCAAATCAGCTTGCAAACCATATTGCAAACCACTGCATTTATTGAAAAATATTTAATGAATTACAACCTATTTGTATTACATATTCTTTTACGGGGGTTCGGGGGCGTAGCCCCCGTTCTTTTCTGGAGAAATTTAGAAACAATTAATAGAATAAAAAATGAAGAATTAATCTTTCGAAAAGGATTTAATCTTTCGTTCATCCTGCATCTGTTGAAATTTTTTTTAAAAAACATGTGAGTATGTTGTGAACATTTTGAAAAAAATAAATTTAAACTGACTTGTTTGCAAACTACTGCAAATCAATTTGCAAACCACTACAAATCAGTTTGCAAACCACTGCAAACCAGAATGCAAACTAGATTGCAAACCAGTGCTTGCCAGATTGCAAAGTCACCAAATAAATTTAGAATCCTTTTGCAACTTAGATGTTAATACTTGTACATCCTTCAATTCAAACGAACTCAATTTGTGTACACCATATATGTAACATTTTGATCAATTACAAACTATTTGTATTACGTGTTATTTAACGAGGGTTCGGGGCCGTAACCCCCGTTCATTTTTGTAGAAATTTTAAAAACAACTAACTGAATAAAAAATGTGAATAATTAATCTTTCAAAAAGGATTCAATCTTTTAACTTTAATCTTACGTTCATCTATTGAAAAAGACTTAACGAAACATGTTGTGAATATTTAAAAAAGAAAGAGTGAAACTGATTTGCTGGAAACCAATGCAAATCAATTTGCAAACCATAATGCAAACCAATGCAATCGGTTTGCAAACTAATGCAAATCAGTTTGCAAACCAATGCAATTTAAATTCATAAGACCACTGCAAATCAGTTTGCAAACTAATGCAAATCAATTTGCAAACCAATGCAAATCAATTTGCAAACCAATGCAAATCAGTTTGCAAACCAATGCAAATCAGTTTGCAAACCAATGCAACTTAAATTCATACGACAGCAGCAAATCAATTTGCAAACCAATGCAAATTAGTTTGCAAATCAGTTTGCAAACCAAATCAGTTTGCAAACGAATGCAAATCAATTTGCAAACCATTGCAAATCAGTTTGCAAACCATTGCAAATCAGTTTGCAAACCATTGCAAATCAGTTTGCAAACCAATGCAACTTAAATTCATAAGACCAAATAAGTAAGCAATTATATACTCAACATAATAAGATTAAAAAACTATTAAAGATTCATCAAAATATTTATAAACACATTCATCAAAATATTCGGAACAAATACTCAATTTAAATGCCTTTTTTATTGAATCCAACATTATTTTTCATCTGAAACAATTTCAGCGACTATCTTCCTTCTAAGTTTCGTAATCTCATTAGGTTCAACCTCCATTTCTTCAAAATCCTGACCTTTTGTAGCATTCGAAATGAATTGACATACGTATAAACCACAATCAACTCTGTAAAGAAAAAGACAAGTCGTTTAGCTGATAAATTAAAAAAAATATAATTGCTGAAAGAGAAACAAACCAAAGAAAGATGGTTTCCCAAAATTTCTATGCTAAGTATAGCGATAAGTATTGCTTAATCGTTAAGGTCATTATGGAAAAAAATCTTCTTTGGTATAGAAACATACACTACCGTTTTCATGAGTAATCGAAGAAAAAAACTAGATAAAACAATAAGAGAGGTATAAATGGTAGTTAAAATCAAAACTTAGATCAAATCAAGTATTCAAATACCATTTTGAAGCAACATTGACTATAAGAAGAACCTTTCCTTCGTAATTGTTCAAACTTACGTCATTGTTATGAATATCCTGCATTTTAATGTGAAACAAAGTTTAGCAAATCACACAAACTCATTAATCAAATTTATCTATAACAACTGAAAGAGAAAAAACTAAGTACAAATCTGTATCTTAAAAACCCTAGTTTCTACTTAAACCACTGTTTTATAATTGGCTAACCTAGTACTGTACACAACAGCAAATGAGCAATTTGATCAAATACAAATGAGACCAGATCCCTATATTTGTTAATCTAATAATATTACTCATCAAATTCCTCTTAACTGAAATTCCCCAATCCAAATGATAACAAGTGTTTAAATCACAATAAGCAACACAATCTTCAATATATTCAATTGAATATAGATTGTTTTCAGTCAAAGAATTCAAGACAATTAAACAAACAGGTGATGAGCAAATTACTCACAACTCAATTTACTGCAAAAATAAAAGATACCCACAAAAAAAACCAATCTTTCCATTAATTTGAGATGCAAAATTCACAAGAATGACCAAAACAGATTGTGATCTATAACTAGTACAAACTTAAGAATATGAACAATTAAGGGGTACCCATAATTCTAAGGTTCATTTATATAAGGTTCTGACCATGGAAAAAATTTGTCTCACAAACCTAAAACTAGCTATACTTCGCTCAGAGATGAGTTGAAGCAGGTAATATTTCAACAATCAATAATCTTCAAACAACAATAGATAAGAGAGAGAGAGATAGAGGAAAAAAGTAAAACTACCTTGGAGCTCTTCAGACCAGCAATACCTCAACAGTGAATAGAGATGTAACCATTTAGGAGAGAAACGATGAAAACCCTAGACGTTAAACGATGAAAACCCTAGATATTAACGATGAATAGAGATGTAATCAATTGAGGAGAGAAACTATGAAAACCCTAGATGTTAAACGATGAAAACCATAGATTATGTAAGAGGGGAACAGGTTTATTTCGTTAGAGAGAGAAAGAAGATAGAGAAAGAGGGAAAAATGAGATTTTAATATAAGGGTGATTTAGTCTTTTCCCTGTATTATATAATTTACAAAAATGCCCCAGGGAGCTGAAGCCTATAAAAAGTTGATAGATCTTTTTTCACCAAAGCCCCAATTTTTTAGGGAGTTTTGGCTAAAATTCCCGTAACAGGAAATTGCTGGATCAGAAAATCAATTATTCTCTCTTTAATCTAGGTGTTTCTTGTATTGGGGCTTTAGTGTTTTCTTTTTCTATATGATGGATTCAATTCAGAATCAAGAAGATGAAGAAGTAGAAAATGAGAAAATTTGATTCAATCAACACCCACATCACAAGGAGAACAAAAGAGAAAAGGTTTGCTGATAGAGATGTTGGTGCTAACATATACAACAACATCAAATAAGGCTTCAACCAAAGATCGATTTGAAGGCTGAAGAATCAATTGATGAAGAATCAGGGCATAATCCTGATTACATATATTTATGTATAATAAATTCATTATTACAATATTTTGTCAGACTTTTAAGATCTCTTTTCACGATCTTTAGGATCTTTTTGTCGACCTTTAGGGTCTTTTTTCTCGATCTTTAGAATCATGGTGTCTGTGTCTAGTCTCATTTCTTTCCCTTTATAAGGCACTTTGCATTTAAAGGTATGTAACTCTCATAAAGTTTTCAGATGAGAGAAATTAAAATGAATATCATCCATGTAACATTGTGATTTTATCACCTATGATTGAAATGGTTTCACTTGGTTTCAAAGAAAAAAGACAAAGGTTTTTTTTATTATTATGATAATTTTTTCAACCTAACTAGTAATTTTCCCTATGTATTATGTGGTGAACTTGTATTTAGACATGGCGAACTAGGTGACTTTGTTGATATACAAAAGATTATTTTTGTTAGTATTTTTTTTTTCAACTCTCTTAAGTATGATGGACATAATTCCTTCATCAAAAAAAAAAAGATATGATAGACATAAGCAGGTGTATGGCTTTGTTTAATTACAATAATTTTTGAGTCTATAGACCAAAAATTGGGTCCTAATAGGAGATTTAATCCTCTATAATCCTAAAAAGGATTTCAAAACCTAAATAATAATTTAAATGGATATCTAGTCCTTTTGGTCTCATCTAGAGAAAACACAAATCCATATAATACATATTAAAGATTTAATACCTATATTAACCTTCTTTAATATCAAAACGTGATTTACATTCTAAACTATTAAAGATATTTTTTCCATTTTTATCTCAACTTTCTCTCTCCAATCACGTTTGAATTGTAACTAACTACTATGTTGATAATATTCCGTAACTTAAATTCGGTAACTTTCCATCTCTCTCTCTAAAAACGAAATCTTCATTAAACATAAATTAATCTCACCACCAACTGTTAAAAATTCCATTGTTTAATATTCAATCAAGAGCTTTCATCAAAACCTCCATCTCTAAAAACGTCAGCAAAAGGCGATTTCATCCTTCTCCTTTCCATCTCCAGATCCCCTTTTCTAACCCTAATACCAAAACCTAGAAATCAAAGGCAAGAAGCACAAGCAATAACTGAAGCAATTAATTCGTAGTGGGGATCATCCAACAAAAGACAACAGCAACTTCAAGTATAGGCACGCGAGGAGGAATTCCGAGGCAAGGAACCTTCGGGATTGGGGGAAACCCTTAGCTTTCTGTGGCTCAAGGATCGGATTTCTTCTCCTATAGATCTGCTGACTACCGATTTCAACACGTAAAGGTTAGATTTTTACACTTGTCTGGCAGCTCGTCGGTTTATATTCTTCTCTTTGCCGGGTTGCGTCTTTCTGTGGTCGTTTTTTGTTTTTTCCGGTTAGGTAGCCGTCATTCATTAAGTCTTTCGAGTCTGTCAATCGTCTTTCTTATGTCTGAAGAATAATCGATTCTGGGGGGTAGTGGATTCCCGAGATCCTGCATGTCTATCAATGATGATATTTTGGCTGTTCTGTTCGTCGTCTTCAAGTTTCATAAGCTGTATTTATACGTTCCATTTATGGCTAGCTTTGCATCCTACCTATTTCACCTTCATCTTCCCTCTTCTATCTGTATCTTCATGGCGACCCATTACTCCATCACCTCTCATGGAAAACTTACCCTTAGGTTTACCAAACCCTCATCCAGGCAAGAGCTCCAACCGATAGATGCAGGTTTTATAGCCAGATGGGTTTGTCCCTATGATGTTGGGCTATCTTTTATCAAGAAAATGTTATACCCCCAATCTAAGTTCTTCCGGGATTGTGACTACCTTCCTTCTGAAGGGCCAGTGAATACGTTTATTATCAAGCCGAAGAGTCAATTTGTTCTCGATGCGTTGAACTTTGGAAGGCCATGGATATTAAGAGGAATGATTTTAGTTCTAAAGGAAGTGTTGTTCCCTCTTACTGATGCAACTGATGATCTGTTTTTTGAGCCGATGAGATGCACTTTATACAAAGTGCCTCAAGCTTTGCAAAATAAAGAAGACTTCGACTTCATTTTCAGCTGTATGGGTAAGATTATCAGCATCAAGCCTCGCAACTTTGGGAGAGTCAATAACAACACAGTTAGAGTGCATTTCATGTATGATATCAGAGCTCCTCTTCTAGCTGTCATTAACCCTATCTTCTCTGATGGTGAACATGAGATTAAAATTAGCTATCAAAAGTTCCCTGGTGCAATTTGTCAATTATGCAGAATTCTGGAGCATCCTCTCAATAGCTGTCCTATTGTGGTAAATTTATCTGATGAGGATATAGATTCTGACCAAGAACAGATGGATGAAGAGATGGGAGATATTAACCAAATCATGCCTGAACCTCTTCAACTCATTGCCCCTCCTCCCTCTCCTGCTAGTGGTGTGATCCCACCTCATCAACTCTTTCAGGTCCCTAGCAAGAGAATCAGAAACAACTCTAGGCCTTTATCTGATGGTAATTCTATTTTATCCAGAGATGATTCTATAGAGGAGGGGACATTGCTCGACAATATGGAAGCTAGAAGACTTCTTGAAGAATCGATGGTCCTTAGTCGCAGCTTAAATATACTTACCAATGCAGGAGAAAGAGATGAAGCTACCCTCTCAGGATCTTCTTCCTAGTTAGTCTTTTCAGTCCTTGTAGTTGTGGTGGTCGTTTTTAGGGTCTGTTTTATTTTATTTCTAGTAGTTTTTCTTGTTTGATAGTCCTGTCAGTTTAGTTGGTTGTGCTTTGGGTGTACTGAGTCGGTTTTGTATCTCTTTTGCTGCTGTCCTGTTGGGACCTTGTTTTGGGAGGCTTAGACTGTGTGGTGGGCATCTGGTGCCTTTTCTTTTGTTTTGGCAAGGGAGATATCAGCTTGACTCAGTGGTGTGTGCTCAGTGGTGTGCGAGCTGTTAGCTTTTAGTGGCTCCTTGTGGTTGTTTTGCAGTCTTTCTTTGGGGCTGTTTGTGTTTTGTTGTTTTATATTATATATGGTTAACTTAGTTAGTTTTATTTGGTTTTAGTGGATCTTCTGTTCCCTTTTCTTTCTTCTTCTTGTGATTGTCCCTTTGGTTTTTGGCTTTCGGGAGGGGTAGTGTGGTAGGTACTTGCTCTCTTTTAGGGAGGTGCTTCTAGTGACTCCCTTGTCGTTGGCTCGGTGGCTCTTCTTTCCTTAGTGTTGGCTTGATCAGGGCTTCTCTGTTTGGTCAGTGAGGTCCCGGTTGAGCATTTTTGCGGAGAGCGCCTTTAGATATTTTCCTCTTTTCCGAGAGGTGGGCCTTAGCGCGATTAGTCCCCTTGGAGGCACCCGGCACTTTCTGGTGGAGGGTGTCTCTAGTCTCTTTTTAGCTTTATCTAGGCTAGGTGGGACTTGTCTTGTCTTATTGTTTCCTTATAAATTCTGGTGCCCTTAATATTAGGAGGCTTTTTCTGGTGGTCCTATCACTTCGTTTGCGGGTTATTGGAGTAGGATTATAGTCTGTTGGGGTTGTAGGCGGTTTGTCTGGACCACTCAGAACTTGCTTTCTTATGGATCCCTCTGTCCTGGCTTGGAATGCCAGAGGGTGTGGTAACTTTGCCAATCGCAAGCATCTTAGTGGTCTTATCAAAGAGTACAACTCTGATTTTATCTTTCTGTCTGAAACCAAATGCATTAACACTAATCTAGATAAACTTCTGAACCTATCTAGCATGTACAAAAAGCATGTTATTGACCCGATAAACAAAGCCGGTGGCCTTGCCTTGTATTGGTCGACTCATGTTGACACTCAAGTGATTTACTCTGACAACAACATAATACATGTGCAAAGCACCTTGAGTGACAATAATAACATGTTTTACATCACGGGCTTTTATGGCAGCCCGTACAGTAAAGACAAAAACAAACCCTGGGAGATTTTGGCACAATTAGCCCCGGATGCCCATAAACCCTGGTTAGTAATAGGAGACTTAAACTGTATCTTTGACAACTCAGAAAAACTAGGGGGAAAAGAAGTGCAGCAAAACCATATTAACCTAAACAAGCAGAATATTAATAATTTGGGCCTGCAGGATGTAGGCTATGTGGGCAACCCTTTTACCTGGACCAATAAACAGTTTAATGGCAACTTTATTCAAGAGAGACTGGACAGAGCTTTAGTTAACTTTTCTTGGCTTAATTGTTATCCTAACTCCAAACTCTCTCATTTGCCTACCTTAGGTTCAGATCATAACCCCATTTTTCTCTCCACTAAACCTAAATCTAATCTGGGGCGGAAACCTTTCAAATTCATTCGGACCTGGTTGTCTCATCCTAACTGTGCCCATTTCATCAAAGACAACTGGTGTCCAATCCCTAGTCAGATTCAAACCAAACTTAATTCCCTGGCCATTAAACTCTCGAAGTGGAACAAAGAGATTTTTGGTCACATTGATAACAACATTAAAAAGCTCACCCAGGAACTCCAATCCATCCAGACTGCGGATCAATTTTGTGAGACTTTCAATCAGATTGAGACTCTTCTTCTTCAACAAGAAAGCATTTGGAAAGAGAAATCTAGGGTTGCCAACATCAATCTTGGCGACCGCAATACTCAGTATTTCCATGCTAAAGCCACCACGAGAAATCGGAAAAATCAAATTCACTCAATTAAGCTGGAGGATAACTCTTGGACGTATGATGATTCCCAGATAGCCAAGGTTTTTGTAACACATCTCCAAAATATTTCGACCTCGGTGGGCTCCACCATGTCCAATAATCTAATTGAGTGTTTCAACCCTCAGATAACCAATGTCCAAAATGATACCCTCACTACGATCCCAAACTTGGAGGAAATCCGTAAAGCTACTTTCTCTTTAAAATCCGGAGCTGCTCCTGGGCCAGACGGTTATCCTCCACTTTTCTATCAAGCTAACTGGGATACAGTCAAGGCGGACCTAAATGAGATGGTTGCCACTTTCTTTAGAGAAGCTACCCTCCCTGAGTTGTCTAATCATACTCACATCTGCCTAATACCAAAAACCAAAACCCCTCAAATTCCAGCTGATTATAGACCTATCAGTCTTCTGAACACTACTTACAAAATCATCACTAAAATTCTTGCCAATAGGTTGAAGCATACTCTGCCTGATATTATCTCTCCGTGTCAAGCTGCCTATGTCCCGGGTAGGCAAATCACTGACAATATCATGATTAGCCAGGAACTTATCCATTCCTTCAAAAAGACCAAAGGAGCGAAGAGCTATTTTGGCCTCAAGCTGGATATGTCTAAAGCTTTTGATAGGATCGAATGGAAGTATCTGGAGCAGATCATGGTGCTGATGGGTTTTAGTCAAGGATGGATAAGACTTATCAACTCCTGTCTTAACACTAGTTCCATGGCGGTTCTGATTAATGGGCGTCCCGGCAACACCTTCAATGTTAGCAGGGGGATTCGGCAGGGCGATCCTCTATCGCCTTTCCTTTTTGCGATCGCTATGGAAGGTCTCAGTAGACTCCTCGACAAAAATAACAGTCCTCATCAATTCATTGGCTTCCCGGTAGCTAATTCGGATCTCATCATAAATCACCTCCTCTTCGCCGATGACTGCATCATCTTCGGCCGTAATTCTCTAGATAATATCCATAACCTGAAGATTATACTGCGTGAATTTAGTGATGCTTCTGGTCAAATGATTAACTATTCCAAATCCACCATCTTTTTTTCCAAGAACTCTCATCCGAAATTTAAGCGTATGATTATTCGTGAACTTAAAGTTCACCAATCATCGACTTGTGACAAATATCTGGGCACAAATCTTTTCATTGGTAAGAATAAAAAAGCTACTTTCCAACCACTTCTCAGCCAAATCAAAAACAAGCTGGCTAAGTGGCAATCCAATCTTCTCTCCCAAGCTGGTCGCTCGGTAGTTATCTCAACTATAGCAGCGGCCGTTCCCCGATACCAAATGCAGTGCTTTGCCATTCCTAAAGGCATATGCAACAGCATTGAGTCCCTCCAAAGGACTTTCTGGTGGGGAAAATCCAAAACTTTCCATACCATTAACTGGTCGGCTATTTGCAAACCAAAAAATCAGGGTGGGCTGGGATTACGCCTACCCCACTTGGATAATTTAGCCTTTCTTAATAAAATCATATGGCGTATTATTAATAACCCTAAGGCAATCTGGGTCAAAGTGCTCAAAAGCAAATATTTTCCGAATACTAATAGGCCCTCCCTCCCCAAAACCACTCATTCCTGGCCGTGGAAATCTATAGGTAAATATTATGATATGACTAACAGCCTGATTTTCTGGAATATTAATACAGGAACTCAAATCAACATTTGGAAGGACTTCTGGATCCCGAATCACCCTCCTCCCATAATTAACCATTCGGGGGTCAATATCCAATGGGTGGCTCAACTAATTACTAACAACAATTGGAATATGCAGATGATACATCAATGCTTTAATGATGATATATGCAGCGCAATCCTGAGCATAAACCTGCAGAATAACCAGGAAGATAAACCGATATGGACACTCACCAAGTCAGGTAATTTTACAATAAAATCTATGTATTTTCACCTACGATCATATAATATGAATGTGATGCAGGACAACCTCGAATGGAAATTCATATGGAACTTAAATACGATACCACGAGTAAAGATATTCCTTTGGAAATGCTGTACAAATAGCCTACCTGTCAAAGAGAAAATTGGCAAATTCATAGGTGATCAATTCTCATGTATTAATTGTGAGGATATTGAAACTCTTGACCATGTGCTTTTGCACTGTACGGTTGCTAAGGCAATTTGGTTCAACTATAATGTGAGAACAGATCAGATTAGCTCAACTACTCAATGGATCATACAATGGAAAACACTCAAGGAAGAAACTATTAGCCTATATGCCAAAATTCTTTGGCATATTTGGAAGGCGAGATGTGATAATTGTTTTAACACAAACAAAAAGAATCCTCCACAAATTATTGAACAAATTAACAATGCAAATATAACGCCTCTCAAGTTCGAAAAAATAATCAATAACAAAGGCAGGATAACAAAGAAGAAACAAAAATGGAGACCTCCATCGACACCATATTTAAAGCTAAATGTTGACGCCTCGTTCACGAAAGTCGAAGAACCAGCAGGTATAGGATGCATTATTAGAGATGAAGAGTCTAGATTCATTATAGCAGCCGCACATACTGTGCGTAGCCAACATGCGGAAGAAAGTGAAGGACTAGCGATACTAACTAGTATGCAATGGGCGACACAATTAAATATATCTCACGCTCACATAGAAAGCGACAATCAAGCAATAATCAATTACCTTAATGGCCATATCACTGCTCTACACTGGCAATCCATGAAGACAATACAACAAATCCAATCCATGAAAAACAACTTTGCAGGAATCAAGTTTACTCACATTAGTAGAGAAAGCAATGCTCCAGCTGATGCGTTAGCAAAATGGGGAAGAAGACATGGAGTACGGAGAGAATGGAATTCAGTGCCGGCATTTGTAATGCCTTTACTTCAATAGTATTTGTTTTATATTTTGTAGTTTCTTTGCTTTTTACGCTTCTCTGTTCTGTACGCTTGGTTTGTTTAATGCTATGCTATTTCATCAAAAAAAAAAAAAAAGGTTTTATACTGTTTATCTCTTTATTCTAGCCATTGTTATTCAGGTTTAAAATCTTATCTTTATTGCTTTATAGTTTAAATATTCATATAGAATCGTTGAAAACATCAAATCTTGATTTAGGTCTTTCTTTTCTTGTTTTCCATTTCAATAACTTTGAATCTGTTTTGCTGTAATCTTAACTACCTTCGAATGGAAGATTTATATTTTCTCTCTCTAAAACTTTCATAACTCTTTAAGATCTTTGATGTTTATTTCTTATTTAATGATTTGTTCAATGTTAGTATGTTATTTCTCCTTCGAATGTTCATTGTATTTTCTTCAGATCTACGTTAAATCCTCTTCTTTTTTTGTTTTTTTTGCAGATCAGAATCATCTGTCCGTACAGTTCTTGATCTTTGTGATTATCCACACTTATTCCTATAACAGAATATAAAGTACAGGTACTTTACGATAACTTTTCATGTTTTCTGATAAAATTTGATAATAATATCTTGATGTTTATCCTTTCTGATTCTTGTAACAGAATAAAAATTACAGTTACGTTACGATAAATTACCATACTTTCTGATACAATCTGCATACATTTCACGTAAGATGATAGTATTAATGATCAAAGGTTCGTAAAGTATGAAAAATTTATCCAACATTACACGTCCTTTTTTTCCAGAACAGTGGCCATGACAAGCATATAAAACTTCTCTTAACCTAATAAACAATTGTACTTTTCCATACATTATACATAATTTATTGATCTGTACCTGTTATTTATGCTCCATCTCATTTGTTTTTTATTAAATCTTTCATTATTAATGTATGTAAATTTGATTATAATTTTTTTTAACTAATACATATGTTTTTTTTTCTTGTAGTAAACCAGCACTGATGGAATTTCTTACAGAATCATCACATAAACTATAGAAGTATAAATTACGATGAAGAAGATTGTTTCTATGATCCTATTTGGACAACGGAGTCTTACGTGAAGACTTACAAGGAACATATAAACCCTGCCCCTAACTTCGATGAACCATGTACATTTAATGAAGAGTCAAAAACACTACCATGTTTGATTCGCCGTAAACCTGGAAGACCAAAGACAGTAAGGATCGAGAGCTCGGGCAACATTCTGACGGAGTTTGTTTTTAAGTTACCTAGTCTACTATGTTCTTTTCATTTACAATAAAACACAGATTACTGTTCAATAAAATTTCCTTTCAGTCGTACAAAGGTTGTGTTATTTACTATACAGTATACATAATTTATGATAAATCACATACTTTATAACAAAAAACATGATTTCAGATTTACATTTCCTAACAAGTTACTATAATTTATGGTACATAATGGATAATCTAAGTATTCAATGGTACATAATGGATTCAATGGTACATTTCCTAACATGACATAAAAAACAAGTAATTTATGTCAGAAAATAATCTAAGTATCAATGGTACATAATGGATGACACACACGCATATGATAAATTACGTTGTATACATGACAAATGATGATTTCCTCGTCATAAATAACACATAATTTACGAACTTGTTTCATAATTTGTATTCGATGTGTGTTTATGTATGAGTAAAAAATGAAAGTTAAGTGAGAGAAAGTTGATATATATGTTTTGAATATTAACCCCCAAATCACGCTAATTGATCTCAGAAAATATACTCTTTCCAAATCTGAAAATTAAGTGAGAGAAAGTGATATATAGATTTGGTTTCCAAATCTGAAAGGATGAGAGAGAAAATCTATTTTGGAAAATATCCGTTTTCCAAATCTGTTTTGAAAAATCTGTTTTGGAAAATATCCTTGATCCGTTACTTCCTATTAAATCTTTTCAGTTTGTAACCTAAATATCTCCCCAAAATCACGCCCCCTGGTTTGGGAAACTTTCCGGATTCATTCCGAAATTTAACAACCCCGGATTTTTTAGACGAGGGACATAGAGGGTATTTATCAATAAAGTATGAGTTATTTATGCCCTTATTGTAAAAGGACTAAATGTCCATATTTTGGGAAGATTGGTCTATATACCTATTATGAAAATGATTTTGGTCTATATACCCATGGACTCTAATTACAATAGGATTTTGATGAATATTGAATGAATGTAGTCGGTTATTGTACGTCTTTTTTTTTTTTGATGAAGGTTATTGTACGTCTTATTGTATATGCATTTTTATTATGTAAGAATATCAATTTAATGTGTACGACATGTCAGTTGTGTAAATTATTGATGCAATATTTCATTAGTTGTTTAGGATTTTCTTTTTCTCGGAAACTGTTGTAACAAATATAAACCAATGGCCATAATATTTTAATAAAGTATGACATCTTGCTAAAGAACGTCTTGTAGCTACACATATACAACGGTCATATTCATTTGAAAATCTTTGACCTTTTGCTATTGACAATACCGTATTGACTACACATGAAACGGTAATATTATTTCAAAACATACAAGATTTTTAACTACGACAATGATCGTAACGAAAAGGTTATTTGTTTCAGTTACGGAACCGGTCATAGCAAAAAGGTCGAAGCAAAAACCTTTGGTCATGGTACTTCCAGTCACGAGATCGTGGTCGTAGCCAAAGATCAGTTGCTACGGGATGTTGCATATCAGCTACGACTTCAGTTCATAGCTAAAGCCGGTCTGTGTTGTTAAAGATAATGAACCACCTCTAAGATGCAACACACATGGTAGACTCAAATCCGTATACAAAAGCTAAGGAAGCTCCTCCTTGAATTTCATCATATCACATTCTCACACAATTCTAAGATCCTAGAATAGTCTCGCAGACAAACTATCAAACTAGACTAGAACACAACCAGGAGAAAGAGCCTGGAAGGATAATACCACGGGTACTTTCCCATCAGTGCTGTAATAAATCTTTGCTTTACTAATATATTTACGCTTTCAATAAAAAAACCAAAGGAAAAAAGCAAAATATACGCATATTTTTTCTTCCACATTTATTTTTTTATCTTTTTGTTTTAAACTAAGATTTATTAGATTATGAAGAAAAACACGTTCTTGTTATGTTATAACCTCGAGATTCATTTATTATATATATATACTAGGGTATATCCCGTGCCCTAGGGCACGGACACTTGTATCAATCAAATGTTACGAAATTTATTGGTATATTTTATTAAGAGAGAGAGATTTTTATTAGTTATTATTTTTTTGTTTATTTTCTCTTAAATTAGTTATTATTTTATTGAGAGAAAGAGATTTTAATTTCTTCTTTTAACCCTTGAAATTTATTTTATTTCTTTTTTCTTAAATTAGTTATTTTATTTCTAAGAAGGAAAGGATTATTGTTTTTTAAATAGGTAAATTTATTTCTACGAAGGACTATATCTTAAATTTTGAGAAAGGCTTCTAGACAATATCTATTATAATAAAACAGAAGGGAAAACGCTGACTGGGACAAACACCCTGTTTTAATTAGGGATATTGTCTAGAAGTCCTTCTAAAAATTTAAAATATAGTCCTTCGTAGAGATAAAGTTACCTATTTAAAAAATTAATAACCGTATCCTTAATAGAAATAAAATAACTAATTTAAGAAAAAAAAAGGAAAAAAAAAAGTAAACAATAAGTAAAACAAAAAATTAGGGTGTCCACAATATAGCGATAATAAATATGAAAAGTCCTCAAATTTGATTTGTACATTGGTTCGTGCCCTAGGGCACGGACACGGACACTTGTATCAATCAAATGTTACGAAATTTATTGTTATATTTTATTGTGAGAGAGAGATTTTTTTTTGTTTCTTTTCTCTTAAATTAGTTATTATTTTATTGAAAGAGGTGAGATTTTAATTTCTTTTTTTAACCTTTGAAGTTTATTTTGTTTCTTTTTAATTTAAATTAGTTATTTTATTTCTAAGAAGGAAAAGATTATTGTTTTTTAAATAGGTAACTTTATTTCTACGAAGGACTATATTTTAAATTTTAAGAAGGACTTCTAGGCAATATCCTTTGTTATTAATTTATTGAAAGAGATAGAGAGACTTTAATTTCTTTTTTTAACCCTTGAAGTTTATTTTGTTTCTTTTTTTCTTAAATTAGTTATTTTATTTTTAAGAAGGATACGGTTATTATTTTTTAAATAGGTAACTTTATCTCTACGAAGGACTATATTTTAAATTTTGAGAAGGGCCTCTAGACAATATTCTTTATTAAAAAAGGATGTTTGTCCCAGTCATCGTTTTCCCTTCTGTTTTATATAATAGATATATCTTTGTTAAGAGGAAGATTTACGATATCATGGACTCCTCCGGGCCTCCGTACAATATATATAAATATATATATATATATATATATATGTATCTTTTTGTATTAAGCACATGCTTTTATTATCATCCTCCGTCAAATCTCAATAATTGACAAAATTAAATTAATAGATTCAAATCTCAAAACGTGTGGTCATCTACTCATCTGTCAGAATTTTTAATCTAAATCTCCATACTTTAGTACTTTGATTAATTAATGAAACTTTTAATTAAGTTTTTTCCTATTAATCCATCTATAAAAGGATCTCATCAGTGCCTAATATTTCATTCACTCAACCCATCACTTCACTAGTTATCAACAATTTTATCACAATGAAGTTCTCACTTTACTCATTTTTAGTAGTCTATTTCTCCATTCTCTTTACATCTTCTAAGACAACCGAAGCATGTCATGAAATAGACAGTGCTGCTTTGCTTGATTTTAAGTCCAAAATTAGTTACTATGAGCCTGAATCACTGCTAGGAAATTGGAATAAATCTACTGATTGTTGCACCAAATGGGACGGTATTACCTGTGATCCCACCAATGGTCGTGTCATTGCCCTTGAACGTGGAGTATCAGAAGCAACCGCAGAGATTGAGCGAATAGATATGGTGGGAACTATATCTCCATCTCTTGGCAATCTTTCGTTTCTTCGTGTTCTTAACCTTAGTGGGTTCACAAACTTGGAGGGAGAGATACCATCCGAACTTGGGAAACTATCACACCTTACTAAACTCACTCTCAATGACAACCAGCTCTCAGGTTCAATTCCCACATCTTTCAGACATCTTTATCAACTCAATACGCTTTACCTCCAAAACAATAAGGTGTCCGGTGTAATTCATTCCTCCATTTTCACATCTATGTCATCCCTTAAGGAGATCGATCTGAGCTTAAATGGACTATCTGGTGTGATTCCATCGAGTATTGGAAAATTATCATTGCTAACCCATCTTAATCTCAATTCAAACCAACTCTCTGGAAAAATCCCTAGCTCAATGGGTTCTCTCAAAAGCCTAACTAACCTACAAATGTATAATAACCAGCTAAACGGATCGATTCCACGCTCATTTAGGGGATTATCCAAATTAGTCCAACTCTATGTCAAACAAAATAGTCTATCAGGTGCAATTCCACCATCCATTTTCACATCTATGACATCCCTTGCTGAACTTGATCTAAGCCTTAATGAACTATCGGGTGTCATTCCGTCGACTATTGGAAGCTTGCAGTCATTAGCCACTCTTGGTTTAGACGTAAACAAACTCTCTGGGAGAATCCCAAGCACAATCGGCTCTCTCAAGAAATTAACTTACCTAAACTTGTCTGGTAACAAGCTAAATGGATCCATTCCACGATCTGTTGGTGGATTATCCCAGTTAGGCCGACTCTACCTCCATCAAAATAGACTATCTGGTAACATCCCTAGTTCAATTCTAAATCTAGTTTCTCTGGAGTCTCTTACATTAGCAGATAACAAGCTAACTGGTAGTATACCGGCTTTGATTGGGAACCTCAAGAGCCTCAGCACTCTGGAACTCCAGGATAACAAGCTAACCGGTAAGTTACCTTTGACGATTGGCCGTTTAATAAACCTAGAAGTTTTGGGCCTCTTCAACAACCACATTTCCGGTGAGATCCCTTCTAGTTTTGGCAATCTTCAGAAGCTTCTAGATATAAATTTCTCAAGCAACAATCTATCAGGTCCACTACCACCTCAAATGGGAAAATTGAGAGGCTTACGAACTCTAGACTTGTCATTCAATCCATTGGGTTCAGTTGGCTTACCAAATTGGTTTGCAAAATTAGAAAATATTAGGCAGATCAAGTTGGCTAATACAGGGTTAGTTGGCAAGCTTCCATCATGGTCATCCTCACCACTTACTCTATTGCAAGACCTTGATTTATCGAGTAATAGACTAAGCGGAGAACTACCAAAGTGGATATGCCAAATGTCTACTCTCAATTCCCTAAATTTATCTAATAATCTTTTCCATTCAGCTATTCCAAGCGACTTTAAGAACTTGAATAACCTCCAAAACCTCGATCTTCATTCGAACAACTTCACCGGAAAAATTTCGCCGATTTTCGCAAGAGATGTTCCCGATACCATTGCCAACTACTATTCTATTGATCTCTCTCACAACATGTTTGTTGGCTCCATAGATGAACATATCGGTGACCTCCCTTCTACGGAATCAATTAATAAATTAGTACTTTCGAATAATCCTTTAGGAGGGTCAATACCAAGTTCTCTAGGAAAACTGAAATGGCTGAAAATGTTGGAGCTTAAGAACAATGGCCTATCAGGTAAGATACCAGTTGAGCTCGGAAACAACTCCAACTTAACGTCGATTGTGCTATCGGGTAATAATCTTACCGGCGACATACCCTCAGTTGTACTAAACTTAAAGAATCTTGAACAATTTGATGTATCCTTTAACCAACTGAGTGGGGAAATCCCTCCTCATAAGGCCAAAATCCCAGCATCTTCTTTCAAAGGCAACAAAGGTCTGTGCGGAAATCCACTTTCTCCTTGTAGGTCAACCTAAGCTAGTTCTCTTCATTTTCTCCCTATTCCAAGTATGCAGTTGATAAACCAAATAAAGGAAAGTAGTGATTTTATATATATAAATATTTTTTTTTTTTGAGATAGTTGCTTTGAATCAACAATCAATTAATGTTGAATTATGAAAATGTACCATGTTATCAAATGACATCGAATAACAATTATGGTTCAAGTACTTTCACCTTCTTAGAAATATCTTTAGATGTGCATTTGTCATGACTTCAATATATATACTAGCTCGTACTCAGAGCACTGAGTTTTGGGTGCAAGGGTGGGAATCATGCCCCAATCCCAAGACATTGCCATAACGCCCGGATCTAATGGTCTATCGAGTCCGCAAGAAGCCTGAGACTGGTTGTGCCTGCCCAGCCCGTCTAAAATAGTTGGACAGACCTGGGCTTTACAAAAAAATTGACCCGTGTGTCAATCCCGTTAGAACGGCCCACGCGTTAAGCCTGGTTCATGGGAGTGCTTGGATATATATGTTGGTTAGCTTTGGAGTTGGAGAGACAGAGAGATTAACAGACGACTATATTCCATACCTTCACCCTTATAAGTGTAAAAGATTTAGGTTTTGGGTGAGGAAAACCATATACTTCCCTCTTTATTTATAATAAAAGAAACAATTCTAATTCTAGTTATTTATATATATGAGAAGATTTCTCTTGATTTGTATCTTGGGTAGTAGTCTTGGAATTGGTTGATGCACAAGCTTTTATTTGGTGTAGATTGAAAGATATATTACTGCAGTAATAATAATAATAAGTAAACACGGCATAATCCCAGTGGACTCAGAAGCCATTTACAAAAAACATGGACTTAATGACACTAGATTCAAAAGCCTTTTGTACTTAATGAGCTTAATCACAACGGACTCAGAGGCCCATGACAACATCACGACTTATTGGTGCTGATAATCCAAGCAAAGCACAACCTTGACGACCGATATTATCACGAAAAAGAAGACCAAAACTACATTTTTTTATCGCTCCTGCACCAATAATGAACCAACTCTGGATTTACTTGAACACAAATTTTACTCTCAAAACATCCACTGAACTCATGAAGTTTGAAAATCCCCTTCCCATTATAAATAATTCGTCTATCATTATTATATAATCCAAGAATAAAGAAGAATTATCATTGTGAATGCAATTTCTTTCTTGATAACAAAAACTTTAAAAATCCAAAACCGATTACTGTAATATTGGTAACTAGAATCTCCACCGTTGAAACCTTATTGGAAGACATAAAACGCTTCGACGACAAACCTTGACTAAATTTATTGAAAAATATGAAAACTAGAGAAGAAAATAAAGGAGAGAGAAAATTAACTTTGATTTCGGCGGACGATAGTCGTAGAAGTGCCTATGGCCGCCGGTTAAGCGGAAGCTAAATAGGAGCAAAACTATAATGTGTTAGAATTTTCTAGGGTCAGATACCATAAAAGTTTTAGGTTTTATGACCGAAACTTCAATTCACCATTGACTAGCTTGGAATCCGATATGACCATAATACGCGGGGCTGATTAAAAACCTTAAAAACATGTGAAGCTAACATCAGTTCTAATATAACGGAAAAAAAAAATTGAGGTTTGCCATGTGATGGAGGTGGTTCTTATGCACCGCCGCACTCTTCAGTTCTGGTTATTGTCGTGGCTTTTAACCTAACAAAAGGAAAGCCAGAATAAACGTATATTTTTTTCTCCCACAATTGTTTTATTTTATCTTTCTGAATTGAATGAAGATTTACTAGATCATAGTTCCCTTCTTAAAAAAAAATAGAGAAAAACACATTATTGTTATGTTATAACCTCAGATTTGTTTATTTTTATACCTTTCTTTTTTAAAGCTGAAATCAAGTGGGTATTTTAAAATGAGTTAATTCCTATTTGGCCCCCTACTTTGTGACCAGCTTCCTATTTGACCCCCTTTTTTCTGTAAATTCAAATATGGCCCCCTTTTGTTAACACCGTCAGTTGATTTTAGTGGTTAACTCTTTTATTTCCATTATTGCCCTTGTAATAAAAGAGATTTTGGAAATTCAGATTTGGCCCCCTTTTGATATGGGTCAATTCTAAGAAAAAATCAATCATTTTGGACAAACTTAAGGGGCCAAAATAGAATTCAATCTAAAAACACTTGAGATACCTCATCCTTCCCTCTCTCTCTCATCCACATCATCAAAACCAGACAACTCATCATCTTCTCCAGTGAAGGTCGCCGGCCGGCCAATATTTCCGGCGACCTTCAAACTCAAAAAAAAAAAAAAAAAATTTCTCTCTCTACTCTCTTCTTCTTCTCTCCTTTCGTTTCTCTCTCTTCTTTCTTCTCTCTCTCTCTTTCTTCTCTTTCCATCTATATTCTCTCTCTATTTTCTCTCTCTCTCTCTCTATTTCTATCTATCTCCGGCGAAGGGGAGTTCCCCTTCGCCGGAGATAGATAAAAATAGAGAGAGAGAGAATATAGATAGAGAGAGAAGAAAGAGAGAGAGAGAAGAAAGAAGAGAGAGAAAAAAAAAGAAGAGAGAGAAAAGAAAGGAGAGAAGAAGAAGAGAGTAGAGAGAGAGAATTTTTTTTTTTTTAAGTTTGAAGGTCGCCGGAAATATTGGCCGGCCGGCGACCTTCATCGGAGAAGATGATGAGGTGTCTGATTTTGATGACGTGGATGAGAGAGGGAAGGATGAGGTATCTTAGGTGTTTTTTTAGATTGAATTCTATTTTGGCCCCTTGATTTTGTCCAAAATGATTGATTTTTTTTAGAATTGACCCATATCAAAAGGGGGTCAAATCTGAATTTTCAAAATTGCTTTTATTACAAGGGCAATAATGGAAACAAAAGAGCTGACCACTAAACTTAACTGACGGTGTTAACAAAAGGGGGCCATATTTGAATTTACAGAAAAAAGGGGGCCAAATAGGAAGCTGGTCACAAAGTAGGGGGCCAAATAGGAATTAACTCATTTTAATTTGATCTAATTAGCCTAGTATTTAGGTTCACTAGATTTCACATCAATTTGCTGGAGAGATCCCCTCCTTCTAGCGCCAAATGCTGATGTCGAAATTTGGCCTTCCGTTAAATCAGCATGAAAACGGGAGTTGATGCATGACAGCCTCCGTTAAGGTAGAATATTCTATTATGAGAGGAGAGATTCCTCTGTTCAGTTCTGCATCCAGCTCTTGTTCCTGATTTGCTTCTCTGTTCCAGCTCCTTGCTCCGTGCTACAGCTCCTTGCTCCGTGCTACAGCTCCTTGCTCCTTATTTCTTGTTCCTGTTCGCCTGTTCCCGAGGGGGGAAAACCTGCAAAGGGTTCGAAAACCGCTCCGACGCTCAAGACAGTCAGGGTGCTATTTGTAATAAAAGAATGAATATAGATCATTCCTTTTGGGGGCGAGTTGTGGGAACTCTGAGTGTTTGGTGATCTTTTTCGGGTGAAGAGATCGTGTCCTGAGAAGGACGATGTGGGGGGCCTTTTATAGGCGAAGTTAGGCTGACTGTGATTAGTGGTGGTGGCGAGGCGGTTGCCGTCAAACCGTAAGGGAAGTTTCCTCTTTTGCGTCTCTAGGGTTTCTCTTTGAGTCTATCCTGCGTCTTTGATAAGTGAAAGTTCTTAAGTTCAAGGATACTTTGTATATATCTTGCCGGAGTGATAGACTCTAAAGGAGAAGTTTCCTCCTTTAGATACGTGGAGTCCAATCGAGCTTAAACACTTCGAGATATGTGGCCGACTGAGATCTTTCTGGAAATTTGGGATTTAGTCTGTAGGTCGCGTAGCGCTGCTTGATGATGCATAAAATGTCCAGACGTTGACCAACGTCTGAAGAGTCAAGATCAGACCTGAAGTCCAACGAGTCAACCCGGCTTAAGGAAACAGGACCGTTGAATACGTGACAATCCGCATATTCCCCCTAACTGGGAGGTCGACTAGAGGAAAATAACCAGCCCTGTAGAGCCCTCGGTATGCACAGATCAGCCCTGGGGTCTTCAGAGGAGTAAGGGGGGTCCAAACAAATCCGGCCAATGTCTCACGTCCAGAACTGTGGAGGCAGCAGCGCTAGGCGATCTACCGACTTAATCCCGAATCTTCCAGAAGGATCTCAGTCCTTTACAGATCTGGAAGTATTTTAGCAAGCTTGGGCTTTAAGAGTCTTAAGGGAGGAAATATCTCCTTGAAGATCTAGTATGTGGCCCCGGCGTTTTTGAGACTGAAAGGCATCTATTGGTAGAAGTATAACCCTCGGTGCGTTAGAAACGCGGTGTGCTCCTGATCTGCCCAATGCATGGCGATTTGATGGTATCCTGCGAAGGCGTCCATGAAACTCAGCAGTTCTTGGCCAGTTGTGGAGTCCACCAGCTGATCTATGGACGGTAACGGAAAACTGTCCTTTGGGCAGGCTTTGTTTAGATCGGTGAAGTCTATACACATTCTCCATGTATCGTTCTTCTTTTTTACCAACACCACGTTGGCCAACCACTTCGGATATCGTGCCTCCCTTATCACTCCTGATGCTAGGAGCTTCTCGACTTGCTCGGCTATTTCAACCTGCTTGATCGGTGAAAAGTTCCGTTTCTTTTGTTTTCATGGGCTTGCTTCCCTCTCTGATGTTGAGCTTGTGAGTGATGATCTCGGGGTCTATCCCGGGTACCTCGTCGGTGCCGAAGGCGAAGATATGGCGGTGTGCCCTCAGGAAAGAGGCCAGCTCCTCTTTCTCGCTTTCATCCAGGGTACTTCCGACGTAAGTCACCTCGCTGGCCTTTTCCCTGATCTGCACGGGTACGGTCAGGTCCGCAGTCCTTTCCTCTTCCTCTTGGACTCTCTCTCCCGCCAATGCTTCGATTTTGGGTGCTGATGCGCCCGAAAAGGTTGCACACCTAAGCAGAAGTATCAAGTAGTAATCTGGCTAAGCCGGGTCGATCCAAGGATAGGAAGGTAGTTTGTATATCGAAGGGTCTTATTCGTCGGTTTAAGTGTTACTAGCTAACTTAGACTAAGACGAAAAGGGAACAAAGGTAAATGAGGAGTTTTATAATCGAATAACTAACAAAAGAAGAAAACAACTAAAACAAACTAAATTATCAATGTAAACAGGTGAGAGAGATTTGAGAGAGGAGTTGAAGGAACAAGAGTAGGGAGGCAACAAATAAGTGAGAGAAGTGTCGAGATCCGGGGATCCGTTGTGGTGAACCTACAACTATTTACGGTCCAATCGAATGTATTCATACAAACCTAGTCTCGATTCCTACGGTGGATGTTCATAAGCACTACGTATGTCCGGAGATAATACTTAGTCAAACAAACTTCCTAAACGATTAAAACTGAATCATCGAAAATGTCATCTACCCGCCTAACTATGTGAAGTGCATGACAAGACACATGAAATATGGATCTAGACTACGATCGATATCGATCACTTTGCCTAATCGATTAACTATGCGAAGTACTTGATAAGACACATGAAAAACGATTGAAACAAGTAATCAAAATAAGTGAACATCAATTTATTATCAAAACATTAAATCATCACATAGATAATCACAAATTCATCACATTTCATCTCATTAACGACACACTTGATTTAGCTAACATGGTGAATAAGTAATAAATGAAAAGAAGATGATGAGAAATCCCCCTTTTTCGATGTGGTTCAAGGCTAAGATCGTCGGGAAAAATGAGCGTTTAGGTGCAGCTGATCTCCCCTTAGCAAAAATCAGGGTTCCCCATAGTAATCAGCATCATCTTCTTCCTCTTTATACAAATCCACCATTAAAGCTTCACCAAGCTTTCTCTCTCTAAGTAATTTCTAACCAAAAACAAATCAAATCACATGGGAAGCTAGGCAAGAGACTCAAGAGCAAAACCCCTAAATTTTACCCTAAATCACTCCGACCAGATCTGCAATTTCTGGCCAAAAATAGAGCTGCTGCAGTCCCGTGACATGTAGCTACTGCCCGTGCAGACCCGAGCTGTTTACAACTGTTCCGAGCCCCTGAGAAGGAATCCCGAGCTGTCCCTTGTGTCCCGAGCATGAGAGCACTAGCCTGAGCTGCTATCATGGCCGGAGCTGCTGCTGCTCCTTTGTTGATGTTCCGGCCATGAATGGAAACTCGAGCTGTTGAAGAAGGCTACCCGAGCTGGTTCTTGCTAGATCCCGAGCTTGCTGCTGGTCGTCCGAGCACTCTTGTGTGCCGGCCAAAGCTAGGCCGGCCTAGCTTGGCCGACCAAGCTTGGCAGATCTCCTTCATCTCTTTTTCTCTTCTCCTCAAACTCTCAAGATCTCCTACCAAGAACCCTAAAACAAACCCTAACCTCTCTCACTCCAAAATCAGACTTAGCTCTTCTTTTTCAGTGAAGAAGATGATGAATAGTTGATAAAATCCCTTTGACCCCTTTTCTCTCACTTGTGTATACACAACCCTAGACTTAGTCAAACTTGACTAAGTCTTAGACCATTTTGACTTGGACCAAAGAGAGGGTGCTCATAAATTTCTATTTATCTTGTTCTTCTTATTTTCTTTTGTGGGCTTGATTTGGACTTGGGCTTCGCTTCAGAAAGAAGGAGGGTGCCTCCATACTTGATCTCTACAAATCTAATTTCAAGAGACGACTTTTTCTTCATTCTTCTATAATTTCTCCGTCTGAACTCCAATTCGAGTTTCGTTTTCACCGTCGGACTCGTCACTGACTCCTATTGGCATTTGATTTGTTTGAAATCTTTTTCCCTCGTTTTGTGCACATGAAATGATAGTGACAATTCGCTCCCTTTATTCCGATTTACATGTTTATCTCCAAATATGATACCTAAAGAAAAGTACATAAAATATTATTTATAATACTCAAAAGGGACTAACTCATCGAAGTTAAGTGACTTAAATGTGGCATTTTCACGCCACATCAGGTGCCTGCTTTTTTGGGAGAGGTGACCCCGTTGTTGGGTTTGCGACCGCTTCGGGTTCTGACGACATGCTTTTCTTATAGGCCTTAGGGAGTGGTTAGTTCGAAAAAAAATATTGAGTAAGGTTCGGGTTACTGAATTTGATGATTTGCTGGAGAGATCCCCTCCTTCTAGCGCCAAATGCTGATGTCAAAAAATGGCCTTCCGTCAAATCAGCATGAAAAAGGGAGTTGATGCATGCAGCCTCCGTTATGATGGTAAATTCTGTTATGAGAGTTGAGATTCCCCTGATCAGCTCTGCTTCCGGCTCTGGTTTCTGCTTTCCTCCTCTCTGCTCCAGCTTCCGCTCCTGCTCCTTGCTCCTTGTTCCTGTTCTTCTGTTAGGAAAACCTGCAAAGGGTTCGAAAACCGCTCCGACGCTCAAGACTGACAGGGTGCTCTTTGCAGTAAAAGAATGAATATTGATCGATCGTTTTAGGGGCGAGTTGTGGGAACTCAGAGTGTTTTGTGATCTTTTTTGGGTGAAAAGATCATGTCCTGTGAAGGACGATGTGAGGGGCCTTTTATAGGCGATGTTAGGCCGACTGTGATTAGTGGCGGTGGCGAGGCGGTGGCGAGGCGGTTGCCGACAAACTGTAAGGAAAGTTTCCTCTCTTGAGTATCTAGGGGTTCTCTTTGAGTCTATCCCGGATCTTTGATAAGTGGAAGTTCTTAAGTTCAATGATACTTCGTAAATATCTTACCGAAGTGATAGACTCTAAAGGAGAAATTTCCTCCTTTAGATACGTGGAGTCCAATCGGGCTTAAACACTTCGAGATATGTGGCTGACTAAGATATTTCTGGAAGATCGGGATTAAGTCAATAGGTCGCTTGGCGCTGCTGTCTCCCCAGTTCTGGGCATAAGACACTGGCCGAACCTGTGTAGACCCCCCTTACTCCTTTTGAGACCCCAGGGCTGATCTGTCCATGTCAAAGGGCATTCTGCAGAGCTGGTTCTTCCGGCCGACCTCCCAGTTAGGGGAACATATAGTGGACCATCAGGTGTTTAGCTGTCCTGCTGCCTTAAGACGGATTGACCCAAGAGACTTCGGGTCTGATCTTTGACCCTTCAGATGTTAGTCAATGCTTGGACATTTTGTGCATCATCACAAGTGTCAACGGAGTGTCCATGAAAGTTTCACTTGGTACAATAAGGACGAATTCGTTTATTTTTCGGTCGAGATAAATCACTTTCTTTCAACTTGTTAGCCGTTGTGATCTTGGCGTTGAAAGCTTAAAAGTCAAAGGGAGCATTGACCTTGTTTTTCTGTTATTCTTGAATGACCAAATGGTCTTCCGTTATATCAGCATGAAAACAGGAGTTGATGCATGACAGCCTCCGTTAAGGTTGAATATTCTGTTGATAGAGAGAGATTCCTTTGTTCAGCTTCACGTCTAGCTCTGGTTCCTGACGCTCCTGTGCTCCAGCTCTGGTTTCTGATTCGCTCCTCTGTTCCTGCTCCTAGCTCCCTGCTCCTGCTCCTAGCTCCTGCACCTTGCTCATGTTCACCGGTTCCCAAGGGGGAAAAACCTGCAAAGGGTTCGAAAACCGCTCTGACGCTCAAGACAGTCGGGGTGCTCTTTGCAGTAAAAGAATGAATATTAATCGATCCTTTTAAGGGGCGAGTTGTGGGAACTCTGAATATGGGGTGATCTTTTCGGGTGAAGAGATCGTGTCTAGAGAAGGACGATGTGGGTCCCTTTCATAGGCGAAGTTAGGTCGATTGTAATTAGTGGCGGTGGCGAGGCGGTTGCCGTCAAACCGTAAGGGAAGTTACATCTTTTGCGTATCTAGGGTTTCTCTTTGAGTCTATCTCGGATCTTTGATCAGTGAAAGTTCCTAAGTTTAAGGATACTTTGTAAATATCTTGCCGGAGTGATAGACTCTAAAGGAGAAGTTTTCTCATTTAGATACGTGGAGTCCAATCGGGCTTAAACACTTCAAGATTTGTGGCCGACTGAGATCTTCTAGAAGATTCGGGATTAAGTCCTTAGGTCGCGTAGCGCTGCTGTCTCCCCTGTTCTAGGCGTAAGACACTGGTTGAACCTGTGTGGACCCCCTTTACTCCTTTTGAGACCCCAGGGTTGATCTATCCATGTCAAGGGAGCTTATGCAAAGCTGGTTTCTTCCGGCCGACCTCCCAATTAGGGGAACGTGTGGTGGACCATCAGGTGTTCAGCTGTCCTCGCCGGTAGACTTCAATGAAGTATTTTCTCCTGTTGTTAAACATAGCTCTATTAGAGTGATACTTTCTATGGTAGCTTTGTATGATAGGGAATTGGAGTAGCTTGATGTTAACACTGCGTTCTTACATGGAGAGTTGGAGGAACAAATCTATATGCGTCAGCCAGAGGGGTTTGAAGTTCTCGGGAAGGAAGACCAGGTATGTTTGCTAAAGAAGTCTTTGTATGGAAACAGTCTCCTAGGCAGTGGTATAAGCGTTTTGACACGTTTATGGTTAAAAGCGGCTATGACAGAAGTAGGTATGATAGTTGTGTGTACCACAGGAAACTATCTGATGGTTCTTATGTGTATCTACTTCTGTATGTGGATGACATGCTGATAGCTTGCAAAGATATGTCGGAAATCCACATGTTAAAGGATCAGTTAAAGGGTGAGTTTGAGATGAAAGACTTGGGTGCCTCAAGGAAGATATTGGGTATGGATATACGGAGAGACAGATTTGCTGGGAAACTGTTCTTGTCTCAGAAAACGTACATCGTGAAGGTGTTGGAACGTTTTGGTATGACTGAGGCAAAACCTGTCGGTACTCCATTGGCAGCACACTTCAAGCTTTCAGGGGAACTGTCACCAACAACTGATGATGAGACGGAGCACATGTCTCGGGTGCCTTATGCTAATGGGTAGCATTATGTATGCTATGGTGTGCACAAGGCCTGTTATTTCACATGCTGTTAGTGTAGTAAGCAGATACGTGGGCAGACCTGGGAGAGGTCATTGGAAGGCTGTGAAATGGATACTGCGGTATCTGGGAGGAATTGCGGAGCTTGGTCTGATTTACGACAGAAGGGCTGACACTTCTGGTTCGGTAGTTGGGTTTGTAGATTCGGATTTTTCGGGGGATCTTGATAGGAAGAGGTCGTTGACGGGCTATACGTTCACACTCTTCGGGAGTGCCATTAGTTGGAGAGCAGTGCTGCAGTCGGTGGTAGCGTTATCTACAACGGAAGCTGAGTACATGGCAGCAACAGAGGCGGTGAAGGAGGCAATATGGCTGAGTGGTTTGCTTCAGGATTTGGGCCTGAAGCAGGAGGTGACGGAGGTCTACTGCGACAACCAGAGTGCTATTCATTTGACCAAAAATCCAATGTATCACGGGAGAACTAAACACATTGACGTCAGGTATCAGTTTATCAAGGAAGTGGTTGAAGAAGGGAAGATCACGATGAAGAAGGTTTCTACGGCAGAGAATCCAGCGGATATGCTGACCAAGGCAGTTACAACTTTCAAGTTTAAGCATTGCTTAGACTTGATTGGGATTTCCATATGTTAGCCCTAGCAGGGCTGGAGCGACGATGGCTCAGAGGCGCTGAGCTATGATGGTGGCAGATCTAAGTCAAGAGGAGTATATTCAAGTCAAGGTGGAGAATTGTTAGAAGTGACTCGAATATGGATTGGCGCCGAATTTTGGACTCGTTAGCAGAGTTGATTACTGAGACAGAGCTGGTATGCGAAGTAGGGCTGTGAGGCAGAGCTGGACTCCGAGACAGAGCTGGAATGCAGAAGCTAGCCTTATGTCGGTGATTAGTGTTATCTGTGTATAATGTCGGTTGTAGAGAGTCGGTGAGGCGGTGGGATTAGGGTTTAGTGGCTATATAAACTAAATCCTAAGGAGATATCAGTAAGCACAATCTCACGAATCTGTTGTGTAAACTTGTTTGCTTATCATCGTGGAAATCATAGCGCCGTTGTCGCCGTGGAGTAGGTCTCACCAACCGAACCACGTAAATCTCTGTGTTCTGTTCTTGATTATACTTTACTATTCCTATTGCTTGTCTTGATTACTCGTATTGTTCACATTAAACCCGATTAGGCATAACATATCCCCCTCCTTCTAGCGCCAAATGCTGATGTAGAAAAATGTTCTTCCGTTAGATCAACATGAAAACGGGAGTTGATGCATGACAGCCTCCGTTAAGGTTGAATATTCTGTTGAGAAAGGAGAGATCCTCTATTCAGTTTTGCGTCTAGCTCTGGTTCCTGACTGGCTCCTCTGCTCTAGCTCTGGTTTCTGATCCGCTCCTCTGTTCCAGCTCCTAGCTCTCTGCTCCTGCTCCTAACTCCTGTTCCTTGCTCCTGTTCGCCTGTTCCCGAGGGGGAAAACCTACAAAGGGTTCGAAAACCTCTCCGACGCTCAAGACAGTCAGGGTGCTCTTTGCAGTAAAAGAATGAATATTGATCGATCCTTTTGGGGGGCGAGTTGTGGGAACTCTGAATATGGGGTAATCTTATCGGGTGAAGAGATCTTGTCCTGAGAAGGACGATGTAGGGGGCCTTTTATAGGCAAAGTTAGGCCGACTGTAATTAGTGGCGGTGGTAAGGCGGTTGTCGTCAAACCGTAAGGGAAGTTACCTTTTTTGCATATCCAGGGTTTCTCTTCGAGTCTATCCCGGATCTTTGATCAGTAAAAGTTCCTAAGTTGAAGAATACTTTGTACATATCTTGCCGGAGTGATAGACTCTAAGGAGAAGTTTCTACGTGGAGTCCAATCGGGCTTAAACACTTCAAAATGTGTGGCCGACTGAGATCTTCTATAAGATTCGGGATTAAGTCTATAGGTCGCGTAGCGCTGCTGTCTCCCCAGTTTTGGGCGTAAGACACTGGCTGAACCTGTGTGGACCCCCTTTACTCCTTTTGAGACCCCAGGGTTGATCTATCCATGTCAAAGGCGTTTATGCAGAGCTGGTTTCTTCCGGCCGACCTCCCAGTTAGGGGAATGTGTGGTGGACCATCAGGTGTTCAGCTGTCCTGCTGCCTTTAGCCGGGTTGATCCAAGAGACTTCAAGTCTGATCTTGACTCTTCAGACTTTGGTCAATGTTTGGACATTTTGTGCATCATCAGTAGTTGTTCCATGAGAATTATGTTAGGCCGCGGCTTCGGGGAATAAAGGAAATTCTCCAGGGAATAAATTCTCGAGGGAATCCAGATTTTTTTGAAAATTCTCCGGGGAATAAATTTTTATGGGGAATACAGAATACATTTTTTTGGAAGTTCTCCTCCATCTCATCTGTTCTCTCTGCCACTTCATCTTCTCGACACCTCATCATCTTCTCCGGCGAAAGTCGCCGACCGGCAATTTTCCGGCCGGCGGCCTTCAAACATAAAAAAAAAAAAAAAAAATATTTTCTCTCTCCTTTCTCTCTCTCAATTTTTTTTTCTCTCTCTCTAGAACAAATCTAGACTTGGGAAATGACTCAATGAGGTTTATATAGAAAACCCAAAGAAACCCATCAAAAAACCCCATTATAAACCAACTTCAATACAAACAAACATGAAAAATTGGTGAATAAACAAGATCAATGAAGAAGAAGTAGGTTTCTTTCATTTCAACTCAGAAACGTTCGTTTTGTATGCCAGATAAAACATAAAACGTATCTTCTGTTTTTTTTCCTTCTCTCTCTTGATCATCCCTTAAAAGGAAAGAGACCCATTAAAGAAAATCTCAACATCAATGAATCTCCTCCAAGGGATCTGGTGGGAAGAAAACGTGGAGACCGATTGTGAGATGATTTAGGCAGAGAGAAAGTAAAAGGGTAAACTTGTATAAGACAAAGAACCTAGTTGGGGAGGTGATTTGCTAGCTAGAGTGCATGACATTAGCCATAGACATGTAGAGAGAGAGAGACTATTTTTCAGCAGTTTCTCTCTCTATTTTTGTTGCTTATGGTCGTTTTCAATGTATCCAACTTTTCACAGTTCACAAATACATCAAACTTGGATTTTGGGACAACCCAACTTTAAATTATCTAAAGAACTACTCACCCATACTTGTGATCCGTCATAACCTTCCTCTTTCTCTTTTTTTTGATGGGTTTCTGTGGGTTTCGTGAGAACATACCTTCTTTATGTTTGAAGGTCGCCGGCCGGAAAATTGGTCGGTCGGCGACTTTCGCCGGAGAAGATGATGAGGTGTCGAGAAGATGAAGTGGCAGAGAGAACAGATGAGATGGAGGAGCCTTTTTTAAAGCATCTTCTAAAATTAGAAGCCCCTTAGCAATAAAAAAGAAACATAAAAAGTCAATCTTATTTGACTAGTTTTAAGAAAAGTCTTTATTCCCCGGAGAATTTTCTTTATTCCCCAAAGCCGCGGCCTTATGTTATTGCTAGTGCCAAAATAACGCTCGTGAAAACCCATGAGAAACTCAATTGCACGCGAGGTAAGATGATATTCGATAGTTGTTTTGCCAACAGGACAAGCACATGAAACGGGTGGAATGATAGCATCCAATTCGTCCCAATAAGTCTTCTGCTGAGAGTAATAAGCTGAAATAGTCAGGCGCTCCTGAGTAAGGCCAGAGATCTTTTTCTTCAGTTGAAAGATGTAGGTAGTGTTAGACGTAGCAAAACATTCCTTAAAATTCTTTCAAAGATCGAAAGCAGAAGCTGAACGTCTTGTGCTACGTCGGATTTCCTCGCTGACAGAATTGGATATCCAAGTTGCCACCACGGTGTCACAACGGGTCCATGCATGAAGTTGCGCAAGATCCGTTGGTTTAGGGAGCGACCCACCGATGAAACCTTGCTTATTTTTTGTGATCCAATCGGCATAGTCCGGCCCGGAGAGAACGAGGCTAACACCAACAGAAGCTGCATTGTCCGAGGGATGTACATAATAAGCCTCACATATTTGTTGAACATGAGGAGAACTGCCTGTCATTGGTGGGGTGCCCTCGGAATTCGAGTTCAGATCACTGCACGTTGGCAAATTGTCCAGAAGTCATAATATTCTGTAAAAAATAGAAGAAATTAATCTATTTTTGTAAAAAAAATCAGCGTCACAATAAAATATAAGTGACGGTTCAGATAGTCACAACTAACAAAGGAGTTGGGAAAAGATAGGGACAGTAGATGTTGTCGCAAAAAACTAGAATTCCCAACAGTGAGATGTTGTGGTAAAAGAAATAGGGACAGTGAAGTGTCACAAAAGTCCTGGTATTCCCAACAGTAAGTTGTTGTGGTAAATAATAATGGGATGTCACAAATATGGGGTGCCTCTAAAATAGAGAGTCAGAGTTGGGGTCACGAGTTAGGTCAAGTGGTCACAACAACAAAGTTGTGGTCAATCTAAGTTGACTCAAACAATCTGAGTTGACTCGGACAATCTGAGTTGACTCAGGCGATCTGAGTTGACTCAGACAAATTGGTAGTTGTTGAAGAAGCCGCCTATTCCCGGTCGGTAGGGTTTTGTGCAAATTAGGGTTTTAAAAACCGAGATGTTGCAGTATATCAAACCCAATCAAAGGATAGGGTTTTCAATCGTGATGATGTATTGAATCAAGGAAAGAAAACAATCAAAAAATAGGTTGTGTATCAGGTAAGTCTCTATCTAGAGAGAGAAAACCGAATTGAAAAACGATGGTGAGAAGAGAAACCTCTGGTGGTTGGACGTTGGAGTCGTGGTGGTCCTTCGTCTGAGGTACTATTGTTGGTGATAAGAATGGTGAACGTGTCTTGTGTCACTGTAATCCGGCGAAATCTAGAAACCCTAGAGGGTTAGCCTGTAGGGTTTTGTACGTATCTAATACATACTGATCATCTAACTAGTGTTGAAAGTGGAATCTCAAACATCATATGTTTAACACTAATTAACCAGGATCCTATGCATGAACTAATAATGAACTAGAAACTGAAAGAATAATACCTAGATTCGCTTTCCCACAAACTAGATTCCATTAACTTTACCCCAAAGAAGATGAGAGCTCCAATTGTCGCTCCTCTACTTGAGACACCCGAGTAAATAACTTGATCTCCCTTTTTTGTTGTCTGCTAGAATTCCATTGAAGGTTGAAAAGAAGAACTATTCTTCTTTCGACTCCATAGATAGATTGGGTGCTTTTTCTCTACTTCTCTCTCTCTCCACTTAGTTGTCTAATGTGAGAGAGATGAATTTTTTTTCCTGAGAAAAATCCAGCACCTTTTCTGTTCTCTAACGACCCTTATATAGATAAACCCTAATAGGAATCATATTCCCATAAAATTTCAATAAGAGTCCTAGAAAAGATAAACACCCGAATTTCCCTAAAAACCCTTTTAAGGGAAATTAGGGTTTCCCCTTATATTATGATGTGGCCGGCCACTTAAGCCCATTATGGGCTTACCCTGGCCGTCCCACCCACCTTATATGGCGGTCCTGGCCATTCCCTTACCGGGCTTGGTCAGAACACCCTATAAGTGGGTTTTACCACTTTTCGGACTTCTCTTTCGAGCCCGATTCTTTCTATATTTTTGGCACTATCAGACTGGATCATACCCATCTAAGGCAAGCTCCTATGAGTCAACTCTCTCCGATCAAGCTACCACTCTTTGGTGTAACCCGTTGTAGGATCCGGTCTATGTAGTCGCGGATTACCGAAGTAACCCGACGATCGTAAGCGGCTTCTAGCTAAGCATTACGATCCCTAATTGCACCGGATTAGATGATCTTCCAGATAAATTCATCGTTATTCTAACTGACAAATTGTACGCATTGCCATCTTGGTCGAAGGACATCTCCTTCAGACCGAAGGACTATATCCTTCGTAGCCACCGAAAAAGATGAAGTGAGAGTCGAGAACCAAAAACAAATCTGGTTCCGATTTTGTCTAGGTAAGTCTATTCCAGGTAAGTTTGTTCCGGGTTAGTCTCTTTTCTAAGTGGGTATCCTGGTATTGTAACCGGGTTAGGATAATTTCGGTTCTTGAAATAGAACCGAAACAGGCCAAAAGTATTCCTATAAAAAAAATCAAAAAAAAAAATTGAATAAAATGAAAAAAAATGAAAAAAAATGAAAAAAAATCGAAAAAGTGTTAACTGACCTTTAAAGATGAAGTTGGGATGATCGAAGTATAATGATAATAAAAATCCGTAGAGCTCCTTGAGATAAAACCGAAGAAACGTAATAATTCTTATCGCACGAAAAATCCCAGAAATATTAACTGTGCTTTAATACCATATTAAATTGAAGAACACACAAACTTATGATAATCAAAGGTAATTTCATTGATAGAATAGAGTACATATTTATAGAGTGTACAACAGGGTTTGTAGAGAAATTAACTATGCTTGGTAGATGTCTATTAGACATATTATCAAACACTTCATGTGCAGAAGTAAATTGACCTAATTATTATATGAATTTGAATACCTAAACTCAATACTTTATAACAAAAAGTATAACACATAAACCACATTCAAGTTTACATACAATAGTAAGTAACAGCTTGTCAGCTTAGTAAGTAATTTCATTTTGAATTTGAAATCCCTAAAAACTCTTCAAATTTGAACATAAAATCAGCAAACTATACAAATAAATCAAGCCTTCAAAATACATAGAACGAAGTGATAACTTACTAGTATTTGATTTTGAAGTTGAAACCCCCAATTTTTTGAATCCAAAGTTGAAATCAGCAACCCAAGATTATATAAACTACCAAACCTTAAAAATAAAATAAAGTACATGAAACCTTCGTACTAGTGGTCACATAGGTAAGTATTTTCAACCAAAATACTAACCTTCAATTGCTTATGAATAGCAAAGATTGGTACCAAAACTTGAAGCCTTAACAATGAAAATTTCCCACGATTAAGTTTCTTCATCTATCCCTACTCGGCAGTTCCTAAATTCTCCATCGAAGTCCTGTAACCGACTAAAACTCCAACCCCTAAAAATTAGACAATAAATGGAAAATACTTAATTAGCCCTCTTCTCTTCAAATATCACAAAATTGCCACCGGGTAACAGCCAGGTTTAGCCTCTTAGGCCATGTTTGGCGCGCGGGAATAGCGTGGGAATGGAATGTGATTCCCGAAAATCACATTCCAGAGCATTGTTTGACTTGCGGGAATGATGTGGGTCTGGGAATGTGATTCCCTCAAAACGGGGTAATAGCAAACTCAGGGGAGGAGGTGGGTTTGTGATTCCCATTCCCCCAGAATCACATATATTAATATTTAGTGGCAAATATATCCTTAACAAAATATTGAGTTACCAATTTTATTTTATTTTTGTGGGTTTGGTATTAATAAGTATTATTTATTTTTATGAACAAAATTTAATTTTAGATAAATTTCTATTCAGGTTTACGAACAGAATTTTATTTTAAATAAATTTTTTATTAGGACATTTAATTATTATTTTTAAGTTCTAACCTTTGGTGTATCGTGTTGTTATTTCATATCTACGAAATTGAATGAATAATGCTGATTTTAATATATAACAAAGTTGATGTGTGTTTTATGTAGTTTAAGTAAGGGTAAAATTGAAATTTTACAAATATTTACATTCCTATTCTATACGAACCAAACACCTAATTATGTCAGGAATCAAATTTCCATTCCGGATCAAACTAAACATCAAACTACAGTAATCTTATTCCCAGGAATCACATTCCATTCCCGCGCGCCAAACATGGTCTTAATGGTTCCGCCCTTGGTGTTGAGTGCTAGAGGTAAACCACTACATTTTTTGCAACAACTTTCGCAAGCTCAGGTATTAGCTGGTGACCATTTATCACTTCGCTTCCTACTTTCTCTTGGAACAGACTCCAAGCTTCGCTTCACTTTAAGCAGTCTACTTGTATCTTTTTATGGGCTTCCATTTGCCGGCAAACACCCTCAAATCTAGTAGTGAAAACGACCAGACTTGTTAATTTCATGAGTAGTAGAGTTACAAGACGAAACTCCTATACTTTGTAAATCAATCCGTTGCCAAATGTCATCCAAAAGCAAGACAAATTTCTTCCTTTTCAACACCGTGAATATTTCTCTAGCTGACGTTTTGTAAGTTCATATCTTTAGAAACCACAACCCAAATCGCCAAATCAAAGCCATGGTTACTTTTGGATAATTCATTGTGAAGTTTCTTCAAGAGTGTAGTCTTTCCAACTCCACCCATCCCATGTATTATATTATGGATTAAACTCTGAAAAAATTACCTAAATTTTGCATGGAACAAGATACCTTAATTGATTTAAATTTACAAACCAACACTTACTTAAAATATTTCATATTATAAAATTGTCTCATTACCCAGAACCAGAATCTGATAATTCCGTCAATTTAGATTCAACCAATTCAGTTAAGAAATTTCAGATTCAGGTAATTCATATTCATACAAAAAGGAAAACACAACCTTAGTGTGGTTGTTTATTGAAATTAACAAAGTCAGACTACCACATGGTGCTGTTCCCCCACTTAGTATTATCAAAGTTGACAGATTAGAGCAATTTGTTCAAAGACTAATATTATGACGAGAATGATTCATTATTGATATCTTTCGAGCTTTCTGCCATTCTTCAAGTCTGGGTTCTAAACCCACGCCGACCAAATCCTAATTATCTCCTATGGTCACCTGGTCAGAGGTTGTCCAAATTTTGCTCCTATAGTTGTTGTTGCTGAAAACTAGATGCCCTAAAGTTAGGGCAACGTTTCTATTTATAAAGAAGAAGAACAGAGAAATTACATAAGGCTTTGTATGCAAATTACAAAGTTGTATCAGTTCAACAAAAAAAAGAAAACTCTATGTTGATACATGTGGTTCTAAACCGTGCTCGAGACAGTACCCTTCACGGGACTTCAAGGACGCGGCTGCAGCTGGAGCTGCTCGGGACGGCAGCAGATCTGCTCGGGACAGCAGCAGATCTGCTCGGGACAGCAGCTTCACGCCGGCAGCAAGCTCGGA